>PYHX02000495.1:33806637-34208119 GCA_004302925.2 Cochliomyia hominivorax | reverse complement strand
AAAATTTCTCTAACTGAAAAAATATTCATCTGAAAATTATTCGTACTTTTACAAGTTTTCTCCTGATTTATCAAACCTTTTATAGAAAACTTCTCTTAATTTATCACAAATTTTCTAATAGAAAATTTATCTTCATTTTGCACAATTTTCTACAAAAAATTCTCCTGACTTCGCCACAACATTTTCTATAGAAAAATTTTCCTAATTTGCACAAATTTTCTGTAAAAAGTTCTCCCTAATTTTGCACAAATTTTCTGTAGAAATTTCTCCCTAATTTTGGCCACAAATTTTCTATAGAAATTCTTCTTGATTTATTACAAATTTTCTATAGCAAAATTTCTCTTGATTTATCGCAAATTTTCTATAGAAATTTCTTTGATTAAACAATTTTTATAGAAATTCTCCCTTGATTTATCACAAATTTTCTTAGAAAAATTTCTCTTGATTTATCACAAATTTTCTATAGAAAATTTCTCTTGATTTATCACAAATTTTCTGTAGAAAATTTCTTGATTTCAGCAAATTTTCTGTAGAAAATTCCTCTTGATTTATCACAATTTTCTGTAGAAAATTCCTCTTGATTTATCACAAAATTTTCTGTAGAAAATCCTCTTGATTTATCACAAATTTTCTATAGAAAATTTCTCTTGATTTATCACAATTTTCTGTAGAAAATTCCTCTTGATTTATCACAAATTTTCTGTAGAAATTCTTCTTGATTTATCAAATTTATCTATAGAAAATTTCTCTGATTTATACAAATTTTCTATAGAAAATTTCTCTTGATTTATACAACAAATTTCTAGATAGAAAATTTCTCTTGATTTATCACAAATTTTCTATAGAACAATTTCTCTTGATTTATCACAAATTTTCTATAGAAAATTTCTCTTGATTTATCACAAATTTTCTATAGAAAATTTCTCTTGATTTATCACAAATTTTCTATAGAAAATTTCTCTTGATTTATCACAAATTTTCTATAGAAAATTTCTCGTTGATTTATCACAATTTTCTATAGAAAATTTCTCTTGATTTCTCTTGATTTATCGCAAATTTTCTATAGAAAATTTCTCTTGATTTATCACAAATTTTCTATAGAAAATTTCTCTGATATATCACAAATTTTCTATAGAAAATTTCTCTTGATTATCACAAATTTTCTATAGAAAATTTCTCTTGATTTATCACAAATTTCTATAGAAAATTTCTCTTGATTTATCACAAATTTTCTATAAAAAATTGTTTATGAAAAATTTCTTTGAATTTCGCATTAATCTTTATAGAAAAGTTCTATTAATTTTCACATTTCTCTTTACTTATTTATTTTCAAAAAAACTCTTAACTTGAGATTTCTTCTATTTATGATCTATAATAAACACCTCTTTTTTCATCGCTCCTTTCTGATACACGAGTGCCTGTATTTTCTTTTTATCTGCATATTTATTTATTTTCTGTCAAACTCTTCATAAAAATTATCATAATGAGTAATTTCCATTTAACTTTTTCCTCTCCATTTTAGGTCCATGTGTTTTTTCTTTTTTGGTTTATTGTTTGATTGTTTGTTATAACCTTTTCGTAACTTTAGCAGATCTCTGCATGACCAGCAAAATTTTATTTCACTTTAGTCTGTCCTTAAAAATAAATCCTACATTTCAAATTATCCTTTAATACACACGCACACATACATACATCAAACGTTATTATTATCCTTTGTTTATAACTAACAAAAATTATATCCCAATAAGTGTGTTAAAGCTTTGTGGACTCAAAAAAAGGAAACGAAACAAATCATGGGTCGTGTGTTTGTGTTCAATGAATTGTCCGCTCTGTAACCAGTGACACATTAAATTTTATGTTATGAGTTTATATTTTTAATCATATAAATATGTATGAGTGTGTCTAATGTTATAAATGTTTCTGTGTGTGTATGTAAAAATGCCTTTTCACATTTGATGTGATTTTTATTGTCCTTTAAACGTAAAGTTTTGGGAAAAAAATATGCGATAATATTATGATGAACCATGATGTTTTATTTTATTTTATTTTCTCTTTTCAGTTTTTCGTTTAGTGGTTTTTTATGAGATCTGTCGCAAAATTCTCATTACAGAGTTGACAAATAAATTGTTTTAGTAGACAAGTTTGTTTTTTATTGTCATTAGACCATACGCATAGGATGGTTATAATTATTAAGTCATGTCCTTTTTTTGGGAGGTCAGAAAATTGAATGATTAATATTTATATAATTGAAAAGTTTATTAAGGAAAAATTTTTAGTTTAAGCGATTTAAGTTTATTTTATGCTGTAATAATAATTTATAGTTATTTTTTCTTATTTCTTAATTTAAACAGAAAATTTGGTAGAAAAATTTATTTCCCTTTATTCAAAGAGGATTTTCTATAGAAAATTGCTCTTTATTTATAGAAAATTTCTACTCATTTATTAGGGATTTTGTATTGAAAATTTCTCTTTATTTAAAGAGGATTTTCTATAGAAAATTTCTCTTTATTTATAGAAGATTTTCTATAGAAAGTTTCTCTTTATTTATAGAAGATTTTCTATAGAAAATTTCTCTTTACTTAAAGAGGATTTTCATATAGAAATTTCTCTTTACTTAAAGAGGATTTTCTATAGAAAATTTCTCTTTACTTAAAGAAGATTTCTATAGAAATTTCTCTTTATTTAAAGAGGATTTTCTATAGAAAATTTCTCTTTATTTAAAGAGGATTTTCTATAGAAAATTTCTCTTTATTTAAAGAGGATTTTCTATAGAAAAATTCTCTTTATTTAAAGAGGATTTTCTATAGAAAATTTCTCTTTATTTAAAGAGGATTTTCTATAGAAAATTTCTCTTTATTTAAAGAGGATTTTCTATAGAAAAATGCTCTTTATTTAAAGAGGATTTTCTATAGAAAAATGCTCTTTATTTAAAGAGGATTTTCTATAGAAAAATGCTCTTATTTAAAGAGGATTTTCTATAGAAAAATGCTCTTATTTAAAGAGGATTTTCTATAGAAAAATGCTCTTTTATTTAAAGAGGATTTTCTATAGAAAAAATGCTCTTTATTTAAAGAGGATTTTCTATAGAAAAATGCTCTTTATTTAAGAGGATTTTCTATAGAAAAATGCTCTTTATTTAAAGAGGATTTTCTATAGAAAAATGCTCTTTATTTAAAGAGGATTTTCTATAGAAAAATGCTCTTTATTTTAAAGAGGATTTTCTATAGAAAAATGCTCTTTATTTAAAGAGGATTTTCTATAGAAAAATGCTCTTTATTTAAAGAGGATTTTCTATAGAAAATGCTCTTTATTTAAAGAGGATTTTCTATAGAAAATGCTATTTATTTAAAGAGGATTTTCTATAGAAAAATGCTCTTTATTTAAAGAGGATTTTCTATAGAAAATGCTCTTTATTTAAAGAGGATTTCTATAGAAAATGCTCTTTATTTAAGAGGATTTTCTATAGAAAATGCTCTTTATTTAAAGAGGATTTTCTATAGAAAAATGCTCTTTATTTAAAGAGGATTTCCTATAGAAAAATGCTCTTTATTTAAAGAGGATTTTCTATAGAAAAATGCTCTTTATTTAAAGAGGATTTTCTATAGAAAAAATGCTCTTTATTTAAAGAGGATTTTCTATAGAAAAATGCTCTTTATTTAAAGAGGATTTTCTATAGAAAAATGCTCTTTATTTAAGAGGATTTTCTATAGAAAAATGCTCTTTATTTAAAGAGGATTTTCTATAGAAAAATGCTCTTTATTTAAAGAGGATTTTCTATAGAAAAATGCTCTTTATTTAAAGAGGATTTTCTATAGAAAAATGCTCTTTATTTAAAGAGGATTTTCTATAGAAAAATGCTCTTTATTTAAAGAGGATTTTCTACAGAAAATTTCTCTTTATTTAAAGAAGATTTTCTATAGAAAAATGCTCTTTATTTAAAGAGGATTTTCTACAGAAAATTTCTCTTTATTTGAAGCAGATTTTCTATAGAACATTTCTCTTTATTTAAAGAAGATTTTCTATAGAAAATTTCTCTTTATTTAAAGAAGATTTTCTATAGAAAATTTCTCTTTATTTAAAGAAGATTTTCTATAGAAAATTTCTCTTATTTAAGAAGATTTCTATAGAAAATTTCTCTTTATTTAAAGAAGATTTTCTGTAGAAAATTCTCTTTATTTAAAGAAGATTTTCTATAGAAAATTTCTCTTTATTTAAAGAAGATTTTCTGTAGAAAATTTCTCTTTATTTAAAGAAGATTTTCTATAGAAAATTTCTCTTTATTTAAAGAAGATTTTCTATAGAAAATTTCTCTTTATTTAAAGAAGATTTTCTGTAGAAAATTTCTCTTTATTTAAAGAAGATTTTCTGTAGAAAATTTCTCTTTATTTAAAGAAGATTTTCTATAGAAATTTCTCTTTATTTAAAGAAGATTTTCTGTAGAAAATTTCTCTTTATTTAAAGAAGATTTTCTATAGAAAATTTCTCTTTATTTAAAGAAGATTTTCTATAGAAAATTTCTCTTTATTTAAAGAAGATTTTCTATAGAAAATTTCTCTTTATTTAAAGAAGATTTTCTGTAGAAAATTTCTCTTTATTTAAAGAAGATTTTCTATAGAAAATTTCTCTTTATTTAAAGAAGATTTTCTGTAGAAAATTTCTCTTTATTTAAAGAAGATTTCTATAGAAAATTTCTCTTTATTTAAAGAAGATTTTCTGTAGAAAATTTCTCTTATTTAAAGAAGATTTTCTATAGAAAATTTCTCTTTATTTAAAGAAGATTTTCTATAGAAAATTTCTCTTTATTTAAAGAAGATTTTCTATAGAAAATTTCTCTTTATTTAAAGAAGATTTTCTATAGAAAATTCTCTTTATTTAAAGAAGATTTTCTATAGAAAATTTCTCTTTATTTAAAGAAGATTTTCTATAGAAAATTTCTTTTTATTTAAAGAAGTTTTTCTATAGAAAATTTCTCTTTATTTAGAGGATTCTCTGTATTATATTTCTCTTTGTTTAAATAGCATTTTCTGTAGATAATTTCTCTCTGTTTAAAGAGGATTTTCTATAGAAAATTTCACTTTAGTTCCTTCCTCTTCTTCTCTTCCAATTAAAATATTGTTACTTTCGTTATTTATTTTTATTTTTAAAAACTAAAAGATTTTCTTCATAAATTTATTAATTTTTGTGTGTTAAAAAGTTTAATTGAAATTCTCATGCTTGAGTTAATTTGTGGTCGTTAGGAGACAAAAAAACCTTTTTTAGGTCTTCTTACTTTAGCAAATCTGTAGGAATGGGAGGGTGTCCTGTGGGTAATAAATTACTAAACAATAGAAACTAATGAACTTAAAATCATTTAATAACTAATAAATATAATTTAGTAATTACAATTTAGTAAAACTTAAAAGTTTCATTTTTCTCTTAAACTATTTTTTGGAGACTTCCAGCCCTGAACTGCTTGTTACAATTTTAAATTCAAATTTAATAACGTTTTACAGTTAACCTTCTCCTTTATAAATATCCTTAATTGTCATAAACTTCATTTTCCTATTTTCATTATAATTTCAACATAAGTCGCCTAATTGTGTAACAACAAATTTAAAGCAAAAACAACGAAGCGAGTGTAGACCAGCCAACAGGAAGTAAAGAAAAAAGAAACGGAAGGAATAAACTTTTCCTTCTATAGTTATTGTTTGTGTCCTTTTATCCTTTACGTATATATATCTCTTTCTTTCTCTTTATCAATAGTTTTCGCAGTTTTTTTTTTTTTTGGAGGAAAATCTGGTAAAATATTATTGATAGAATTATAATTGAAATTGTAATTTAATAACTTAAAGCAGATGTTTTGTTAGGGGGCAACAACAACAACAACTAAACTCATTTGAACTAAAAAACTCTTAGTTGAACTCAATTCAATAAATGAAAAATTAACAAAAAAATTTTCGAAATAAAGAATTGAACTCAATTCAACTATTCGTATATATCACAACTCCATCGAAATGGAAACAAATTCTCAAGAAGGGAAAAAAGGAGTAGAATGTTTAAGGGAGCATAATTTGTGAAAAATGTTTGAAATTGTTGTTGAAAAAAGTTTTTGTATTTTTTTTGCAAATTTTGCTATTAAAAGATTATTTATAGAAGTTTGTTAAAAAAATGTCCTAGAAAATGGATTTTCTATTATAAACATATTTTACAAAATTTCAATTAATTTTAAATTATTTAAATGAGTTTTATAAAAACTTTATTTCTTTATATTTTTGTTACTAATTGACATTTTCCTTCTTCTTTCTTTCATTTCAGGTATAATTTTTTAATAATTTAATCTTTTATAAGTGAGTAAAAATGAGTTTAGAAATATATTTGTGGTAACTGCACCTTTTTGTAGCTTTCAGAGAGAGAGAGAGACCAAAGTGTTCTTTATACTGTAGTTTAGTGTTAGTGTACAACAAAAAAATGTATATATAAAATAATATTATTACTACTTTAAACTTTTTCAATTAATTTTATTTTATTTTTTGACCTAAATAAATATTTAGTTTCTTCTTTTTTTCCGAAAAAAATGTATCATTTTTACCATTTTTAAAATTGTTTTTTTATTTTTCCTCTTCCTTCTCATATTTAATATTCCTACTTATGCTTAAGTGTGTGTGTGTGTGTGTGTGAACTATGTTAGTGTGTATTTTATACTTTATGTCATTTGCTGTTGTAGGTCCAGTATTTTTTGTTGTTGTTATGTTTAACTAATGATATATTTATATTGTAGTTTTTATATGTTAAATATTTTAAAATAATTGAGAGTAAATAATAGCACTGAATAAGTTATACAACTGTTTTTATGATATAAATGTACGTAATTTTCTACATTATCTTTGAGTTAAGGTTCCACTATAAGATTTTATGTTAGTTCTAGTTCAGATCTATTTCAGTTATTGTTCAGTTCTGGTTCAGTACTAATTAAGTTCTACTTCAGTTATAGTTTTGTCCCAGTTCAGTTTTAGTTCAATTTTAGTTCAGTTCTAATTCAGCTTCAGTTTAGTTATAGTTGAATTCTAGTTAAGTTTTAGTTTAGTTCTTCTTCAGTTCTATTTCAATTCTTGATTAGTTCTAGTTCAGTTCTAATTTAGTTCTAGTTGAATTCTTGATCAGTTATAGTTCAGTTCTAGTTCAGTTTTACTTCAGTTCAAGTTGAGTTCTAGTTTATTTCTAATTCAATTCTAGTTCAGTCTTAGCACATTCTTGTTTAGATTTTGGTTTAGATTCTTTTATTCTGGTTCAGATTCTAGTTCAAATTTTAATACAGATTGTAGTTCTGTTTCTAGTTCAGATTCTGGTGCAAATTCTAATTCAAATGCTGATTCAGATTCTGATTCTAATTCAGATTCAACTTCAGATAATATATGAGATTCTAATTCAGATTTTAAAACAGATAATAGATCTGATTCCAGTTCAAGCTCTAGTTTATATTCTAGTTCAGAGTCTGGTTCGGGAACTAGTGCAAATTCTGATTTAGATTTCACTTTACGTTGTAGTTCAAATACCAGTTCAGATTTAAGTTAAAATTCTTTCCTGATTGTAGTTTAGACTCTAGTTCTGGATCTAGTTCAGATTCGAGGTCAAATTTCAGTTCGGATTTTAGTTCCTGTCTAGTTTAGGTCGAAATTAAGGAAATTATTTAATTATTAAATTGTAAAAGTTATGCTGATAATGTATCCTCAACTGTTGCAGTTATAAAGTAAAATATATTAAATATATATTTTTGTAACAAATTTGTGATCATGTGTATGTGTTATTTATTTTTGCCTTTTTTTCTAAAATAAGCTCTAAAAGTTTTAATTTATTGTGTATGAGTGTTTTGTGTACATTTTCCTATTTTTGTAATTAATTTTAAAATTATTTATTTAGTGTGAAATTTTCAGTCTTCTTCCTTAAAAAGAAAAAAACTTAAAATAGATACCATCATTTTATTAAATAGAAGAACTAAAAACTAAAGTAAATTTATTTTTTAAATGAGTTTATTTTAGAGCAGGCTCCTCTTATTTTTGAAGCAAAACGAAACTATTTGGTATCCAGAGGCTGTAAGGAATGTGGAGGAAAACGGCCTAAAAAAATGAATTTTTGTTTTTAGCCTTCAGCTCTTTTTGTTGGTGCAAAGTGTCAAAAACGTGTTTATCTCTTATTTTTGGGTATGTTGCTGTGCAAATAGAGGAAATAGAGTTTAGATACGGAACGTGTAGGTTTTTTAGTGAGGTTAGACTGACAGCAGCTTCGGGAAATAAATTGTGAAATTTTTGGGTGTTAAAAAAGTAAATTTAATGAGTTTTAAATACATTTGAAAATAATTTAGGATGTTAAAATCAGTGAAGCCCGACCATGTAAATAAAGCCCACCACAATAAATATTAGTTACGAAAAATTATTGAACTACCCTCGTATAATTTAATTTTCTGATTTTTTCTCTACTCTGCACTACATTATTGTGCCACTAATATTTATGTGAAATTTATGCGTTTTATAAAGAATTTTCATAATGAATGAGAACTAGAAAAAATTATGGACCGACCCTCGTATAATTTTGCACATCGATTTCTATTTATGTGTGTCTTAATTTGATTATTTGTTACTGCAATACCTGCGTATATGTGAGATTTATTACCTTAAAAGTGATATTTGTATGGGAATTATGAGAAATAATGGATCGATCCTCGCATATTTTATCACATCGTTTTAGAATATTATAGAACTTACTTGTGCCAATTTTTTTTACATCGCTTTATATTAAGGACTTGTATGACGTTAAAATCCCATCCCGGGACGAACATTTTTATGGAAGGTACCTGGAATATTGGTCCGGATATGTTTAATTTTAATATTCGTCCTTAGTTCAATATAATAATAACATATTCCAAATTTCATTGAGATTTCTATAAAATTATGTTCTGCAGACTGTTAACAATGATTACATGGACAGACAGACTGACAGACAGGCAGACGATTCAGAAAATGATTCTCAATCGAACGGTGTACTTAAAAGTGGGAGTAACAGCATATTTCTCTATGCACAAACGCATAATACCCGAATCAATTTCGGTGGTGTAGGGTGTTAAAAGAGAAATATTTACGAGTATGACCGGAAAGGTGTTGACACCTTTAATTTAGACTTTTAGCTTTAATCAGTATGATCACGTTTTCATATTTTTTAAAGTTGTTTTCAAACGTTTTCTCTAAATTTTTAGATTTGTATATTAAGGAAAAACTAACACAAATATATTTACCTTCCGATATTTAACATTTTGAACTTTATGTTAAATTATTTGGTCCAACAAACAATTTATTACATTTGGCAAAGTTATTACTTTCTTACAGGTTAATCACTTAAAAGCTTCTCTCACTAACTTAAGTCCTTACATGTAGATTTCAATTCCCTAACATAAGTATTTTTGACTTCAACTACAATTTGGCAGTAATACAGGATACAGTTTACTCTCCTTTTTCACTTCTTTCCTCTATAGAAGACTCAATTTTGTGAATCCATAAAAATCGATTTTTAAATAAATGTTCATGATTGTAACTACAAATCTAGACGATTAAATTACCGTAACACATATTTACACTCACACACACACACATTCAACTGCTGGTAGCATTTATACAAATAAAAAAAAGCGAAATCTCTTTTTCTTTAAATAAAAAAGTGAAAAAAAGAATCATATGAATACAAGAATCTATATCCCTGAAAATCTGTTAAACATATGTGTAAAGCAGTTAAGTAAAAGAGAGTGAAAAACACACAACAACAACATCAAGGATCTAAAGAAATAAAACCAATAAATTGAAAAAGAAATAAGGGGAGGATTCTCGCTTTTTTTCGCTTTTTACAAAAAAAAGGAAACTGCAAATAGAATAAAAAATGTTTAACTGGGAAAAATTGAAAACGAAATGCAATTGCAATTTCTCTTTATTGGTTATATATAGATTTATATAAACAGACATCTGTATTAAGTTGTATATATCTACATTTATATGAAGTTTAATGGCATCAGGATGAAAAAAACATCTTAAGGCTACAGAAAAAAATAGTAAAGTAACCCATATATCTTCTTTCAAAACGAGAGTAAAGAATTTTAAATGGAAATAGAAGGTAGAAAGCAAGATACGCCTTACGGCTCTTTTTATTATTCTTCGTAAGATCGGATCTTTTAGAGTTTAATTTTAGTTTGCTAAAAAAGAGTTCTTTATCGCTCTTTGAAAAGAGTTTAATTCAAAAAATAAATTAATAAAAATCAAAGAAGATAAATAGAGCAAAATCGAAAAAGGGTTTAAAAATTAATAATACACACAAATTGTTTCGAAGTCGTGTTTAGCTGTCAAAAATGATTTTTATTAAGCAGAAAGAGGGATTCTTGAACCTTTTTTGAACAACTTTTTAATGAATATACAAACGTAAGTTTTATTGCGACAAGAAATTTGTTTGTTTGATTATGATTATTTTTTGTTTTATTTTTCGCATTTTTGAGCGAGTTAAAAAAATAATCCTCTTTTTTTACTCTGAATGAGTAAAATATTTTTTTGTCAGATTTTGCACGGAGCTAAATCGAAAAAATTAAAGATGAATTAAAAAAAAAAAGTTTTATTTTTTAATCTTGTCAAAGAAGAGTAAAATTAAAGATCAATCAAAAATAAAGATTTTGCTTCGAGTTTTTCCATACTCTTTTAGAAAGTAAGCAGTTTTTAAAACTACAAATACAACTAAATATAAAGAAGTCTGAATAATTTTATAGTTATAGGAGAGAGAGAGTGTATGTGTGTATTTATATAAAGGAATTTAATTGTGTTTGTAGAACTTAATATATGTATTCCTTTTCTACACAAAAAGAGTGCAATAAATATAATAATGTGAAATTGCAAATACTTTTATTTAACATTTCTATTGCAACTTAAGTTATTTATTTATGCAAAAAATATATATTTTCTTTAATAGAAATTAATGTTGGTAATATTTTCCAACAAATATTTTATATTATGGTGAAAATCCTAACAAATGCGTATTGGGATTGAATGTGAAAGGATCAAATTGCAGTCACTGTCGTAAAAGTTTATTTCTTATGTTGCTTTCTCCAGGACTCTATAAGTATGAAGAACAAACACATATTTTCACAATATGTTTTCATTTATTCTATATCGGATCAGAAATATAACTATTTCCTAAAAATTGGTCCATAATCAGGAGGGTTTGGTAAAATGGATCAGTGGGTAATCTACACATACTTTTCGTTTAGTGTAGACGAACATCTTGCAGGATCATCACCAATAACAATTTTATATGACAGTTTAAATTCTGAACCTCAGCAATTCACTTAAGAGTCATAACACGTTGTAGTTATAATAATATTTAAACTAAAAATGTGTCTCCTTAATAAAATAGATATTTTTAGGTAAAATCAAGATTTTGTTGCGAAAATTTTAATATTTAATGAAAAATGGAAGTAGAATTTTTAACAAAAAATTATATTGATAATAAGAATTTAGATATCAAATGAACATTTTGTTTTTGGTTGACATTTAAAATTTTAAGCAAAATTTCAGATCTTCAGTAAGAATTAATTTTTTTAAGAAAATCTGGACTTTTAGTAAAAACTTTTAAAATAAAGAGAATTTTTGAATTTTAGTAAAAATTATCATTTAATTAAAATTTGATTTTTGCCAAAATTTATTCTTTTTTTGCAAATTTTGAGAAAAACTTTAGTTCTTTGGTGAATTTGAATTTTTAAAGAAAATCAAAATTTTTTGTAGAAATTGAAATTTTTGCACAAATTTGAAATTTTTGGAAAAAGTTCGATATTTATAAACATTGGATTTTGGGAAAAAATTTAGAATTATTTAAAATTTCGATTTCTATCTAAATAATCAATAGAAAAAACTTTTAATAATTTTATATTTAAAAAATTCCAATTGAAACTTAAAATCAAAAAAATATATCTCTTTCTATATTAAAGCCTCTGAGTATAATTTGAAAGTTATTTCACATACACGACAATTTGGAAATAATATGTGTTTCCAAAGTGTTGCTTTATTTTCATTCCAATGAACCAAGACCTTTTTCCTCCAAATGAAATGATTTCCAATATTTTACAGGTAACTTTCAAGTTTAATTTCATCATATCACAGTTTACAGTAGAATAAGTTGTGGCTTAGCTATTTGGATATTTACAATAAACAGCGCCATCTAGGTTTTCCACGTTTCCATGAAAACATATCAAAGCTGCATAAAAAGTACATTTCTATAACTTTAAATAATAATTACAAGATAACGGCAATTTAAGTTGAATTCAAAATAAATGTACATTAAATAAAATATTCTCACTTAAATAATGGAAATTTACATTATAAGATTATTTGATATGCCGTTACAGGTAGCAATTATTGTACAACCTCTTGAAACTAAATATATGTAATTTACAACTTTATCTAGTCTTTGTACATCCCCCTGAATATGAGCTCTGCCTTAAAATGGACTTCATTAAAATTTTCCCAAAATACTTGTAAAACTAAACAATTTTATTAGTTTTAATTATTAACTCTTATTTGCCACAAAAACAAAAACCAAAAAAGGCTTTTTCTATAATCAATTTAAAATCTAAATTTTCATTTAAAATTAATACTCAAACTAAAACTTCTTAAATTACATAACCAACACAAAAATAAATAGCAAATAGAAAGTGTTAAAGATATTCGACTAATGAAGTTCTTAAATTTTATCCTTTTACTGGAGAACAGTCAATTAATTTTGTTTTTTTTTTGCAGTAACCAGAAAAAAACTTAAAAACTAAATACAGAATTCAGATACATAAAGACCATAAGACTTAAGGACGTTAGAGAGAATACCAAAACCAAAAACCCCCACTTAAAAAGGAAGAAATTGTGTTTTTGTAACTAATTTTACAAAAGAAAAAGAGTTTTTTCTTTTCCTTTCTGGGAACCAACCATATTGATTTTATCATCATTTTATTTAATATTGACCAGTTTAAAGTCTTTTTTTTTCTGGACCAAAAACTAAGAAGTTTGTCATTGTTAGGGATATTTGCCCAGGAAGTTGAACAAAATCAAAAGATCCTGTAAATAAATATTTAATGGTGTTAGTTTTTAAAATGTTTATATTGAAAAAGGAGACAAAAAAATGACCGAAAAGTTTAGCAAATATCTTGTTATAGTTGCACAATATAACAATACAAAATGGAAGGTCTTCGAACTAACTAATACAACTACCAAAATCAACAAAATATTTCTAAGAAGAATAAAAAGGCAGAGAGAGAGAGAGAGGGAGGGAAAACAAATTGTAATAGCAAAAAAGGAAAAAAGTTTATTGATGTGTGATTATCCTTTGTGAGTAAATGTGGTCTTTTTGTATGCTTAAGCTACACATTAAGACTCACTCGGGTGTCCTAAGTATGCGTGTGTGTGTTACTTTTCAAAATATTTGTCAAATGTTTATATAGTTTTAACAGGTCCTTTTTTCCTTATCCATGTGTATGTGTTATTTATTTTAAGTTAGTTTTTTTTTTCTTTCTTCATCCTATTTTTGGTAACCATTTATATGACTATTTTTATTTTGATTTTATATCAAGGGAGACTCTTTTATCCTTCTTTGCTTAAGAGCTTATTGTGTTTAATTCAAGGCACTCAAGTGTTAATAATATATAAATTAAATACATTCTAAAAATAGTTTCCTATTTTTATTTTATTCTGCCAGACAATTGCTTGAGAATGCTTTTTAGAAATCTTAAAGGCCTGAAATCAAAATTAGTTTGGAAAGTACTTTATAAGGTTATTTAAGTATTGATAAAAATTAAGTGACCATAAATTAAGATTTCGTTTTTGGTAAAGAAAATTTAAGTGGAAATGACACAAGAGGAGCATGTTATGAGAATGACAACTCCTGTTGTCATTTTCAATAAACATTAGATAATTTCCACCAACGATAATGCCTAAAAGCGTAATTTAAATTCTAGTTCAGTGCAGTTCAGATTCTAGTTATAATTTTATTTCAGATTCTAGTTCCGATTTAAGATCAGATTATAGTTCAGTTCTAATTCATTTCTTGTTCAGTCTTTGTTCAATTCAAGATCAGATTCTTGTTCAGTTTTAGGTTAAAATTATTATTAAGATTCAAGTTTAGATTCCATTTTAGATTATAGTTCAGTTTTAGTTCAATTCTAGTCCAGTTCTAGTTCAGATTCTAGTTCAGATTCTAGTTAAGATTTTGGTTCAGATTCTATTGCAAATTCTATATCAGATTTTAGCTCGGATTGTAGTTCAAATTCTAGTTCAGATTCTGGTTCAAATTCTTCCTTAGATTCTAGTTCAGATTATGTTAGTTTAGATTCTACTTTAGATTCTAGTTCCAATTCTGGTTTAGATTCTGCTACAGATCTAGCTGAGATTCTAGTTAAGATCCTATTTCAGATACTTGTTCAGATTCTGGTAAGCAATTCCAGTTCGAATTATGGTTCAGATTTAACTTCAAATTTTAGTTTAGATTATATTTCAAAGTCTATTTTAGTTTCTATTTAAGATTCTGTTTCAGATTTTATATCAGATTTTATGTTAGATATTATGTCAGATATTATGTTCTAGATTTTAGTTTAGATTCTTTTTTAGATTCTAGTTATTTATTGGTTAAATTATGTTTCAGATTTGAGGTGAGATTCTGGCTCAGATCCTATTTTAGATTTTTTTCAGATTTTATTCTAGTTCAAGTTATTATTCAGATCTGAGTTAAGATTCTAGTTCATATTCTAGTTCATTTTCTAGTTCAGATTCTAATTAATATCCAGTTCATCTTTACTCAAAATCAAGTTTTTATCAATTTTCTATTATTCAGTTTTAATTTTTCTTTTATGATTTAAGTCCGTTTTTGTAGCCCAAAAGATGTTTATTTCTTCTTCTATACTTTAACTTTTAAGTTAATATTTCCTAAATATTAACGTTTATCAAATAATAATATTTCATTAGTACCAATAAAACAGATGTTTATTAGATTCCCACCGAAATATAAAAATTTACGCAATTCTTTATGAAATTTCTATTTTTTGCCCAAAAATTTTTCCATTAATTTTATACAAAAAAAGCGTTAAATAGTACAATGAAGTTTTTTATGAAGTTTTATTTTGAAGTTGTTTTTGGGCCATGAAAGTTAAATGTACAGATGTCAGGTTAACCACAAATAAAACACCAGCAATTTGTAGATTCTAAAACAGAAGAAAAACTTAAACTTCGCATTTTATTAAAGTTTTTACCGGTGTATTTTTTCTTAAAATAAAAAACAAGAATACTGAAAAGGACTTTTTAATTTTAATATTGAATTTAAGCAGTAAAAAGCAGAAGTGTAGAATGCAAGAAAGAGAGAAAAAGAGCAAAAATTTTTTTATTCGAAGAGCTAGGCGTTGCTGGGAAATTAGAGAAATAATTAAAACAAGTTTTTTCTTAAATGGGAACATTAAAGAAGTAGAAACCAAAAGAGAGAAGAAAAAAAACTAAGAAATGTAAACAATTTACAAACTACTAGGTTATATTTACGCCTAAAGGTAGGCAACAAACTTTGTTTGACTTTAGTAGCCTTAAGGGTATGCAGCACAATAAATAATGTTGAAAAGTTTAAAAAGCTTTAAATAGTTTTCAGTTTTTGCTATATAAGCATTTTCTAAATAGAACTCTTAAAGAATAATTGTTGTTGTTGAAAGTTAATGGAGAAAGGAAATAGTTTTTGATTTGTAAGGGGAAATCACTTTAAGGATATTAGTTTTCTGAAAGCTTTAAGTAAAGCTTTACAATTGAATAGAGTTAGCTTTACGATATAAGCTTACAGCTTGATTTTAAGAAGTTAATTTTTTGGTAAGTTTTTGCTTTGTTTAAAAGAAAACCTGTAGCTTTCTTCAGTCACTATTTAATTTAAAGTTTAAAGAGCTTAAGCTTTTGCTAGTTAGCTTTATATTTGATAAATTTTTAAGCTTTAAATATTAAGGATTGAGATCGAACCTTCTTAACATACAAATATGATGACATTTTGAACCTTTTTTGAAAGTCTTCCATGAATGTTTTCATAGTGCTTTCTGTCACTTTACTCCATTTCCTTTTAAAATCCTCCACACTTTTGGGCAACTTCTTTGTGCTCTTCAACTCTATTAAAACAAGAGTCCAATATCTCTCCACTTTCTTGTTACAAATAGCACATTATTGTTCTTGTACCACTCAAAGGTTTGTTCATCATAGTGATAGGATACTGAGTCAGGGCTAAAATAACTTGTCTTATGAATGGAAACAACCTTTTTTGTAAACATTCCTTGATGTAAATTGCGATATTCATAGAGCCCATCTGACGCAAAACCAAGAACTTTTTGGAAAATATTGATAGATTCAAATATGAATGTGTTGGGATGTGTCTTTTAAAAATGCTTTAAAATTTTTGACTTTTGAAACATCACGTAGACAATTCCTAGGGTTTCCATCATACGACAAGTTCTCCCGATACTATTTAATAATATTGGAAACAGTTTTACGGCAGACCTTTGAATGCTTACGCAACTTATTGTAGGACCAAGTTGATTTTTTCTGGTAACTTACTTTAATCAGGTTACCAACTTGATATTAAACTTAATAACGGACATGTTTTTTAAGGGAACTTGATAAAAAATCAGAAAATATTTGGGTTTAAAGTTTTTATGAAAAACGTGTGTTAATCATTTTTCAATCTCATTCTTTAATTTAAAAGTTTCCTTAATATACCCTCCACCACCACAAGTGGTGAAAAGTGTATATAGATATTGTCATTCCGTGTATAGCGCTAAGACCCAATCGTCTCAGACTCCATACTGTATATATATTCTTGCATCAAATCAAAATCTGAGTCGACCTATGTCCGTTTGTCTGACCGTCTTTCTGTTTTTTTATTTTATCTGAATATTTATTGTAGTCTTGAGAAGTCTGCTGTTTAAATTCAGCAAAATCGGTTCAGATGATATAGACCGATAACCTCTTGGTTCAAACGAAGAAGTTTCATAAAATTGTCAATTATAAATCCAATTATAAAAAAACGTTATAGCTTAAAATATAACTATTTTTGTGACTCATTAAGTGTTTCTGTGTTACGTTTTAGAAAAACTTGTATATATTCATTACGTGTATGAATGTGTATGTACGAAACATAATGTATTTACTTCACATGCACTTGATGTGAAGGGTATTAAATAATTCTTACTTCTTTTTATGAATAGGAAGCTTTCAAATTGCAACCTCGTTGGACATATATTGCCCTCTTCTTCCATAAGACTCTCACTTTTCTATTAATCAAATTAAAATTCATTATTCCCAAAAACATAACCTATAAATTTAATTAAATTTGCTCCTGCCAATATTTGACTTTTCTTTCTATCAGCCAGTCTACCTTTAAATATTTAAACCTTCTTTGAGGACTTTTTTTCTGCAACCTTGAAATTGTTACAAAAACAAAGAAGAAGAAAAGCTTGCAGACATAGAAAAATTTCCATTTCTAGAAGAGAATAAAAAATACTCTCTACGAAAGACTACAAAGGCATAAAAGCAACAACAACAAGAAGAAGAATCTTTTGTAGTTTAAATATTCAATGAATATTTAGAACTTTCTTCTTCTTTTTTGCCTTTTTATACTTTATTTTTGAAAGAATATTTATTTATTTAGATTTTGCTTTTTTCCAATTTCCATAAAAGTGTATTTAAAGATGAAAATTGTTGTTATTGTTGTTGTTGTTTCTTTTGCTATTTTACAATTGCTATAGCAATAGGAGATCAAACAAAAAAAAAACACACAGTTACTTTAAAAATTGATGTAAATGTTGTATAATATTTAAATAAAAACAACTAAAAATGCTAAAGTCGATCAAGTCCGATTATGTAATGCCCTACCAACTACATTGTTGGTCGTTAATGACACATACGAAAGATTTTTGAACGACCTTCGTATAATTTGTTTTTATGATTTATGATTTTGTGTGAATTACATTATTATGATAACAATATTTTTGTGAAATGTAAGTGTTTGAAAACGATCTTTCTGGGGCATTATATCGGAGCTGGAAGAAATGATAGACCGACTTTCGGATATTTTCGAATATATAATTTAGATTATATTTATCTTAAATTGACCAGTTGTTATTACATTATATTTGGAAGAGAACTTGAATGGAACCTATGAGAAGTAATGAACCGAGCCTCGCACAATTTGGAACATCTATTTAGAATCAGTTTTTTTGTTGAGTTTCATTGAAATCGCTTAATATTTAGGACTTTTATGTGTTTTAAACCCCCTTTTAGGAGAACATTTGTATGGGAGCCCCCTGAAATATTGGACCGAATATCACAAGTTCCAATAGACAAGCCTTTGAACCAAAAAAAGTAACATGTACCTAATTTCAACAAGATGTCTCAAAAATTGCGAACCGTAGAGTGTTCACAACATTTACATAGAAAACTAGCCAGGCAGACAGAGGGAAGGACATCGTTAAAACGACTCAAGAAGTGATCCCTATTAGAACGGTAAACTAAAAAGTGGGTGAAACACCATTTTTTCTGAATGTTATAAACATCTGCAGAAACGCATAATACACCAACCTTTTACTATGGTGTAGGGTATAACAACAAACATTGTATTTCTATTCTATTTCTATTTTTTCTTTATCTTCCAAATTTTAATTTTGGAAAACAGCAGCTTACAAAATATCCATTTTCCCAGAAGCTTGTTAAAATTCTACACTTGAGTAAATTTAAAAAAAAATTATATTCATTTCAAAAATTTGTTAGATTGTTGCCGGCAAGAAAGTGGAATAAATATAGTATTTTTTTGCTGGTGTTGTTTTTATATTCTTTTTTCAAAGAAAGTGTATTTTCCTTTCCTTCCTTTCAGTCTATAAAGTCAGGATGGAATGTGAAAATTTAAGTTAAAAATTGAGAAAGTTTTATATTTTTTATTTTTTGCTTTATTAGAATAAAATATTCTTAAATTTTTGTTAAATAAAGTTAAAAAAAAAACAAAAAATAAATGTTTCATTATTTCCATAAACGAGTTAAATTTTTAGTAACAGTAATTCATTATCACTAAAGCTTTTTGCAAGAAAGCTTAAGAATTTTAAAAGTTTTATATCACTTTTTTCTGAATTTAATTAAAAAGTAAGAATGAGGAAACGTTTAAGAACATAAAGACTAATATTAAATATCATTTTGCTTGAGCTTTTCTAAATATAAATAAACTTTTAAGTTAAAAAAAATTAATGACAAGCTTTTGTATTTTTTAAAAATAAAATTAATTAATAACTTATTTAAAAAGTGTTTTTTTAGAAAAAGCACAAGACTAAACTTTGTCTAAGAAACTTTCTCCTGAAAAAAACATCTCAGCTTACATTTCATTTAAGACAAAAGCTTTTTGTAAAGTTTCTTTTAAAATTGTAGTAAAACTGTTGTAAAATCACGGATTTTTTTAAGGAAGCTTTTCCTTCAATCACAAGTTAAATCACAAGATAGAAGTTTTATATTTAACTTTTAATTTGATATATATTTTTAAATAGTTTTTTTTTGTTTTTTTATGATTGAATGCATTTTAGTAGAACTCTGTAAAAGCTTTTCCAGTAAGCTTTTTTTTTTAAAAAGATTTCTAGTAAAATTTTCTTAACTTTTGAAAAATTTCAAGCTCATAATTTTCTTTATGAAAGATTTTGTAAAAGCTCTGTTTAGTTTTAATTTTAAATTAAATTTTATAATAAGAAGTTTTTTGATATTTAAAATTTTAATTTAAGTAAAACTTTTTATGCTCAGAATCTTTCTAAAGGTTTTATCAATTATTTTTTGCTTTAAGAGCTTTTCATAATGCTCGTCATTTTACATTAATTTTAAAAAAAAGCTTTTTTCATGGTTAATTTTAAATTTGAATAGATTTCAAATTCTCATTGTCTTCTTTAATTATTTCTTACGATTAATGTAATTTTTTATACTTCAAGAGAGCCCTTCTTGCTCTTTGCACAAGTTCCAAAACTATTAACGACTATTTTTCCAAGGTTTTCATTTCTCAAAATTTTCTTAAAGTAAACTTTTCGTTAGCTTTTCTTTAAAATACTCACAGCATATATTTTAAATTTCCTGTAACTGTTTACATTTCTAAAGCTGCGATATTTTTCTGAAAAGAGCTTTTTTTGCAAAAGCTTCTTTTAAATGATTTTTTAAGTTAAATTTTAGGATGAATTATTTTTAGAAACTGAAATAGCTAAAATGTTCACCAGTCTTAAAAAAGCTTTTGCCAATAATTTTACTAAATTTTTCTTTTATAAATTAAGTTCTTTAAATGGATTTCATTGTACTAATATTTCTTTTAAGTCTGAGAATTTATTTTATTTCAAAATTATTTCTTTAAGTAAAATTCTTTATTTTTAATAAATAAAAATTTTATTAGAAATAAAGGATAAGACGATACTTTCAACATCATTAATGATCTTCAATTGGAAAAAGCTTTCACAAAAGTTATTTTGCTTAAGTCTAGAATTCGATTTTTATGTTTTTAAAAAAATATGTTTATCTTTAGTTTCACACCTCAAATCAAAGCTTTTAAGTATATTATGCTTCAATCTTTATTATTTATAAGCTTTTGAAAAAAATTATCTTTAAATAAGCTTTTAAAAGAACTTCATGTTAAACTTACTGAAACGGCCTTTGTAAAAATCAGGTTTCGTAAATCATAATTTTAAATTATACCTTCAGCTTGAGTTTTGCATTCAATTTCAGTTTTGAGCTTAAGGTGAAAAATTTCATTGAAGGAAATTAATAAAACTTTCAAAACTTTGTTTTTTTCCGGAAGATGAGCTTTTTTCAACCAAAACTCTATCGAACATTAAGCTTTTTGTTTAAAAAGCTTATAATTTTTAAAAGTTAATAATTCACTTAATACAAAAAAAAAAAACAACTTGAGAGAAATTTAAAATAAAAACTTTTACAAAGAAATGCAGAAATAATGATAGAAAACTTTAATCACAACCTTTTTTAGAAGTATTTTTTACCAAATCTTCTGGAGGATCTTATTTTCGGCTCAAGATGACATTAAATATGTCAAAAACATTTTGTTGCTTAAATCTTTTTTAAAATTTATATTTTCTTTGTTTTTATTTGGAAACCTTCTTCGATAACACAACAGAAGCTAAAGCCTGTGATACGCTTATAAGCTTTTATTTGAATTCAACTTTATTGAAAATCTGCTGGAAAATGTAGCCCTTCCAATATGAACTTTAAAACAAATAAACTAAGCTTTGTATCCAAAGCTTCTTATATTGTAACATAATTTTCAAATTTCTTTCTCCATTTCCATTTTTAATTCATTTGAAATAATTTAAATCTATTTTACTGATTATGTAAAAACAACTTCAAGGACAAAAGTTAAAAATACAAATTATACAATTTAAGCACGAACTTTACACTTTGATCACCCAGAAATTAATTTAAATGATGCAAATGACATATTTAAGCCAGAGCAAAGGAAAAGCAAGCATCAGGGCAACAAATACACAAGTCACTTCTAATTCGTTCAAAAAATAACAACAAAATAAGATAAATTCAATTGAAATGGAAATCGTCTTTAAGACAAAATAATTCCAAAAATATTTTCAACATAAATTGGCAACTTATGCAAAATACACTCACGCACAAAATACAGTCCCCACCGCTCTACCCAAAAAAGGAAAGAAACTCCCATAACTTTAGAGAAAAGAACAGAAATAGAAATTATATGTTTGAAAAATAAATGAAGCAAATAATACGAGAAAAATTACCAGCAAAATGATGAAAATAACTTAAATGATTGATGTAAATTTAAACTTTTTTGGAAAGAAAGTTGATTTAATCTTCTGAGATGATTTAAGAAGGATAAAATAAAATTTGTTTAAATTTGCTGAAAACCTTAAGGAATCTCTTAAAATACAACACAAAAGGTTAAATGTCTTTTTTGTGGTTTAAAGGAAATTAAAAGCAGATTCTTTTTATTTAGTGAAAAAATTGCTAAAAATTCATAAGAAATCTCTTTTTTGTTGGAAATAATAATAATTTGTCTGCCAGCTTCCGGGTATTTAAACGTAAATAAACAGTCAATCAATAAATATGTAAATAATGACGTTCAAATACACAGAAATAAAAGTCAATGTAAAATTAATTAAAATGGAAATAATTAATTTTTTTCAGTTATGATTCGTATATAAAAAATGTTAATTTAACATTGTTTCACTGTAAATACTGTTTCTAAAAAATGTTCTTGAAATTTTATTGCTTGAAATTTTATTACTTTAAAGTAATTTAGAAAAAATTATAGTTGTATAATTTTATGTATTAACTAGCAGACCCGCCAAACTTTGTAATACTAAAAAATATGCTTTGTATGGGCCATATTCCTCACGCTTATGTTATCCTTTCAACGTTTTTTTTCAGTAAAACAGTTCCTTGAGAAAGTAGTTGCGAACAAATTTGACAACTCTCGCTGTTATAATTCCTGAGATATTCGATAATCAATATTTGCTTTGTGTGGGGGTACCTCTCCCCCGGGTTCTATCGTAAATTTGTATGGCGTATTTTACTTTAATGTATATTTGATTTATTCTAATGAATATTTAATCAAAATTGGTCCAGCCGTCTTGGAGTCTATACATTTCATACATACTTACATAATACATACATACATACATACATACATACATACATACATACATACATACATAAATACAAACATACAAACAAACATGCATACATATACATACATACATACATACATACATACATACATACATACATACATACATACATAAACATACATAGTTACTTACATACAAACAAACATGCATACATATACATACATACATACATACATACATACATACATACATACATACATACATACATACATACATACATACAAACATACCTACAAACATACCTACAAACATAACATACAAACATACATACAAACATATATACGAACATACAAACAAACATGCATACATACATACTTACATACATACATACATACATACATACATACATACATACATATATACTTACATACATACATACATACATACATACATACATACATACATACATACATACATACATACATACATATATACATATACATTCAATCATACAAACAAACATGCATACATACATACATACATACATACATACATACATACATACATACATACATACATACATATATACATATACATTCAATCAAACAAACAAACATGCATACATACATACATACATACATACATACATACATACATACATACATACATACATACATACATACATACATACATATACATACATACATACTTACATACATACAAACATGCATACATATACATACATATATACATACATACATACATACATACATACATACATACATACATACATACATACATACACACATACATTTTATTATTATTTTTTTTCAATGTGTACCCACCACCACTACAAGTTGTTTGGAGGTTATATAACTTTGTCATTCTATGTGTAACGCTAAAAACGGATCATTTCAGATTAGATAATATATTTATATTTTCTATCAATTAATCAAAGTTTTAGTCGATTTAGCTATGTTCGTCCGTCTGGCGTCTGTCTGTTGTTGGCACGCTCACTTCCCCAATAATTGACATAGCACAATGAATTTTGGCCAGAATATTTGTTATTGTCCTGAAAAGTTTCCTATTGAAAACCATAAAATTGGTGTGGTATATAAAAAAAGATATAGACCGATATCCAATGTAGCCTCTAAATTCAAGAGAAGATCATCTGTAGAATTTTCAGTTACAAATTGGTCAAAATCGATTCAGTAGAAAAAAAAATGCCAAAAATATTACTAATTTTTGTGACTCAATAAGTGTTTCGTGTTTAAATTAATAAAAGCTTTTCTGTATTCTATACGTATGTGTGAGTGTGTATTTATGAAACATAACGTATGTACTTCACACATATTTGTGGTGAAAGTAATTGAAGATTCGGCATAACCGAATATAGCATTCTTACTTACTATTTATTAATTTTCTGATTTCTAGAACACAAAAGGTTCAATTGCAGATAACCTTGAACTTGTAGTAACACATATAATTGCTTTAGAGCTTTTTTTCTTTTATTTTTATTTCATATTTATTTTCATAAAAAATCAATTTTCTTTAATAAAAATAAAAATGATGTTACGTTGTGATAACCTTATGATAACCTCATCATCATCACCATCAATATCATCATATATAGCAAAAATTACACTAAACATATTTACATTCACACATATACACACATACATGCATATGTATAAACGTGTAAAGTTTGAAATATTTTCATATTTGTGACAAGTAAAATCTCTTAAATAATCAGAATATTTTTACTATATTTTTTGCATAAGACAAGTCAGTCTGTCAGTCAGTCATAAATGAGTGCATAATTATATGTATTAAATGTACATATTCATTTACATATATACAACACATGTGTCTTATAAAACTGCAGTCAAGTGGAAGGTTGTAGTGATAAAAGAAAATCAAATGAAAAATAACAAAATAATTATTAAGGAATCTCACAGTTTCCAAAGAGTTTTTGTGGAACGAAAATTCTCAGTGCGATATCATTCTTGGCGATAAAAAAATGTTTCATATAAAAACACTTATTTCATGTTTCTAACGTGCAGATAGAAATAGTGATGTCGCCACTTTTAAGTATATTCTTCCAAACAGAATCACTTCCACAATCGATTTAAGGACGTTTGTTCAGAAGTATTTTTCGCTATAACTTTTTTCTGCTGAACCGATTTTGATGATTTTTGAAACAGTATTGAGGTACATATTTTTCGTTATAATGATAATTTATTTTAATTTGGTTTATTACAATTTCCGCATTTATAGTTGATAATTTAATGAAAGTTCTTCACTTTAAATTGGAGACTGTCTGAGATATCGGTCTTTATCTCTTAACATGCTGAACTGATTTTGTGTTTTAAATAGGAAAATTCTCAGGAATATAATAAATGCTCAGGCAAAATTCCATTGAGCTCCGTCAATTGTTGTGAGCATGTCAACGAAAGAAAGACGGACACAGCTAATCGACTCAGATTTTGATGTGATGCATGAATATAAACACATGATGATGATTTCCTATTAAGCGTTACACACGTAATGATAAAATTAATATACTCTCTTCACCCCTTGTGGTGGATATAAAAAACATTTTTAAAAGGTTTAAATAAAAGCTTTTTCATTTTTTGAAGATTTTAAGTAAAAGCTTTATCATTAAGAGATCTTCGAATAGTTTCAAAGATTTAGATAAGAATATCAACATTTGAAGAACATTTCTGAAAACATATTATGATTTAATTAATATCCAGAGCTTTGAAACTTTAAATAAAATTAACACAAAAACTTTATTTGGAAAATATGCAATTTTTAAATTTTATTATGCAGAAAATTAAAAAGTTTGTAAAGCTAATTTAAAATGGAAGCTTTGAACTTTAAACATGTTTTTAGTCTTCATGTTCATGCCAACATTAGCATCAAGTTTCAAGTTATTTAAGAAAGTTGGGTGATAAAATCTTTAATCTAGCTTCTACCTTTAAAAGCTTTACTCTTCATTTTTTTTTAATTTAAAGTTTTTTAAAAGCTTAAAGCTTTTGTGTAATTATTCACTCAGTACTTTAAATTAAAGCTCACAAAGCATTTTATTCTTTTTTAAAATTTTTGTATTAAAAAAATTGTTAAAAAAGCTTTTTCTTTTTAAATTAACATTTAAGAATTGTTCCTACAAAATTATGTCTACAGCTTTTTAAAATTAAAAATCTGTTTAAACTTTCGATTTAGAAATATTTTTTTTAAAATGTGAAAATATTAGCAAAACCCCAAGGTATTAAAAAGCTTTTTTAATTTATAAGTTTGAAAGCTTTCAATTAAAAAATAATATTTAATGCTCCTGTTTCAGTAAAGCTTTTTGGAAATATGAGGGCTAATATGATAACAAATTTGGTGTCGTCAAATTTTAAAATTTTGCTCTATATTCAGAGCTTTTATAAAAAATTTTAATTAATGTTGAAGTTTTTCATTGGGGAAAAAATACAAATTCCAAAGTCATTTAAGAGTTTCATTGTAAATATTTTGTAAAAGGAATTTTAATAAAAAATCTTAAAAAAAAGCTTTTAAATAGAAAAATTAGATCTTTAGGTAAGTTCATATTCTCTCTTAAAGCTTTCATCATTTACAACAACTTTTTCCTTAAGCTTTATAATGTCGTTTTATAAAAGTTGTTCTCTAAGAATATGTGCCTTATTGATATTCTTTAGCTTTTTGGGAATTAATTTTATACATTTTGTAGATATATTTTTCACGCTTTTCTTATAGAAACAAGTGAAGTTAGAAAAAGCTTAAAATTAAAAAAAATGTGACTTTCTATAGGAGAAAGTTAGTCATAATTTAAAAAAGACTTTTGTTCCAAATAACAAGCTTTTGTTCAATAGCAATTGATATAAGAAGAAGCTTTTAGTGACCAGAAAATTTCAGAAGAATTTCTGTTACATTTAAATTGTATATTTTTTCTCTTAATTTTTTTTTTTTAAATAAATAAATGAAAATAAACTTTATTTTACTATTCAATCATTTTACATTATTTATGTCTCCAACAAACTTTTCTTGTATTTATTTTCCCAAAAAAAAAAGAAATATATATAACCTTACATTTTAGAACGCACATAACAAGAACAAAAATAATAATAAAATTCTTTCTCTTTGCCTGGTACTGAATGAATAGGTCGTTCGGTCGGTTTGTCGGTCTGTTGCCTATTTATACAAAAATTATAGAGTTTTTAAAAGCTTCTTGAATTTTTAGCATTTCCTTTACTTTCAATTTAAGTGCTTTTCTTGCCACAAACAATTATACTATTTCATAATTCATGCAACACATGTACTACAACATGCAGCAGATGCAACACCAACAAAAACAAAAATAACATGAAATTAAAGTAGCAAAAAAAATTACATATTTTTCTGAAAGGAATAAAATGTAGAAAAAAAATATTAAAATCCCCAAACAAATGTAAAGAAAAAAATGTTTAAATATCACATTTTATTTTTATACTTGAATTCTGGATCTTTTTTCTATTTAATGCTCTTTATTTTACATTAAATGACCGCAAGCAATGCAAAGAAGGGGAAAACTAAAAATTAAATAAGTAAGAATGTTATGTTCGGCTATGTCGACTCTTCAATACCCTTCACCACAAATGTATGTATAGTAAATACATTATGTTTCGTTTTTACACACATAAAAGGTTTTTTTGAGTATAAAATGGAACCCTTAATGAGTCATAAAATTAGTTATATTTTTGGCTATATTATTCTTTCTACTGAACCGATTTTGATAATTTTTGGAATGGTAATGAAGTACATATAGCTTAATGTAATGGCAACATTCTAATTTGTCGATATATAATTATCAATTTAACTCAAGACTTTTGTTTGAACTTAAAGGCTGTCTCAGATATCAGTCTATATCTTTTAATATACTGAACCGATTTTACTGGCTTTATATAGTATCCTGTAGTCTCAGAACTGCAACAAATAGCTAAATGGACTAAGCTTTTGATGCAAGATTTTATATGAACATTGTGGGGTCTGAGATAATTCTTTCCTAGCGTTTCACACGAATGACAAAGCTAATATACCCCAATCACAACTTGAGGTGGTGGAGGGTATAAAAAAAAAAGAAAAAATCCTTTAATTTTGTAGTTTTTAAATTATGCACAAGTTTTTCTCTTCTCTTCTTTTTTGTTTTTGAAGAAAAAATAATTTTTCTATTGTTTGCAGAATATTTGTGGTGGTTGTTATTATTGTTGTTGTTTTTCTTAGTTATTTTCAACTTTAATTATTTTAATTTTTGTATTTTAAGAAATTTTTCTGTTTCTAGTTTTTTTTTTCATGGTATTTTATTCTGTTATGGCATTTTGTCATGCAGTCAAGTTTTTTAAAGAAACGTATAAGAAAAAAATTTAAAGTAATTTTTGGCAAAATGTTTTAAAGAGTGTGATCGAAATATTCTTAACACACATGTAATTAATAAAAGCGAGAGCACTAAACTTAAATTTTCAAATATTATCATTCATTTTTATAGGTTTAATCACTGATAATGAAATTTCGAAACTTTTGCATGATCATTCCAATAACGTTCTATCACTATAAGAGGGCACCTCCTCCTTTACTCCTCTTCTAACAAGAGCCCAACATTTTTCCATTGGGCTCAGCTCTGGGCAGTTTGGAGAATTTGTCTCTCTTGGTAAAAATACCACATTATTGTTCTGGTACCACTCAAGTGCTGGTTAACGATAGTGACAGGATGTCAAGTCAGTTCAAAAATAAGTGGACACATTATAAGGTTTTATGAATAGAAGCAGTCTTATTCGTATCCAAATTTCGGTATTTATAGAGTCTGTTGTAACAACTGGTTTGCTTATTTTGTTGCAACTGCATATTGCTAAATTTTGATACCTAAATTTTTCTTCTACCTTCCCTCGAGCAATATAAAATTTTTCCCAGAAAGTTGCAATACATCTGCTACGTTTGGTCATCCATTATGCAGTAAAAATATTTTCCTTGGTAAACTTGACTGCAATTTCCATGCTCTGTTTTGGCCTCTAAATTTTGGCAGCGTTGCTTATAGGAAGTTTTTGACCTTTGTAGCCGGGCTGATTCCTACCCGGGGTATGAGCTCCTTTGTAAATGCTTTCAGAGATCAGAACGATTGGCCAACTTTTGGATTTGTTAAAATATTAAATTTTGTTCGCATTATCAAAGTATTATGTTTACAAATTAACTTGATCAAAAATAAATCCAAAAAAACTTGGGTTAAACAATTTTCATAAAAACCGTGAGTGTTTGGAATTTTTCAATCTCACTCCTTGTGTGATTTTTTTCTATGTTTTACTATTTTTTATATTTTTGTTTATTTGTTATTGTTGTTTATGTAATTATATTTTAGTTTTATTATATAAAAAGTAAAATGTTTTTCAAACATGCAGTTCTTCATAGGGAATTCTTTCAAGAGAAAATCTGATTTTGAGTAAATCAATCATTTTAACACCAAGAAAAATATCATGGTTTTAGTATTAACTTTGTAAGGAGTCGTGTATTAAATGAAGTGTTATTTAGGGACTGGAAATTTTATTACTTCGGTTTGATTCATTTTCTCGAGACAGTTAAAATTGGTCAATTATGATAATTTGATTGAGTTTGAACATGAAATTTGACATGAATTTAAATTAGAGATTTAAATTAAACTGGTTAAATTCACTCTTATAAGTTATTGGATGTGAAGCCTCTGAAAGCATTCATTAAAATTCCCAAAAAGAATTTATATTCCAAAAACTAATCAAAATTCAAAATTATGTCTCTTCAAATCTTGGCATCAGTGTTGTCAATTCTAAAGCACCACTACTGGGTAAATCTTTATAAATTACTTTAAAGAAATGAATCATAAAATTATAACGTTTTTCCACTAAACCGATTTTGATAATTTTTTGAATTGTAATGTGGTACATAAAGCGGCAAATTGAAAATTTGTAATTGAAATTTCTACGGTTGATATTCCCTTAAAGTTAGGGACTGTCTCAGATATCATTTAATATACTAAACCGATTTTACTGGGTTTAAAGAAGAAACAAATAAGAAAAATGCAAAATTTATAAACATTACAAGGACTTTGATGATTCCTTCTTAGAGTTACACGCGGAGTGTAATTTTTTTGTCATTCTAAGCTTCTCGAAAATTATCATTAAATTCGTCTTTTTTGATCCGAAATTCTGGAAACTGACTTTTCAATTGATAATCATCTTTAAGAAAAAAAATTATTCCTAATTTATTAAAAAAATAGAGAGTGATTGACCGGTAGTTACAGAGAATTTAATCAAAATTTGATAAGGTACTTCCTTTTTATGTGTTTTATGAACTCGTTGATGTATCCATTTTGTCATTATAGAAATGGATAAGTAAAAATAAAAATGGCTAAAAAATGGTTAAAAAATATTTAATGGCAAAATTAAATTATCGGTGGCTAAACGAGACTGAAAATAGCTAAATTAGCAACACTAATTGGTACATTCATATCTAAAGAAATAAAATTTGGTTAAATTTTTTTACTGCTGTACCGAGAAGGTTTCCTCTTAAACCTTAAAATATCGGTTCCGTAGACAAAGATGAAAATACTTATATCCGAGACAACCTCAAAATTCTAGCGAAGAATTTTAATTATTTTCGCTAATTCAGCCACTTTTTATGAGTTTTGGGAGAAATGCACATATTGTCAATATTTATTAATAGAGTCCTTCTGAAATGGGGATCTAGTGATTCTACATAAAAGAATTGAAACCATTGTACACAAATGAAGTGTTGTAAAAGCTTGTTGTTGTTGTGTCTGCCTTTTTTAAAGATTTCATGGATACAAAAAATGGAAAAAGCTCTTTTACCTAAGTTTCTTAAAAACGGAAGGAAAAGTAGAAAGAATACTTTTAATTTTAAAGCTTTTTTACTTAAAACAAGCTTTAAATAATTGAAAATATTAAATAATAGTAGAAAAAAGCTCCTAATTTTTTACTACATTAAAAGGTAATTTTTTGATAATATAAGATTTAAATATTTATCAAAAATCATTAATCATTGAAAGGCACAAAGGCTCTCATAGTTTATATTGAGAAAAAATTAAGTTCAGAAATTTTCGTTAACAACTTTTCAGAAAGTTTTGTCATTTTTTTATAAAATCCTTTCGTAATAATTTTATTTCTCATATTTTTTAACGAGATGCTCTTCATGAGATCTCATATAAAGAGTTGATTTAAAAGCTTCAATTATTTACTAAGTAAAAGCTTTTAGTCGTACTTTTCAACAAAATATATTAAAAAGTTTAAATTCTTAATGTTTATTGACGAAACTTTAAACTTCATATTCATGTTTCTGAGGTGTTTTAATGTTGAGTACGATGACTAATTGAGGTCATCAAAGGCCTTACAAAAATCACGTAAGGCACGGAATATGGACGAAAACGACAATTTTCTCCCAGCGATTAAATAATCCTATAGTCTTGTCTGAATGTATGTGGCTTTCTAACCTTTTGTATGTCATAAATTGGAACAAAGACATGTGAAATTGAGGCAGCAAAATAATTGGCTTCAATTTTCACTAACAACTAACACTATGCGTTATGGTTAGACCGCCCATTTGCAATATAATATTAGAGCTTTTCCTTAACACTTAAAAAAATAATTGGGCCAATGACTCGTTGCATATCTTTTAACACTCTAGAAATGAGAGTTTCATATTTATGCCAAAATATTATCACATAATATTCCTCTAACGTCTAGACTAATATTAATGATTATTTGTATATTTCATACATTAAAACTCATTAAAATTCCTGTTTAGTCCAAAATTACACATTTTTCCAATTCCAATGTGTTTTGTGGCATTTAAAACAATTCATTATTCTAAAAGTTAATGTCACATAAATAAAAGAGAAAAAAATCTCCTTTTCCCTCCTACAGCTTGTCCTTGCTTTTCATATTTGTTAACGGTAATTTTTGAATACGCCATTTATATTTTTGTTGTTTCCGGTTATTTCATATCATTTTCCGTTTTAAATACTGTTTTTATTTAAGATGAGCTGATTGTTTGCCAACAAATTTTTTATGTGGTTTTCACATGCGAAAAACTCTTAAATAATTTAGATCCAAAGAAAAATACACATACAGATAAAAAAGGAGAACGAATAGGAAATAAGAGAAAAACTAAAAACACGCATTCCTTAATACCAGACAGCATAGAAAACTAAAACTAAGCAAGTCGTAAAAGTATTAGAGCATAATTTTAACAGAATCTTACTTTTGGTCTTTGCCTGGTTCTGGTTTAAGGATTTATTTTTTTCCTAAACCTTTAGCTTATGTATTCGTATGTGTGGGAGAGTGTTGCTGGTTTGTTTTTATGACTCAGTGGTCATCATCATAAATCATATTTATGTTACTTAGACGTTTCTTTCTCTCTGCTCCTTCTCTTACATTTTTTCATTACTTTAACTTCTGGTCTTTTTTCTGTTGGTTTTACTTATTTAAATCTTTTTTGAGGGGGATTCATGTAAGTGTGTGCGTGTTTGTTTTTACCAAGTTAAAGTAATTTAATCAATTTACAGTTTTTTTATTTTTATTTCCTCTATTTTTTGAGTTTTGGTTTCCACTTTTGGTGGTTATCAACCAACAACTCAAATTCACAAATATTTAAAATTTTATGATTTCATTATACCCTACACCGACATTATTATGCCTTTATGCAGATGTTTGCAACAGGCAGAGAAAAATAGTCATAATACCAATTTTATAGTATATTTTATAGCATTCGACTCAGAATCACTTCCTGAGCCGATTAAAGCTTGTTCGTAAACTCCAGGTCGCAGTTACGAAATATGACATGTATTATTACTTAATCCCAAAGATGCTGGGTATTTAAATTGGTTATGATCCATCCATTATTTCTCATAGGCCCTATACAAATATTCCCCCGGAATGGGTTTCTTACGCCATAAAATTCCAAAATATAAGATACTTTTATCCAAATTAAGCGAAAATAAGTGTTATTATACTGCCTGTCCATTATTTCTTATATGTCCGAGGCTCGGTCCATAATTTTTTCTAACTCCCATAAAAGTCTTCAGGAAAAAATCCCTTTCAAATGTATAAATTTCACATAAATGTTTGTGTGGGAAAAACAAAATATACGAGGGCTGTTCATAATTTTTTCTTAGCAGTCATTTACAATGAACAATGTGCTGTAGGATATTACATAGTTCGGCTTGGCCAACTATAACATTTTTACTCGTTTTCCGTTTAGTTCAATTTTTTTAGTTCCAGCTGCTTTTCTATACATTTTGTATGTGTGAGTGTCAGTCCTTTTTTTTTGCTTTGGTGACTTTTGTTTATGTGTGAATATAAATATTTGAATTATTTGTTTTCTATGCGATTTATTTTTATTTTATTTTATTGTTAAATTCTCAACAATAATATTTTTTTCGGAATTTATTTTATCTATATGTATTTGGAGATCTTTGTGTTATTTTATTAATAAATTTATAGCTTTTTTCTCTGTATAGTTTATGTTTATGTGAGTGTTTTATATTGGATATAGATTTATTAATTGTTGGAATCTAAATTGAGTCTGTATATTATGTATGAGAATATGGGTGTGATAGTTGATTGTGATAGAATTTCACTACAACAGGATATTTATTAAACTCGAATATTGATTTAAATAACTGACGGTTATATAAACGATTTTTATTCCAAAAGTTCATTGTTTGTTCGTAGTCCAAAAGAGTTAAACATTATTTTTTCCATATATGAAAAATGTGACTTCATTTTCGTTCTAATTAAGATGAAAACATAGAACGTGAACGCTACCCTACCCACTGCGCAAATAGTAAAAAATATAGAATAACACATAGAGGTCGTTGCTCTAGACATACAGATACGAAACTACAACATCGAAGTACTTTAAAATTAGTTTATCATATTAGTAGATATTTGAACAATACTGCTTAAGACACACTCAGAGAAAAAATATGTTTGCGGTAACCATAAACGAGAAGCAACATACTATTGTTATTAGATATTGCTACCATAACTAAAAAAATTGTTAACAGTTATTGTTATCGTTACTAGAAATATTGTTGTCGCCACTAAAATTATTGTTATCGCCAAAAATATATATGTTTATTCCAATAAAAAATATTGTTAATTCAAGAAAAAGTTTGATTTGTTCGCAGTATTTTTTACTGAATAAAAATATTTTCGTATGAATTTTTTTAATATACTTCTCATTTTATAACTTTACCTTTGGAAAATCTGTGAACATTTATTGAAATATTTTCGTGATATAATTTTAGTTATTTTAATTGAATATTTTTGATTTATAAATAATAAAAATATTAATTCAAATATACATAATTTTCCATATTAATACAAATTGTAAGAAAAGATATTTGTTCATATTCAGTGTCAGAAAACTGAAAATAATATTTTGTCCTAATAACAATAGTTTTATTACAACGGGCTGTTTAAAAACAATAAAATTGTGTTCAGTCAAACATATTTCCAAACATATTGTAACCACAGTTCATTTTTATTAAATAAAAATAATTTTATTACAGCAACGAAATTATTCTCAAAATAAAATTAATTCAACCATTAACATGTTGGTGATAACTATACATGTTTGTCGCGAATGTATAAGTGTTTGCGATGAACATATTATGAAGTGATGTTTCTCTGCGTGCAGAGCTTCAGTTTTATGAAATGTGTGATTTTTGAAAATTCCATTATTAAAGTTTTAAATTAAAAATAATGAAAAAATATTTACTAATTATTTTTTTTCTCTTTTATTTTCAGGTATGTTTTTTACTAAAAAATCATTTCGGTAAGATATGAATATTTCTATATATTTAATTACGAGAGAAGAATAGTGTTATTCAGAAATTAGTAAATTGCACAGTGAGGCAGAATCAAGTTTTTTATGGAAATAAATCTATAACTTTTGGTCGACTAGATGAATTTGCATAAACTTTCACATAATGAGAGCAGAGAAATGTAAGATTATAACTTTTGGAGCGCATCGGGACTCCATGGGCGCAGTTGTAAGAGCGTTAAGCGGGGTATCTCGGACGTGTAATATTTTTAATTTTGTTTCAATTTCAAAATTTTTTTACTACCTTATAGCCCTCGACGGGACCTCCATTTTAAGGATTTTCCATCTCCTTTGAAAAGGATCGAGACAATACTTGCGAATTTATATTGAAAAGTTGGACTTAAAATCAAAACAGTTTGAAAATAACTTTCTTGAAAATTTGAATATAAATTTGGACTTTCACAAATGCTTTTGAACTAATACAAATTTAAATCTGGGAGCTACCTGAAAAATTTGACGGACTACTTTCAATAGATTATGTAAAACCTATAAAGTGTTCATAATTTCGTTGAAGATTTAGAGTAGAAGAATATAAATGCATAACAACGAAAATTAGCGAATATCTAAAAATAAGTGATGATCATTGTAAAGGAGGGAGGTGTCCCCTTACAAAGCAAATATTTTTATTGAATATCTAGAGAACTATTGAAGTGAGTTAAAATGTCTTAACTACTCTCTGATCAATCTAACTGAGTGAATGATATTAAGGACCGAAAAACTCTTAATGAAAGGTACCTCTTTATATATACCGAATTATTGCAGCGAAAGTTTAAAGATGTAGGATCAACTTTTATCTATTGAACTGGTACATTACATTCTGATACATTCAAATACATTCGGCTGATAAATTCAGCTATTCCCTTTGATCATATTTGCGCAGGATGGCAGCCACATATTGTTAAATATTAGAAGAATTGCGTTTGCAATTTTTGGACTGCCCTACAGTTATTATTTTTGATATAAATATCTAAAAAAATCTGTAAAAATATCAGTTTACCGATCGATTTAGATTTAAAAATGTCCTTCTGTCTATCTGTACAGTGTAAAATTTTACTAAAATAAATATCGTCGGTACAAAACTTTCAATTTTTTTTTATTAATTTTCTTATGAAGAAAGGAATATTTTATTTTTTAAAAACTATTTTTTTCCAGAATTCCCATATTTTGATATGAAAATCAGTAGGGGATCTTTTTGCTAAAACATTTTTTATGCCACCAACTGTTCCTTTTTTACAACTTGAGTCTCTATTTCATTGATTTAAACTCTAAAATTTATTTAAAAAATTTAAAATAAATTTTTAAAATATTTCAAGATAAATTTCACTTTCATTTAATTTTGTATGGAAATTTTCACCATTTTTTTCCAAAATTAGAAAAGCAATATCCGCTTATATTTTTTGTTAAAGCAAAAAAGTAAACATTTTTTTTTCATTTAGTTACATTTTAGTTTCCAATATATTTTCCGAAAACAAAATAAATTTGTGACTTTATGTCATGTAACACATGGACTTTCAAAAATGAAAAAAACTGAAAAAAAAACAAAATTTAAACGATTAAAATTATACAAAAAATGTGAACAGAGTGAAAAAATTCCCTGAAACACTTCAGTGACAGGCAGAATTTTTTTGTCACAAATTTTTTATTTATTTATTTTTTTTGTTGTTTTCAGCCAAATAATAAATATAGTTGAGTTTTAGTTTTTTATTTTCAGTTTATTTTTTTTGGTGAAGTGTTTTAGGTTGTTTTGCATATTTTTAGAAAAAAAAAGATGAATGAAAAAAACTTTTAGTTTTATGAAAATCTAATATATTACTTTTTTGCAAATAGAATAAAAATAAAACAAGTCAGAATGCTATATTCGGCTATGCCGAATCTTTAATACCTTCCACCACAAATTTGTGTAAAGTAAATATTTGCTTGAACCTGGTGCCCAGAATCGGTCAAAATCTTTTAACAAATTGAACAGATTTTGCTATTTTTAAATGGGAAGATTTCTAGGACTATAAATACTTCGACCAAATTTCATTGAGTTTTGTCTATTATTGTGGATGTAAACATGTCAACAACAGGCAGACGGACAGACAGATTAATCAACTCCGACTTTGATTTGATGTAAGAATATATATACATTATGGGGTCTGAGGTGATTCTTTCGCCGCGTTACACACGAAATGACAAAGTTCATCACTTGTGGTGCTGGAGGATATTAAAATAAAATAAATTGTATTACGAGATACTTAAACAAAGCATGGTACAGTGGTCTTGAGAGGTAAAATACCAATAAGAAAAACGTGATTTTGCAAATATTTCATTGAGATGAGGGAAAATGTTATGGATTCCTTATTTATAGATTTTTTTTACATCAATGAATAATTTCCAGTGGAACCAAATAATTACGTAACCTTTGAACTACTTAATCACATACTTGAAGCGATTGATAAATTTGGAGGAGCACAATTTCTTATAAGAAGACACTCCTTATAATTCCCTGCTAATAAGCACAAATATGTGGGATGTCTTTTGTGGCTTAAGAGATATTTACACCAAAGTGTAAACTTTTACCATCTTTTGGACACCTGTTTATAATCTACGACCCAATTTGTCCTTAAGGTATTATGCGTTTGTGCAGATGTTATGTAATGCATAGAGAAAATAGTCCTACACCAATTGAATCAGAAACATCAGTCCGAATATCTCTCTCTCTCTCTCTGACAGTCAATGGTATCGTTATAAACGCTCTATAGATCGCAATTTTAGAGACAAAATCTATGAAAATTGTTTTCAATCGATTCAATATCTGTGACAAGTCACACATGCTAAATTTTAAGATATTCGATCGCTAAATGGCCGCAATTTTTAAACAGATCCTCTTCTGCAAATCTCTCAGAAATGCCAAAATTTTAACAATAAATCAAATAAAATATTTCATACATCTAAGTTATATACAACCAGAATAAACTGTATCAAATTTTAAGAAAATCGGTCAATAATTATCTTTTGAGCCTCACATAACCTCTCAATTCGAAAGTCATTCTAAAAGGCTTAGCACTTTATAATTGTCAGTATCATCCACATAATTTTACTAATACGTCTTATACAATTAGAAATCACAATTTCGAAGTTTTCGAGAGACTTTTTGAAATTCTTTTAGTCGTCATCATGTTTTAGGGTCCAAACCAAAATCTGCTATAATGACGATCTAGGTAATTTACTAAAACAAAGTCAATTTTTTAAATAAAATTTCTCTTATTAAAATTTGGAACATTTCGGAAAAAAGTGAGAATCTGCTTATGGTCAAGTATTTAGGAAAATTCTGTCCATATTATTTCTTAAATTAGAAAATGTTAACTTAAAGATTCTACTTAAGATCAAATGATAATATTATTTTTGGAAAGAACCGTATTATGGTAGGAAAGTCTGGTTTCTGGTTATGTTATAAATAATCCCGATTCCGTTTTATCCCAGAACCAATCAAATTTAGTATAAAAGTATTAATTTTGTTCAGTTTTTACAAGAAATTTTCTCTGAATTGGGATCTCGGAATAAAACTTTGGAAATTTATAATCTTCCTCTGCAAAATTCTTACTCCCTTATATCATTTCAAACTCTAATCCTTAATTTTTCTCAATTCTCTTATTTTTCACTCCATTTCTTTTCTCCGAGATTAAAATCTCTTTAACAATTTCGTTATATTTATCTTAATTCTTTGCAAATATGTTTTTATCGAGCAGCATCCAATATAAAATACACAATTAAATGATTGAACAGAACTGGCAACAAAAAAAAAAGAGAAAAGAACAGGAAGAAAAGAAAAAATCAATAAATTATAGATTTGATTTTCACTCTTCATGTTTGCTATAAAAAGCACTGAAGTGTTTAACGGAAATTAAATATTTTATAACAAAAAAAGAAAAAGAAAAGGAAATATAACGTTAAAAAATAAAATATAAAAAATTAGAACAACGAAAATTGCTAAAGAAAAATCCATGACAGCAGTGTTAAGGGAGAGGACGAGAGAAGATAGAAAAAATATAAAAACTAAATGAAACAAGAAAATCCGCTTAAGTCAAAGTCATCATGAAACGAGCAAAAAAAGGAAACTAAATGACTGACATATAGACACAAGGACAGACATAAAAACCAGCAAATTCTTGTCAAAAATAAAAAAAAACACATGAAAATTAAAAAAGAACAAAATAGAAATTAAAGAGAAAACAAAATAAAAAAGAAGAAGCTAAAATACTATAAAACCCAAAGAACAAAACACATAACCCTCCCACAACAAGTTAAATAAAATAATACCGATAAAGTCCTTATTCTATACACAGATACACACATACATAATGCTTATGTGTATTTTTATTCCCTCCACCACCACAAGCGGTAACGAGGGCATATTATTTTTGTCCTTGCAAGTGTAACGCTAAGAAGAAATCAAAATCTCAGTCGATTTAGCTATGTCCGTCAGTATGTCTGCTGTTGGCACGCTCACATCCACAATTATTGACAGAGCTCAATAAAATTTGGCCCAAACATTTGCTATAGTCCCCAGAAAAAAACTAGCAAAATCTGTTCAATATATTAAAATATACGAACCGATATATGTGAAACAAAAACTTCCGTAAAATTGTAAAAGTTATAGACAAAAATATAACTAATTTTATAACTCATTAAGTGATCCGTGTTATATTAAAAAAAAAAAAACTTTTATACATTTTATACTTCTCTAAGTGTATGTATGAATGTGTATGTACGAATCATACACGTATTTGCTATGGAGGGTATTGAAGATTCGGCATAGTTGTATTGTTTTTGTTTTAAAGACACACAAACAAATAACTACACAATACAGTTATTTACTTATCTAATGTAAGTATGTGTTAGTATGTTTAACAATGTGTGTTAAGACTAACGAAATTTATATTTATTTTTCCTTTTTTTTTGATTTTTATTGTCTTTTTATTTTTGTTTTCTTCCTTCTGAGTATTTCAAAAGAACCACAACAACAGCGACCAACAGGTTCAATAGAAAAAAATACTTTTGTTTCAATTCCATACATTTTTATGTTATTTTTTCTTTGTGTGTATTTGTAAAAGCTATAAAATCTTTAAAATAAAAGGATGCTTAACAATACAGACATAAAGCTATTAAAATCAAGGGGATTTTCTTAAACTCTCCATGTGTATGTGTGTTTGTGTTGTTGTTGCTTGGACTTTTGTTTATGAAATAGGAGACAGACAAGACGTCATATCATTTAGGTTATGCCTGTCATAGTCATATAGTCGTCTCTTGTATTATTTAAACTTATTTGTGAAGACAGTTTTTTTTCAGAATTTGTTGAAAATAGAGAAAAATATATATAAAAAGACTTTTATTTTAAGCACTTAAACACACACACATACATATATATATTTATAGGTACTTTTAAGTGCTGTTTTTTGGAAAAGTGTGTTAACTGTTTAGTCAACATAAAAGTCTGGGTCGAATAAGAGTAAAGAACTTTGGCTTCTGGTTATCAAATAATGAATTTCTATTCAAGTGATTTCTTTAATCTGTCTTAAGTAATAATTTTAATTTAAGTTCATGCCGTGAAGCATTCAAAGATATTTAAACAAATCTATAAGTTTGTGTATGAAGGACGAGAACGAATAAATCTTAAAACATACTGATTTTAAGCTTAAAAAGAGAAAATTCCATTTGTATTTGGGGTTTAACTACAACGTTCAGATTTTTAATAATTCTGCATAATTTAAACTGTTAAGGATATTTTTTTAATAAAGCTGAGATATTTTCGAGAGGATTTGGAAAAGTACAAGTGGCTAGTAGTCCCGAGGCACAGTCAATCACCCTCCAAAGTGACATCTTTGATATGTTGAACTTTTAACAAGTAGGAGTCCTTTTAATGATTGTGTCGAATCCTCAATACCCTTCACCTTATGTGTGTGGTAACAAACACAGTATGTCATATATTTATGCTCAAATACATCCACAAGTTTACTAACATACACTCATACTGATAACTACGAACAGTTTATTTATCTTTGTTTAAAATCTACAACAAAATTTGGACGCCGTTTTAGTGCTCTTAAATTTTCTTTTAACAATTTTAACAATTAACAGCAATATATTTCTCCACTTGCATCAGCTCCGGGTAGTTTGGTAGATTTGCCTCTCTTGGTGCAAAATACAATATTATTGTTCTTGTACCACTCAAGGGCTTGTTTACCATAGTGACAGGATGTCACGTTATGCTAAAAATAAGTGAACACATTGTAAAGTCTTGTGAATGGAAGCAGACTTTTGCAAACAATTCTAGATGTAAATAACGGTATTTATGAAGACATTGCTTCTTTTGCCGCAGCTGCATATTGCTTGTCTATTCACGAATTTTGGGAAATTTTGACTGTTTTTGGGTCCTTAATTCATCAGCATCAGCATCAGCAACATAATTTTTGGAGAGGAAGTTCCAAACAATTTGCCAGATCATATCTTGCATATGATCTTGACTTCAATTTCCGTTCTTTGTTATTGGCCTCTTAATTTTAAGCAGCTTTTCTGTTGAGCTTTATTGGTTTTTAAACCTGCATTAGCTTTAATTTCTTGTATTATATAGTCCGGACTATTTTCCTATCGGATGTGTTAGGAGCTCTTTTGAAAATGCCCTCTATTTTTAGCTTTAGAAATGTCATGCGGGCCATTTCATCTTCACATTTACACATTATCCTGGTACTTTTTAATAATATTAAAAACAGTTTGATTGCTGACCTATGAATGCTTGGCCAACGTTTTGTTGGATCAAGTTGGGTTTTGTTGAAAATATATAATATATTTAGTACGGACTTTTTCAGGTTTCTCATTTTAATTGGATTAACAATTTTATTGTTAATTTGATTAATAATATATAAGACACGTGTTCTAAAATTCTAAATAAAAAGTTATGTGCGTTTATAGGAATATATACCAGTATATATATTTATGAGATATTGAATTTCTGCGTCCATATTATTGGAAAAATTATTATTACATAGATTTTCCCAATAACGATCTTTCCCTCATTTATCATAACATTATGATTTATCGCCATTTCATCATTTGGCGTTGAAATGGTCCGAATTTTATCCTAAAAATCCTGAACTGTATCATAGTTTTTAAAGAAGTGATAGGAAGGGTCTTCTTACTAAAACTCATACATATTTAAAGAGAAAAGCTTTCATTTGTATGGGGTTTATGGATCCTTTTTAAATTTTTATACACACATATGTGAATAAACATACATGTATCCATGTCTATGTAAACTGTCTTATTCTGTTATTTATTTCTCAATGTCTGTTGTTATTTTTTTCTTCCCTCTAAAATCCTTATAAATGAAATACATACTTACATCCGGAGAAGAAAAAAAAGATGCTATTAAAACTGACACAAAAGTGCTTTTAGTTAAAATATATTTCGTGCAGACAATTTTTTCGTCTTTCTGTTTATTTTTATACAAAACTGTCAGATCTTAATAATATATATTCTCCCATTTTTTTGCATATTTATGTTGACTTTAAAGACAGAAATTCTTGCAAAAAAAAAAAAAAAACAGAAATTTTAATCGTCTTTAGACGAAGGAGTGTAAGACTTCAGAGTGGGAAAATGTTAAAAAAATATCCTTGTCTATGTTCAGAAAGATTGTTGTGCTTTTTTCTAAAGCAGCGAATTTAAATTGAAGGTCTAGTACGTCTGGTCTTCAAAAAGTTTTTAATATTATTACAAACATTTATTATCTTATTAAGTTACTTTCGATAATTTTAAAAATAACAAGAAAAAAGCAGAAAAAATCACTTAAAATATAAATTAGACATTTTTCAAGGATAAAAAAATAAGCTTAATATCATATTTTTATATTTAATTTATGAATTTCTGTCTTTTAGCATCAAACGTTATTTATCACAATTTTAAAAATTTGAATTTAAAAAAACTCTACAGAATTTATTTATTAAAATTATAGTAATTAAAATTAGAACAAGTAAGAATGTTTTATTCGGCTATGACGAATTTTTAATATCCTCCACCATTAATTTCTAACAAATAATTACATTATGTTTCGCACACGTACGTTATATACATTATACTCTCAAACACATACATATATGGAAGTATTTCTTATATAAGAAAGAAACCTTAATAACTTTTTTCTACTGAACCGATTAGGAATATTAATAATGTATATATATTTCTTGATATAATGGAAAAATTTATTTTAATTTTTCGATTTAAAATTGATAATTTTACGAAAGTTTTTCGCTTTAATTTAGAGATTGTCTCAGATTTCGCTCTATATCTCTTTACATACTGAACAGATTTCACTGGTTTTATATAGGAAACTTTCTAGGACCATTGAAAATGCTCAGGCCAAATTTCATTTAGCTCTGTCAATTATTTCGGATGTGAGCGTGCAAACAACAAATAGGCAAACATACAGACAGACGGACGTAGCTAAATCGACTAAAATTTTGATTTGATGCAAGAATATATACATTATGAGGTCTTAGATGACTCTATGACAGAGTTAATATATCCTCTTCACCACTTGTGGTGCAGGGTATAACAAGTTAGATTACTATATTCGTCTATACCGAGTCTTCGACACCCTCCACCACAAATGCGTGTGTAGTAAATACTCAAATAAACACAAAAATACAGGAATATTAAATTAGTTATATTTTTGGATATAACTTATTTTCTACTGAACCGATTTTGATAAATTTTGGAAAAGAAATGAAGTAAAAGAATTTCATTATACTTTTTCGATTTTGCTTGAATTTAGAGGTTGTCCAGATATCGGTCTATACCTATTAAAGTATTAAACCGATTTTGCTGGTTTCAAAAACTTCTCAGAACTATAGGAAATACTCGGGTCAGATATCTTTGAGCTCTGTCAATTATTGTGGATGTGAGCGTGGCAACAACGTACAGACGGACAGAAAGACAGAGAGACAGAAAGGCAGACGGACATAGCTAAATCGACTAAAATTTGGATTTATTGCAAGAATATTTATACATTTTTGTGTTTGAGATGACGCCTTCTTAGCGTTACACACAGAACGACAAAGTTAATACAACTTCTTCACTACTTGTGATGGTGGAGGGTAAAATAATAATTTGTTTCTTCAAAATTAAAATTAAATTCTAGAAAAACATTTTTTGAATCAAACGAAATTTTTCGTCTCGTTATTAATGTTCTATTGACCTTTTTAGTGATTGGCTTTAATTTAAGCGTATTTTCCCTTAATACGATTTAATTTCATTAGAGTCACTTGTTTATTTTATTAAATAATCAATATATTTATTTTAATTTTGTTGTTGGGGTCTGTTATTGTCACCTTCATATCTGAAATTTTACTAGTCACATACATTTCATATCAATCAGTTGTACATCACGTTATTTTATCATTTATTTATTTAAAAACACTAAAAAAGAAGAAAAATAAGTTTTTTATTTATTGAGAGAAGAAAAATACATGAACAGTATTGAACACTAAATAAAAATAACAATAAACGATTTTATTGGGAATTTGTGATTAAAAAGGATCCGGTCATGTGGAATTAAAAACATGCTCTAATTCTGTATTGGAAAAAAGTTGTGTAAAATATCCACTTTGAATCAGATTTTGCTTTTTTAAACACAGTTGGACAGACCAGATTTTCCTTGGAAATAGATCTGTAACATTTGATCCACCCAGTTCAAGATAATAAATTCTAAATTTTAAAAATCAAAAGCTTAAGATTTTTTTGATCGGAAAGGCGTCATTATTTATTTTTATATAGAATAAATTTGTTCTTGAAAATATATATAAAATATAAGTCAAAATCTTCTCGAATTTCACTCCTAAAATCTCCAATTAAATAAATTTAGAGCACAGATTTATTAGAAGACTGTAATTAAATCCAAAAACTAGAAATTTTGGATTTTTTTACATAAGGACATTTTCTATCAAATCAATAATCCATATATACACTTTAATTTGGAATCATAAGATCTCCACTTTATGAAAATTTCATAAAGATATCTTTATCAATTTAAAATTCATGAAAGAAAACTCTTGAACGCAGTCTGAGGAATGGCACCATTCCTCTGTCATGTTTTTAACTGGACAAATTTCAGTCACTTGGAAACAAAAAATCATTTCATAACTCTTAAAAGTGCCACTCGTTTGGACGATGCTTTTCTTTAGGTCTCACTTTTTGCATTATTGAACCGTGAAAACTTAAATGCAAATGAAATTTTTTGGATCTGTTGTGTATGTGACATATTCAATATCCTGTCATGACTATGGGCCGAACAAAATTAATATTTGTCGCAGAGCAAACTGGCCTAAAATGCGCAAGGCTTTAAACGTTTCTACCACTTGGAAACAAAAGTCAATACTGAACTGCTTAGGAATCATATTCAGTCAGCACAGGTCAGCACAGTGAAGTCAATTTGGCCATATCTCTGCCACATCTTTAGAAAAAAATCAATGAAAGATTTCCACATTTCATACAGACTAGGATATCTGAAAGTTATGAAGAAGTCTTATGATTTTTTGGACTCCGTAAGTCAATTCGTTAAACACTAAAATAGAAAAAATGACGTTGAGACGTTACACTCATTTAACATCGTCCATTATATTTGCAACAGTTTTTTTCAAAAATCAAGTTTTTCCCATATTTTTCAAACATTCCTTTCAGTCTTTTCTATAGCAATCCTGGTCTTGGTTGTTATTATGAGTCATTGTTTTCCAAAGCGATCATTTGACAGATTTCAAAACTTAACCAAAAAATTTCAGTGACAAACATTAAGTGAAAACTTTTCACTTGTCATTGGTATAAAAAAACTTTGAAATGCGTTACCTGATTACCAGAAGTAAACGCATCTGTATCTTTTATGTGCTTAATAATGTGAGATATGACGTATGATTAATAAAATTAAATTTTATCAAGTATAGAACCCCGCTGAAAACCCGCATATATTTTATTATAAAATTTACTTCATCTTATAAATTGAAATATTAAATCCAAAGTCCAGTTATGAACGATTTCTAATAAAATTGAACCGATCTTTAATGAGTTTATAGAAATTTATTCCCAATATTAATTTAATATAAATTAAGAAAAAATTTAAAAGATAAAATATATATTTTCTTTCGAACCAATTCACCTTTAAATTACCACCATTTTAATACAACAACTGTCAAGTTTACCTTATGTAGCTCCAACTTGTAAATAATAGTGTTCTTTTTTATGACCAGACCCCAAATCGATTGAAAAAGTGAAAACAATTATTTTTAGGTCACCAAAAAAATAGACACACATACGTTCACTTAGATTTATATCTTAAACAATTTTGTCAACAATATATTTAACATGAGGTAGTTAACAATACCCACCCATAAAAAAGGAAAAAAAATATATTACGAAAATTTGTATTAAATATTTATTTATATGTACCTTTAATAAATTGTATAAAGAAGTGATAAATTAAAGTTCTTGAAAGAAAAAATGAAGGAAAACTTAAATTAAATACACCTTATAAAAAACGTGATATAATTTGCAAGTAATTTGGAGTATGTGGACATGAAATATGAAAGGAATGAAGATAAAAAATTAAACTATTTTCAGGAAAATAAAAATATATTCTAACCCCTAAAAGTATGCTTTAAAAAATAATTGGCCTTAGCCTTAAAGTATGCTTTGAAATTTGAAATACTTTGTTATTTTGAAATTGAAAAGAACTTTGCAAAAATTTTATAATTTTCACCAGTTTTCAGTGATAATCTCGTACGGCAGTTTAAAAATGGTTGAAAGTAATCACAATTCTCTTGACAAAATTTTCGATTAGATATTTTAATGCGGAATTACCTATTGCCTCTTTTTAGAGTTTCTATGCGATACACAATAATGACGTTTGATCCTCATTGAAGGTTTCGAACGCATTGTAATAAACTTGATGGTGATTTTATTGCTGTTGGGAAACACACGTGTCTTAATTCTTCTCTAAGATACACTTAGTGGCGATAAAGTGGTTGAGAATGTGCAATCGGGCAATTCATTGAGTAAATTTGTTGCTGTTTTCAGGATCTATGGTTACCTAATATACTATAGGGTAGAGATTTAGTCTCAGCCTTAAAGTATGCTGCATACAAAGTGAAATATGTATTTTCACCTTTTAATATCGGTTAAGATTTTCTATTCATTGGACTTTAAAACTCCAAATGACTTTTCTAGAGAGATTATATTTCAGGATCTATGATTAGCAGAAAAATATATTGTATGAAAACTTATATTTCTAATATATTGAGTCAAAAATTATTTTTAATCGACTTTATATATTCCAATTTATTTATATTCCAATTTATATTACAATTTATATTAAACTAAATATGCAGTGCAATTTAAATACATTTAGTAATACGGTACGGTAGTAATAATCCTTGTTATAATCTAACACCTAAAAACATGCCTGAAATAACATACTATATCTAAGCCTTAATGTATGCTACGAAATTTACTAAAAATTTAAATGATAAATTTTATTTAATTTAATATTCTATTAAGTCCTTTTTCCTGTTTCACCCTAAAACAAATAACTTAAATTGGTTGCAAATAAATTTATGTTTGACTGCAACAAGAAAAACAGGAGACATGAAAAATATTTGTTCATAAATCAACCTTTCGTCGTCGGTCAGCTGGTGACAAAACAAAATGTTTATTATTTACATTATTTTTTTATTTTATTAAATATTTTGTGTGATATCAAGGTAACACATCTTGTTTTTGCAACATTTTTCCATTAATTTTTATTTAGTCATTTTCCCTCTCTCTCCTCTCTCTTTGCTTGACAGCATATAAAACTAGACAGAATGAAAAGCAAAAAAGGAGAGAGAGAGAGAGAGAGAAAGAGAGGAAAAAACGAAATGTCATAAGTATGATGTTGCTTATGTAGAACATGTTGTCATGTCGTCACGAAATATTGTATGTTGTTGCTGTTAGTCGGCAACCTTTTCGCTTTAGTTATAAATAAATATTTTGATATAAATACAAATAAAAAAGGTAGATAAGGACAAAAAAAAAAAAACAAAATAATAAAAAATAGGTAAAATGTGTTGAATTTATTGTGTCATAACGTTTGGTACCATGTATTTATATCTCCATTTGTTGTTTGTTGATGATGAAAGGCAGATATGATCATCACGATGTTTATGATATTTTTAATAATTGTCTGGGCAACTTGTGACAATTTTTAAATGTAGGACATTGGAATATAACATATTTCAACAAAGAAGTGAGATCGAAAAAATTTTATCATACATATGTGTAAATGAAAACGAAACCACTTAAATTGTAGTTTTATTTTTGTATTTGATTAAAATTATTATTACAATTTACAAACATCAATAGTGATGAAATTTTGAAACTTTACATTTAGTATTTTTTACTTTGCCCGAACAGGTAGAAAATCTCCGTTTTAAATCTAACACACTTTTGAACACCTTTTTTTGCTCTTCATTTCTTTTTTATTTTTCTCCACTTTAAACTGCTACTTAACTTTTCTTCAACATTCCCTCGAGCATCAGCAACATACAATTTTTGACTAGGAAGTTGCGACCAGACCATACGTTTCGTCATCCATTACGCAGCAAGAAAATTTGTTTAGAAAACTTGAATTCAATTTCCGTGCTCTGCTTTTGGCTTAATTTTTAGCACAGTTCCTGTCAGAAAGTTTTTTTTTAATCCAAACTTCATTTCGTACCAAATAGTCAAAACATTGAGCTAACCGGGCTACTTTCCAACCCGATGTATAAGAAGCTCTTTTAAAAATGCATTAAATTTTTTGGGTTTAGAAACATCATACGGATCCTTCCTACTACTTGAAACAGGTTTTCTATCAACAGACAAGTTTGACGGCAGACCATTGAATGCTTGTCCAACTTTTCGTAAGACCAAATTGTGTTTTTTTCTGGTCACTCATTTTAATCAGATTAACATTAATGACATATTTTACAAAGGTAACCTGACAAGAAAAAATAAAGTAGTACTTGGGTTAACATTTTTAGGAAGAACTTGTATTAAGAAATTTTCGAGCTCAATCTTTAATGAATTTTAAAACTTTAGAAAAAATATTGCATACTTTATGGCGAAATTTTATTTTTGCATACATGTAAAAACACTTCATTTTGGGATTATCATACCCTCAATTAATTTATTTTATTATTAATTCCATTATCAATATCTTTCTATTTCCTTCTTTAAATTCTCTTCTCATATATCTTGCTATCAATTGTTTCGCCTTTAATAAAACCCATAAACATTTCCCCAAAAAATTATAGCATAATTCAAGGCTTAACAATTTATGTATTCTTATTTCCCAATATTTCACCTGGCAAATAAAATCTCTGTAACAAAGTTACATCTGTATCTTTCATTAAAATAAGAAATAAAAAACTTTAAATTGAAAAAGATATAAATTTAAACCTTAAAGATAAACATATCAGCACCTTAATGTTTCCTAAGAATGTTGAAGGAAAAAAGGGTTTTTTCTTCTTATTTTTTTTTAAGTCTTGCAAAATAAATTTATAATTATTTAAGTTAAATTGAATGTAAATAAAATTTACGATTGTTGGAAAATAAAAAGATTAAAAAGGAAAAATATCTCTTTGCAAAATGTCTGCAAAATAAATTGATAAAATATAAAAAAGACATATTTTAAATTATCAGGCGTGAAATAATATTACAAAGATTTTTTAGGATTAAATAATTGATTTATTGTACAAATTAAAATTTAAAGAAAACTGCATTTAACACTGAGATAAAAAATCGCTAAAAGAAATAAATCGCAAAAAAAGGATTTTAAAACAACTTAAAAAACCATACATTTGAAACTTCATAGTGAATTCAAAATGAAAATAATAATGAGGTCTTAAAATTTGTAGAAATAAATGCCAAATGCGAAAAATCTCTAAATTATTAAAAAATCACTAAAATTGGAAAATTAATAAAAATAAATAATATTCTATTACAAAAAAGTAAAACACTTAATTCAAAAATCAGTGAAGAATCGCTAAAATTCAACAATATAACAAGTAAGAAGAATGCTTTATTCGGCTATGCCGAATCTTCAATATCCTCAACCTCAAAAGTCTAAAAATAAATATATAGTGTTTCGTACATGTATTATACACACACATACACACTCACATATACACTCATAAAATTATACATTATATGAAAGTATTTCTTATTTATATATCAAACAAACCTTTATGATTCAAAAAGAAGTTATATTTTCGCTTATAACTTTTTTCTATTGAACCGATTTTGATAGTTGTAGTTGAGGTATATGTTTTTCTGATATTATAGAAAAATTTTATTCAAATTTGTCGATTTATGCTTAATAATTTTATAAAAGTTCTTCTCAGGACCATAACAAATACTCAGGCCAAATTTCATTTAGCTCTGTCAATTATTGCGTATGTGAGTGTACCAAAAACAGGCAGACAGATGGATATTGCTAAGTACACTTAGATTTTGATTTGCTGCAAGAATATATATATATATATATATATATATATATATATATATATATATATATATATATATATTATGGGGTCTGAAATGATTCCTTTTTAGCATTACACCCGGAATGACAAAGTTAATATACCCTCTTCATCACTTGTGCTGGATTTCGTGTAATTATAATTAAACAATAAAAAATTTCACTTATATAGAAAAATCGCTGAAACGAAAAAAAGTTATAAAACTAAAAATCGCGAAATATTGTATAAATAGTTAAACTGAAAAATATGAATGAAAATTTTAGCGAAAAATGCTTATAACGAATTTAAAAAAATCATTTGAACGCTAGAAAAAAAAATCATAAAACTCAAAATACCATTAAAACCTAAGAATGTCTGCATAATAAAAATAATCATCAAATTGGAGAAATTGTTAAAACGAGAAAATAATGCATTCGATTAATATATCGGAAAATAAAAAAATAAAAAAAAAATTGTAAAAATTATCCGACAAAAATTTGATCGAATTATGTTATCGAATTATTTCCCAAAAATTTTAAATAACTCTAATAATCCAACGACTTTTAATTATATTAATGTTATGTTCCCAAATTGAAACGTCTCACAACTTCCTGTATAATATCTTTTCACATTTAATCTCTCAATCAATGACAATAACTTAATTTTAGATTTGTGATTAAACAAAGTTTGTCGCAAACTTTTCCATTACAAAAAAAAAAAAAAATCACCGTCTCTCGAATCTATTATTAGTCCCATATTTTCGCCCTTTAATCCTTAATATTTGTTTAAATATTATTTTCCCCAAAAACTTTTATCACTACAGATCTAAATAGCATAATATCAAACTAACATGGATCTTAATTGACTATAACTAAAATTGTATTACTTACCAGCAGTAATGACCGAAATGAAAAACAAAAAGAAGAAGAGAAATGATAACAAATAAAAAACAAACTTTGGCATTATTGACAGCAGAAGCAGGAAAAAGTTTTCTTCAAACAAAAAAAAAAAAAATATTAAATTGTTATAAACACACACATTAAAGAAAAAAATCAGAAAATAATAACGGAAAACAGATAATAACACTCAGACACTTACATCTACATATTATACATACACCCATACATACATATACAGACAAATGTCAACATATTTGATGGCTATAATTTGATTTTTTTCCTTTTTCCCTCTCTTTCCGAAAGGAAAGTAGATGATGGGAAAAAGTATGTAAAAAGTCGTAAATGTTTACGATAATTTTTATAATATGAATTCTGAAAAAAAAAATAAAAATAAAAACAACTCTTCACAAGACATAAAGCGAAAATACTTTTTGTGAAAGCGAAAAAAAAGCTTTTAGGGAGAAGAGGAGAAAAATATATATATTTGCTACAATTATTACTATAATCATTATTTATAAGTGTATTTAGAGCATTTCCTTGTTTATATTTATTCACAAGGATGATCGGTTCAGTTTTTAATAACCGGTTATTTTGTTTAGCTTGGTTTCGGTTTTTCTGAAAACCTCACATTTCGTATATCGAAGAAACTGGGGGTTTCTCCTAAAGTAGCCGGTTTTTTCTAAATGTGTGTTTTTATACCCTTCACTTACATGTTTTTATACCCTTCACCACCATATGGTGAGAAGAGGGATATTAACTTTGTCACTCCATGTGTAATGCAAAGAAGAATTCATCTCAGACCCTAAAATGTTTATATATTCTTGCATCAAATCAAATTCTCTGACTGTCTTGTTTTTGGCGCGCTCACATCCGTAATAATTGACAAAGCCCAATGAAATTTGGAACGAGGGTTTGCTATAATCCTGAGACAATGTAAGTGATATTGTCCTCTGCGACAACGTTTACATTCAAAGAAAAACTTTCATAAATTAATGAAATTTAGCTGTAATATTAAGCTAAATATTGTTCATTACCATTCCAAAAATTATCAATATCCTTAGCGTATGTTTGAGTGTGTATCGACGAAACGTAACGTATTTTCTTCACACGCATTTGTGATGGAGGATATTGAAGATTCGGCATATCCGAATAGTTGTTATTAATATTCATATTATAAATTTTAAACAATATTTTCTTTCAAAGTTTTTAACACTTAAGTGCTGGAAACTTTTCATAGGGTGATGCATTCATTAATTGTTCCAACAAACTGAGATACCACATCTCAATCAAAGATATAAACAGTGACGACTCTTTATATAACTTGGAACATGAAAGAGATAATTATATTCAAAATTCAAAAATCTTATTTAAATCAAATGTTCATTTTAAATGTCAAGTTGTATTAAAAGAAGAAAAACGAATTAGAGTGCTATATTAGGCCTACGCTGAATCTAGAATATCCTCCACCACATGTATACTTGTATGAAGTTTCAACAACGTTAAGGAAGACACATACACTCGAATACGCCTTACACTAATAAGAGCAACCCTTTTAGTATATAAGGCGTAATTGCTAATTTGACAAACGTTCTTTGTCTTAAATTTGAGGTTGTCTCAGATATCGGTCTGTAACATGTTTGTTACAAGACTGATTTTGTTGGTTTTAAATAGGACAGTAACAGACAATCTGGTCTATTTTGTTCCAATTCGAATTATTATTGTGACCATGAGAATGTTTTTAACAGACAAAAAGTCGGATATGGCTAAGTGATTTAGATTATGATATGATGCAAGAATACACATACTTATAAAGGGCATTACACACGGAAGCATTTAAACTGCATTTTTTAAAGAAATTATTTTAAAAGAATATTAATAATGATATCAGAGAGTATTTAAACGTTTCTAAAAGGCTTTTTCTGTTATTATTATTTCTAGACATTTTAATAGCTTGCTAAAAACCGGTTATTTAAAAAAACCGAAACCAGAACCGGTTTATATAATATTGCATTTTTTTAAGATACCTAAAATCAGTTTCTAACTTATATCGAAGAATTGATCACCCTAACACACACACACATATATGCTTGTATTGAAAAAATGGAATATAGAAAAAAGGTTTGACAAATTTATATTCACAAACAAATGCAATTGTATGTGTGTGTGTGTGTTTTGTAAATCCGAATTCGTTTGTCTCTGCGATTTCTTTTTTTTTCATTTTTTTATTTTTCTTATAAACATATTTTTTGTTAATGCATTGGTATTACATAAGCTTGTATTGTATTGAAATATAATTTTATTATTTTACAGTTAGTAACAAAAATTATGAAACCAAGTTTTAACAGAATCCTTAGAATTTACACTAGAAGATTTTTTTATTTAAATCTAGAAAATTATTTTTATTAGGATTTAATTATCTTTAAGAATATATTGTAATAAACTGAAGTCTTTAAAATTATGATTATAGAAAAGGATCAAAACTATTCGGAAATATCAATTTTAGTTTTAACTTTGGTTAATTTGGTCTAATTGTTTCTGAATAATCAATTAAAACGTTTACAAATTGAATAAAATTGTGGTTTCATATTTATTAGGTTTGTGACTTGACTAACATAATGTCCAGATTAATTAAATTGCTTAATCGTACTGAACAATTCTTCTTCAAATTAATCATTATTTTCAGACTTTTTTTAATCGGTCTATGTTTTTCATATTTATGTTTAATGTAAATGACTGAAATTTTGCATATTTAAATAAATGTTGCTGCAAAGAATGTTTAGAAACATTCAAATTTTATTTTCGAAAAGAGTTAATCGAAGTCTGTTATAATATAAAAAAAACAAAGGAATAAAAATGAAAAAAAATCCAATCATTGATTTTAATATTTTCAAGATTTAAGAAAATCTTTGAAATGTTTAGAAACATTTTGGCGGATGTCTAGAAACAATGTATTTTTTTTTTTAATAATTAAATGTTAAATGTTTGGATTATTTAAAAATGGCAAGACTAAAAATTTAAAAACGTTCATAAATTCGTTTGTTTTTTAGAAATGTTTTTAGAGATGTTTAAAAACAAACTACTACACGTTTGTGCAAAGGTTTAAATCTGGTAGAAAAACATATTGCTTCCACCACTTTTACGAATACCGTTCGACAAAGAATCAGTTTCTGATTAAACTATGTCCATCCCTCATGTTAATCAAAATGCCAATCGCAATTTTAAAGACATCTGGATGAGATTTGGTAGGTGTCACTATTTATTCTCAAGAACGATTCCATAGTTCGAATTATTTTTTGCAACATTTAAGTGAATGTTGTCGGAAATAATGTTTGAAACATTCCAGTTTTATTTCTGAAAAAATAAATTAATTAATTAAAAATAAATTTTGATTGATTTCAAAATTCAAAAACATCCAAGAGAATATTTTAAAATATTAAGTAAATGTTAGGATACATTCGACTGAATGTTTAGATACACTCTGTGGAATGCTTAGAAACATTATGTAGAATGTTTAGAAACATTCTGTAAAACTTTTAGAAATATTTAGAACTTTAAGTATAATGAAACTCTGAGAGCATTATTAAGAATTTTTGCAGCTGTGTCCAAACAGTAAGATAATATCTAATGCCACTTTATCGAAGAATGATGAATGGTCATTTTTATCCTTTTTTATGAGTCAAACTTTCGATTTTATTTTAAAGGATTAAAAGTGGTATAAGATACCACCACTATCAAAAATAGATCAGTATTTTCAAATTTTCAAATTGAGTTAAAGAGTTAAAAAAATAAATCTCAACTCTGGGTATAACAGAACTTTGAGAGATTTTAATAGCACTTTGGCTACTAGGTGCAAATGGAGAAGCGATATCTGGTGGCGCTATAAGGAATAGATGAACAAGGGCGCAGTAATTGTAATCCATATTTATCAGGCGAAAACCTGTATTAAGTTTGAGAGATTAAAAAAATTCAACTATGAGTATTTTCGAATTTTTCGGGTAATATTAAGTATTTTGCCCACTTAGAACGGGAAGGTAACATGATTTGCCACCATATGGAATAGATATTCTTTTATTATACATATTTATTATCCGAAGTTTTGAATTGGTTTTAACGATTTAAAAAACTCAACTTTTATTATCCATCTAAGATTTTGGTTCTTGTGGCCAGGACCAGGCGTTGTCATAATTATGAAAGAATGTACAAAGATCACAATGAACCATATTTATTATGTAAAATTTTGAACTCATTTTCTTGGGTTTTTCCAAAATCTCATATTTTATGTGTTAAGGATTTTGGTCCCTATTTGAGCAGTGTCTACCATAGTGACCGTAGAAATATACAGAAATATGGAAATATACATCTCAGTTTTACCACCCACTGTTACATCTCTTTAGCAGCTAAGTATATGATTATGTATTGGTAGTAGGACTTTAAAAAATCCATTTTGGTTGTGTGTGTACTAAATCCAAAGGGCGTTTAAATAAAATTTTTATAATCATTTAAAAGGGAAAAATATTTTCCTTTCAAACTTACAACAGACTCTCAACTTTTTAATACTTTGCTCCATACACACAAACACACGAACATATTTAGCAGGAAGTAAGAATATATACAAACCTATAACAATAAATGTGAAAAGTATACATTTATATATTTAAAACATTGTGTTTTATGTGTGTGTGTCTGGGTTTGTGTGTGAGTACTTGTTTACTGCTAAACATTCCTTTATTCATTTCATCCTAAAAATATGCGCTAAAATGTTATTAGATTGTAATAAAATGGTTGCTAAATGGAAACGGATATTGTTATTGTTCTCGAATATCGAATGATTTTTATTGTTATTTTATAGCAACAACAAAAAGGTATTTCTTTTATGAAAAAAAACATTTTCGTTTGTTTTTTTTTATAGTCTGGAATATGAACTTTATGAAGTTTTCCTTGATATTAGTGCACCTTTCCAAAACGACAATAAATGAAAGAAATTTTTGCAAAAAAAAAAAATAATAATAAAGAAACTTGAATTTGAACTTATAAAAAGTGTTAAGGAGTTTACGACTTTGAGTAGAAGATAATGTGTTAAAAATTCCTTTTTTTCAGTTTTGTTTATATTTCACTTTATTGTCATTGAAGAGTTATTTAAAGTCGAAAAGACAGTTTAAAGCAAAAAAGTATTGTCTTTTCAAAAGGTAATAAAAAGCGGAAAAAATTTAAATAAAAATTTAACGTGTTTTTAACGTCAAAGGCTGTCAGAAAAAAATACGAAATAAGGGAAAAGTTTTTTATTAAGATATTTGCACAATTAAAAGTTTTTGTGCCCTACACTACTGTAGGTGATTGGGGTATCATGCGTTTGTAATGATGTTTGAAAAGGATGATGTTTGACTTACTTTAAGTGTATAATTCGACACAGAATCATTTTTCAAGTCGATTTAACTATGTACCCAATCCGTCTGTCTGTCTGTCTGTCTGTCTGTCTGTCTGTCTTTCCGGCTGGCTGTCCATGCAAAAGCTTTGAAAATACTACAGGTCGCAATTTTGAGATATATCGATGAATGTGGTACATGATTTAACTTCGGCCTAAGGCAGAAGCTATTTGGAAGTGGTTATGTTCCGTCTAATATTCCGAGTACCTCCCATATAAATGTCCTCTCAGAATGAGATTTCAAGCTCATAATAGACCTAAAAGCAAAATACAAATAGACCTAAATACAAAAAAAAATATTCTTATGATATTTTACGCGCTGTACAAATAAGCTCTCATGTAACCCCCAAAAATTATTTTAAGCTCCTAAATTTCAGTCAAATCTTATTTTCACAAGGATATATTACACTCTTAAAATAAATCAGGAAATAAAATTATATGGGACCGTTCAGTGATTGTAACTACTATTTATAACCAACATTGTGGTGGAGGGTGTTATATATTCGGACTTGATTGACTATAACATTTTTCCTTTTCTCTAATTTGTTGTTTAAAAAAGGATGTTAAATTAAATTTTATTTGAAGTTTACTTTATTGACATAAACATTTAATTTATATCAATATTTAATAATAAAATGAATCTATTAAAGAACAAAGTAAAATCATTTAAATTATTCATTGAAATAAATAACATTTTCAGAATTTCCAATATTAATTTAGCCTTAAAGAGTCTTAAAGTCCCCATATCTTTTATATTGTTTCTTCTAACTTAAAAAGAATAATTTTTTTACTGTTTCGAAAAACAACAAAAACATTTTCTTTACCTCTAACTTCTTGCAAGCAATTAGTTGATATCTTAATAGAAGTCGTCTTAAACACAAAAACTTTCTTTGGAAAACAAATAAATCTATTGTGGGAGTATAAATAAGAGAAAAAAAATACTTCCGGAATTTTAACAATTATGTCTATTTTACCTTGTGCAAAACTTAGTCAACCAGAACAACAGAAAGTTTTTTTTACAAATTACCAATTTTACAAAAAGGAAATAATGTTTGCAACTAAATCTAAACTATTTCAAGTAATTTCGAATTGAATCTAAAACAAATTGCAAAAGAGAAATATTTTTAGAGGAATGAAAATAAGCAGATGAAGGAAATAAATTAAATTCTAAATGTTTAGTTTTTTTTCAAAAGGAAACTAATGTAAATTTAAAGGACTAAAGACTGGAAAGTTTCTTGTAGTGGAAAATATACGCGCGATTTAAATCCAATAATTTTTAAATGTCTTCCCGAAAATACTATTGAAGTCAATACACACTAGTTTCATATTCAAGCTATAGATCAGTATTAGTTCAGTTTCTAACTCAGGTTGCAGTTATCATTCTAGTTCAGACTTTCGTTTAGATTCTATTTTTGGCCTTAATTTAGGTCTTAGCTTAGATTTTTGTTCGTGTTTAGATTCTAGTTTGGATATGAGTTAAGATTGTAGCTAAGAAAGTGAACTAGTTTAAGTTCTAGTTCAGTTTCTAGTAAAAGTTGTAGCTTAGATTTTAATTCGTATTCTACTTTAGATTCTATCTTATATCCTTGTTCAGATTCTAGTTCAGATTTTAGTTCAGATTCTAGTCTAGATTTTAGTTCAGGCTGAAGTTCGGGTTCTAGTTTAGATTCTAATTCAGATTCAAGTTGAGATTTTAGCTCAGATTCCAGTTCAGTTTCTTGTTCAGATTTTAGTTCAGTTCTTGTTCAGTTCTTGTCCAGCTCTAGTTCAGTTCTAGTTTAGTTCCAGTTCAGATCTTGTTCAGTTTTAGTTCAGTTCTCATTCAGTTCCAGTCCAGATTTATTTCAGTTTTAGTTCAGTGTAAGTTCAGCTGTACTTCAGATTTAGTTCAGTTGTAGTTCATATTTAGTTTAGCTCCAGTTCAAGTTCAATTTTAGTTCAATTTTAGTTCAGTTCTAGTTCAGTTCTAGTTCAGTTCTAGTTTAGTTCCAGTTCAGATCTTGTTCAGTTTTAGTTCAGTTCTTGTTCAGTTCCAGATTTATTTCAGTTTCAGTTCAGTGTAAGTTCAGCTCTACTTCAGATTTAGTTCTGTTCTAGTTCATATTTAGTTTAGTTCCAGTTCAAGTTCAATTTAAGTTCAGTTCTAGTTCAGTTCTAGTTAAGTTCCAGTTCAGATTTATTTCAGTTTCAGTTCAGTGTAAGTTCAGCTCTAGTTCAGTTCTAATTCAGTTCTAGTTTGTTTTTAGTTCAGTTCTAGTTCTGTTCCATTTCACTTCTAGTTCATTTCTCTTTCGGTGCTCAAAATTCTCAGCATTCTATCAAAAATTCTCATTATTCTCCCTTCTTTATTTTTCGTTGCTACCAAATTTCTTTGTCGCTAACAAATTTCTTTACATCTCCATGACATTGTCACGTTTCTCTGCTGATATAATAATGATTTCTAACATTAAACTAATTTCAACTAATCTTTTAAATAAATATTACAATTTTATTAACTACCAAATCTGTGTCATGAGCTTACAACTGCTCGACATTACTTCATCTGAAAAACGAACATAGAAAAAAACAACAAGTTAGAGAAGATTGTAAAATGTAAAATGGAATGAATTTAAGATAAAAAACAAAAATCCAACAGAAATCATCTTCTATCAAGAAACTAATCATGCATTAGGAAAAAGTGAAGAAAAAATGAAGAGAATATTATTATTTCATACCTCCTGCTAACATATTTTGCTCCCCTACAGAATATAAAAAACCATGATAATGTCATGACAAAACAGCCAAAAGGAATGTAATAAATTTAAGGAGAGAGGGAATGAGAACAGAATCTATAGTTATTAGTTTAACACGTTTTACAGATTATACTCAACACAAATGAGAGCAGCACCTTTAAAGAGAAAAACTTAGGAATTTTGTTAACGTAATTGTTTAACATTAAATGTAAATGTGTCTGCATAGTATGAGTTATGGATGAGTGTTAGAAAAAACGGATATAGATTTTTGTATGTATGTGTGTGTGTAAGTGTTAGTTATTTTCAATAGTTAAGTCAATTGTCTTGAAGTATTTTGTGTAGAGTTTTTAAATAACTTAAGGTGTCTCTAGAAAGGTAATTAGTGGATTAAATATTTATATTTGTTGTAAGCAAAATTTTATTTAAATTACTGAAAGTGTAATGAAATATGTTAAGACATAATTCAACGTCAAGTGCTACTTTACTAGTTATTAAATGAAATTGAGTGAATTTCTAAATATTACAATATGGTAACAATATAACCAATAATAATGACAACAAATGAGGAAAGTGATTTTAAAATATTAAGTTCAAATTTTCAATTTATCAATAATCGAATTTTGGTCGAAAGATTATTTGTATTAAGACTTTTTCTTTGACGATTTTAAACATTTAGGAGTCCGCCGTCAAACAGTTTCCAATGTCATACACCGTACCGGCAGAAATCGTCCGTATATAGAAAACTTGGTTCAGGTAGCAGAAATGGTTCTTATGATATGTCTAAAGTCAAAAAATATAAAGCATTTTCAAAGGAGCTTCGGAAGGATGTGTTGGAAAATTTTGGTATGAAAAGTTGAAGCAAATGCAGGTTTAAAAACATACAAAGCATAAAACGTAGTAACGGTGCTAAAAATTGAGAGACCAAAAATAGAGCAAGGAAATGTTGAAGAAATGTTTAGGAACCAAAAGCGGTAAGAAAAAGTTCTAAGGTTCTTGATATATCAAGCTGTATGCAGTTGCGACAAAAAAGACTAATCATTGCTTACAACGGACTCTAAAAATACTAAAATTTTTCAAGAATGTTTAACTTGTAAAGTGCTTACTTGTAGGCTGCTTCCATTCGTAAGACATCATAATATTTCAACGTATTTTTGGACTGATTTGGCATTATGTAACTATGGTAAACAAACCCTTAAGTGGCACAAGAACAGAGAGATACAAATCGTCAATCTGCCCCGAGCTAGGGTCAATGTAGAGATATAAGGCTTTTGCTGAAAGTGATTCAAAGAGCACAAATATTTGTACATAAATGTGGTTGGTTTTAAACTGAGATAACCAACCTGTTCCAGCAAAGTTCTAGAAAACATTATAAAAACCTCAATTTTGAATCTTTGTTTTTCATGGTAAATTGCAATAATAATTTTTATCCAACAAAAAGAATAAAACTGTAAGTTTAGTAATTTCGTTTTTATTACCAAATATGTATGTTAAGAATTTTTCGATCTCATTCCTTAATACTCAGATGCTTTAAAATGTATTTCGAAAACTTCCTTACATTTGTCTGATTTATTATCTTTTACTCTATAAAAAGTTAATATGTTCTCGTGGAAAAAAAAGCAACATAACTCACACATTATTGCCTTAAGAGAAAAAGAGAGCAATTTTCATTTAGCTTCCGTTAAGGGAACTTTTTCTGTCGTTTAGTTTTTCTTGTTTCCCTTTTTATTTCATCTTAACACTCTGACAGATATTTTCCACTTAAATCACAGCTTTTTATTTTATAGCTTCATATGTGAATGAGTGTTTGTGTATGTGTGTGTATGTGTATGCTACAAAATATTTCATACCATTACAAAGATTTTAGCATTTATTTTTTTGTCATAGTATTCCTTTCTTCTTTTTGTTCATTTTAATGCTTCATTGCAATTTTATGACATGATTCTTTTTTCCTTCTTCATCTATTTTTTCGTTTCCACTTTTAGTCTTTCTGTGTTTGTTAGCATAAGAGGGGTTTTCTGTTTAGTTTCTTTTTTTGTGTGGAAAATAATTTGTATTTTTTTGTTCTTCTCCTACAAAGTTCTTTACCAGCTTTGGTAAGGGTATCATAAGGTAAAAGTGTTTGTTTTTATGGATTTAAAGACAGACGCTTTCAAAGAGCAACACGTACTTAAGCAATTTAATATAAGGGAACATTTTTTATATTTAAAAAAAAATAAGTCTTTTTGTTTTTTTTTCTCTCAACATTTTTATGCGGAAATTCTAAAGGCAATGAATTCTTTTTTTAAGTTCTTTTCATGAAATTGTAAATTTTTTTACATGTATTTAATGTCAGCAATAATTTGCTTTAGTTCTTTGCAGAAAAAATATAATATGAAATATGTAGTGCAATTTTTATTTTATTTAGGTTAATTTTTTTAAAAAAGATATTAAATTTTTTACAGAGATATTAAATAAAAGGAAAATGCATTTGAATTGTAAAAAGTTTTGTAAAAAGGGAAATAAAAATATTTAATTAATGAAAAATAAAAAAAAGGAAAACAGGGCTGCCACCACTTTTAGTACCTTTTGACCCAGAATCTCTTTCCCAATCGATGTCTTAGTTATTTCCTTTGTAAACAAAGTACTGTTCTCAATTTGAAGACATCTCGATAGAATTTGGCTCGTATAGCTTTTTAATATAAATGTTGATGGCTCCATTATCACACCTTGCTCCCATACAAATGTTGCCCCAGAATAGGCCTTTAAGCTCATTAAAATTTTAAATACAGAAAGTAGTTTAAAATAAAACAATGAGCCAAATTCTATCGCAGAGCTTCTATACAAAATTTATTCAATATTTCAATACAAATAGAACTTACTGAATTATAACTTCAATTAAGTCTAAGATTCACTTTCATCCAAATTTCTCATAAAGTAAAGAGCTTTCCCACTCAACTTTCAGAGAATCAATCAGATCATAATTAAGAACTTGGTGAATTTTTTAGAAATATTCGTATCAACACATTGAACGGTCCATTCCTCATACTCTACAACACTTAAGATTCACTTCTATATAAAATTAATTTGGAATAATAGACCTGCTATTCTCGTGAAATTTCATAAAAAATCAGCAGTTCCATAGTTACTAAAGCATTGTTGGTAGTAAATATGTTTAGGTAGAATTCTTCAATGTTGCTAGTAAAATCAAGGTGGCGCTTTGGAGAAAATAATAGCAATCCGTAATTAAAGAAAAAGAAGACCATAATACGCAAGGAAGTTATCAACTAGTTTATCTGAATTAAGCGTATGCTAGAATAATCCCTCCCCCAATAAAACTACAAAACACTGAAGGCACTTGAGTAGAATCTCCAAGGCTCACAAGCTCATAACCGCATACTCTGAAACTTCCAATTTTAGAATAGTACAATCCTACAAAGAAAACACATCAACAATCATCAAGGATACAAACAGTGTTGCCAAAATTATGATTTTATCATATCTTTGATGATTTTTTTGGTAGCATGTATTGTTCAGTCAGCAGATTTTACCAATTCGTTATATTCTAATATAATATTTTATCTTACTGACTTTACAAAATTTTAATCTAAAACTCCATTTTATGTTAAATGTACCATTTAAACTTTTAAATAAAAAAAAAAAACATTTTACCTTATAAAAATTTAATCGTTTTAAAAGCTTTTCTTATTCAGTATTTTTTCTTTATTTAAAATTATTCAAAACGTAATCAAGTTTATTATTTGCTATTTGCCAGATAATCATTTTAAAATAAAAATTCCAAAAAAAATAAAAAAAAAAACATAAAATCTTTACAAACAAATATAAATTTTGAAAATCTCTTAACAACTATTTTGCATAATTCTCCACATGGAATTCAAGCACCACTTAACACTTTCAAATGCAGATACCAACAAAATGTTTGGCCTCTTATACATTAAAAAACAACAATTTTTACCTTGTTATAGTCGGTCAAGCCCGACTATGTAATTCCCTACATCACATTGTTGCTGGTAAATATCTGCCTACGAAATTAATGTGAAAATTTATGCATTTTAAAAGGTTTGTATGTGAATTAGAAAAAAATTATGGAGCGACCCTCGTTTAATTTCGCACAGAGATTTCTGCTTATAATTATCTTAATATGACTAAACATTTTTACAGTAGAGTATATGTGATTTATGAGTTTAACAGTGACATTTGCGAGGGAGGTTGTATGGATGATAAATAATAGGACGATCCTCGTATTAACTGTCAATTTTTTAATAAATGATGTTTAAAACTGCGACCTGTACATTGTGAACGATTTTACATGGACAGACGGCCAGACGGACGGACAAGCTTAGGAAGTGATTCTGAGTCGAGCGGTATACTTTAAAGTCGTGGCAGGACTATTTTTTTGCCCGTCTCAAACATCTGTCTAAATGCACAATACCACCACCACTTATGGTGGTGTAGGGTATAAAAATAAAAATGAGAACAATAACCTTTTTATTTACTTACACACACACAAACACTTACACTTTGGAACAAATCCTTTATTTTATTTAACACTTATTTTGCATTTAACATATCAAAAATAATAAAAGGAATTTTCAGAAAAATAAAATAAAATTATATTTATTCGAAAAACATACATACATACACACATACATACATACATACATACATACATACATACATACATACATACATACATACATACATACATATAGATACATACATAAAAATATATTTATCAAAATACAAATTTCGGAAAATCCAAACACTTAAATATAATTTTTTAAGGAAAATATAAAGAAAAATACAATTTTCAAAGCAGAAAATTATATTTAACCTAAAACTCTTACTTTTAATATGTTTTTGAAATGATATCCATCCGGAGGGCTTATTTTCTTTCCAGTAAAAGGAAAAGTTTGTGTATGTTTTGGTTAGGAAAAATAAGGAAATTTGCTGTTTTTTTGTAATTTTATTTCACATTTAGTGTTAAGTATTTTATTTATTCCTTTTATTTTTGGTCTTTTCTGGTAAAAAAGAAGAAAATAAATATAAACAAAAGTTTATTCTTCTAGAAAAAATCATAAAAAGGAGAAAATATATATTTGAATTGTAAATTTTATTGAGATGCCGAAGAGAATTGCAAAAAAAAAATATATATTTTTAGAAAATTTCCAATATTTTTATTTTATGGAAAATTAAAGAAAATCAAATGGGTTTTGAAAACTGGAGGGGGAAAAATATAAGGAAATTAACTTTAATTTTTGAGTTTAATTTTTTAAATTTTAAGTCAATATTTTCATTTTTTCGCCATAAGTGGTTCAAATATCTTCTAAATAAAAATCAAACTACTTAATCGAACACATTTATTACAATTTACATGTCTACACTGAACCAAATATCGTAGGAAATATTAACGAATAATTTCCGTAGTACTTTAAGGAAGAAAGTTGTAAAATAAACTGATTTTTATTCATCAAATTGAAGAATTTTCTTAAAATGCACCAAAAATTAAATCAAAAATTTTTTTAGTAAAAGATGTTAAATTGAATAAAATTTTGTTAACAAATTTACGAAAAAAATACACAAATTTAGTCAATTCTACATGTCTCGATTTTAATTTGAATAAAATGTTTGTTAATTTAACTATTTTTTTCATCAAATAATTTTGTATATTTTCTTTGTCCAATTAAATGAAAAATGACAAATAATATGTAAACTGAATACAGAAATATGTACAGGAGGAAAAATATTACATTCTAATTAATATGACTGAAATTAAAGGAATATTTTACATAAATTCATCAAAATGAAAATGACAGATCAGCTGATCAACAAATATGTAAGTAACTTTTCATCTGAAATACAAGCCGGTTGACTTACCATCACCCCATTTGACATTACAATATTGCATTTTCAACACTATTTAATTATTATCTAAAATTTGATTTTACCCGGTGCGCTTTGCTGCACAAGTATTCTGCACAGTTTTAAATCTCGAAAAAATTCCACAAATCTCAGTGTATTAAAAAATATAATTGAGATCAAATTCTCGCTGTAGTAAATCTATAAATATTCTTAATTAAAGAAAACTTAAAATTTTATAAAATATCTAAAATATCTAAATCAAAGAATTTTAAATTTTATTAAAAATCAAATTTTTATAAAAAAATTGTAAATTTGAAATTTATATTAAATTTTTAAATATTTTCAAAAGTTTTATACTCTATAAATAATTCTAAATTTTATCAAAAATTCCACATTTTATCTGAATTGTGTATTTGATAATAAAATTCTGTATGTTATCAAATACTTCAAATGGTATTTATTATTAATGAAAAATTCTTTTTTTTTTAAATTCCATTATTAAGATTTTTTTAAATAAATTTTCTTTCAAAAATTTAAGTCTTTATGAAACAATTCAAGTTTTATCAAAAATTCTAATATTATGAAAACATTTTAAATTTCAATAATGTGCTTTCAAGAATTCATGTCTCTCACTATCGTTAAAATAAAAAATTATTTGTTATCCATATCACAATTGGTATTAATAGTTGTTCAAATTGCAAATCATTTTTTTTTTCAAAGTCCTTTAAAAAAATATGAGCAGATTTAGAATCACTTGAAATACAGTCAAATCGATTTGAATTTAGAATTTTTAGTCAGCTAAAGCTGACAATAATACCCAAGACCACATTGTATGTTATTAAGGTCACTTATCAGAAATTAATGAACGACCCTCGTATTATTTGTGCTAAAGAGTGCATTATATTACAAGAATAATATGTGTGTAGGGTTTGTGCATTTTAAAACACTTTTGTGCAAAATTTCATTAAAATCAATTAATATTCAGGATTTTTATATCCCTATAACCCCATTCCGGAAAGAATAATTGCATGAGGGTTTGGTAATATAATGAACCCACCATTATCAATTTCAAAATAATTAATGCATGTCAAGTTTCATTAAGATATCTCCAAAATTATGTCATTCATTTCATTCACAAGGTTTAGATGGACGAATGGATGGACCGAACTCAAAACCTGATTCTGAGTCAAGCATAAAAGTGGTGAATATTTCTTCTGCACGTTACAAAATTCTGCACAAACGCATAATACCCCTGCCACCTCTGGTGGTGTAGGCTTTAAAAATATAAGTTATAAACCATTGAACCATTTTCATAATGTTACCTAAAGGTAATTTTGGAACGTTATACAACATTTATTTTTAAACACTATTTATCCATTGAACCATATTGTTTTGTTTTTTTTTCAGTTAACCAAAGCCATTGGCCTTTTAATACTTGAGTAGTTATTGCTTACAAGAAAACCTATACGACAAGAGTCATTTACAAGCCATTGGCTTATTTTGAGGGTTAACAAGGAACAAGCAATGACTTGTTAACAGTAGAACTAGTAATAAAACAAACAATTGATAATTTGCCATAAAAATACAAAGATTTTCAAAACTAAACATTTAGAAAAAATGTTAACTTTTACTAAAATTATGGTTTTCTAAATTACATGTTTTAATGTATTATAACTGAATCCTTTTTTATTAGTTTCTCTATATAAATTTACATCACTTTTTTCTCTTCATTTAAGCTTTATTTCCATTACACCTGTTGTATTTAAAAACTTATTGTATATTTTCATTGTTTCCTATGTGTATTTGTGTGTGTAGGTGTATAACTACAAAAACATATTTGTTTCTAAGTTTATTGCTATTTCTGTTTAACTACAAAAAAACTACACCACACACATACATATATACACTTTGTATACGTGTCTATTAAAGCTTGTTGATTGTAGGCAAGTTCTAGGTATTGTGTTACTGTTTTAGTAGTAGTAGTAGTAGTAGTAGTAGTATTAGTAGCTGAAGCAACAGCAATGGAAGTGATGGTAATGTTAAATGAGAAATGTTGTCATTACTATTGTTATTACCTTTTTATATATACATTTGCTTAATATTACAAAAACTTTACAACTTTACACACACACATACATTTATATTTATCCAAAAATAGTAAAAAAGAACACAATTTTCTAGAGATGTTTTCTTTGTTTAAGTTCTATTTTTACCTTTTAACAAATAACACTTTTATTCTCGCTAAAACATACAGATACAGATACACACTCACACATACATTTAAAGAAAAAGGAAAAAGAGCACAGACACATTTGGAATATTCATTCACTTATTCACATACAATAACTATTTAAATATAAAACAAAAACAACAAAACATATGCTTGTACATACATGAGTGTATATGTGTGTATATGTGTGTTTGTTTTAGATGCGTAGAACACATAAAGGTGAATGTTCTTTGTAGATTACCTACTTATACAATGACACACAGACTCATAATAATATTTCTATGTACAGTATTAGAATGTGTATGTATGTATGTTATCCATTTATAGTTTCTATTTCTTTTATACATTTATTTGTTTGTTTATCTGTGCATATCTTTATGTTTTATATTTGTATATGTAGAAGAGAGTGAAAAAAGCACAATATACTTATACAAGTACATTTATATTTACCATACACTAACAAGTATGTTTGACACTTAAATAGCATATTGAAGTAGTACGACTATAATAATGATACTCACTGTGTATCAAAAGAAGAAGAAGAACTTATGATTGTGAGTGACTAAAGAATAAAATTATTGTGTTTCACGCTCATGATGATGACGATGCAGATTATGACGACGATGATTTTATCTGAAAGTGGAAAAGTTTTGTATTTATTACTTTACAATGCTGTATTTGTAAGCACCCTACAGTAGATAGAAGTTGATATTAGCTAGAGAACAGTTCAGTTCTATTTCAGTTTTAGTTCATTTCTAGTTCTTTTCTTTTTCAATTCTGGTTTAGTTCTAATTAAGTTCTAGTACAGTTCAAGTTTAGTTCTGATCACTTCTAGTGTAGTTCTAGTTCAGATTCTAGTTCAGTTCTTGTTCAGTTCTGGCTCAGTTTTAGTTCAGTTTAAGTACAGTTCTAGTTCTGTTCTAGTTCCGTTTTAGTTCAGTTCTAGTTCAGTTCTTGTTCAGTTCAGCTCTATAACAGTTTTACTTCAGATCTAGTTCAGTTCTAGTTCCGATTCTAGTTCAAATTCTAGTTTAGTTCTAGCTCAGTTCTAGTTCAAATTCTAGTTTAATTCTGGCCCAGTTCTAGTTCAGTTCTTGTTCAGTATTTGTTCAATTTTTGTCCTGTTTTAGTTCAGTTAATCTAGTTCAAATTAATAATCTAATTCTAGTTCAGTTCATGTTTGGAAGTCGAATGAAAATTAATAATTAGTTAAAATATTTAAATTCGATTCGGTTAAAAATTCGATAACAAATTTTTTTACGTCTTAGTTCTTAAACTGAGAGGGCAGAGTATAAATTTATTGAAATTGTTTTTTTTTTTTGTGAATTATAAAAGAAGAGACTGGTCAAATTGGAGACAGCATCCATTCAAACGTTAACTTTTTCAGATCCGCCACTGAAGTACAGATTTAAAGTTACAGACTTATTTCTAAAAAGACTTTTATATGAAGGATTCTTATATTCTACCTGAAATATTGTACTTATTCCTAATATTTCCATCATCTATACTTATTTGCTTAAGTTTCTTTCTTTTGAATGTATTTACTTTTATTATGACACAAAACTTATTTTTATTTACATTCTTCTTCTTATAATTATTATTTAATGTAAAGTAAGTTTGTTTGTAAGAAGGAGAATCTTCAAAACAAAAAAGCAGGAAAAACAAATATAAAGGTAATAAAATCTAGGATATTTAAATAATGCCGCTCTCTTTTTTCCTTTATCTCTACCTTCTTTTTGCCATTTTAATGTTTTAGCAGTGTAAACAATAAAACAACAAAGAATGTTTTATTTGTATTTGTATTTAGATTGAAATGTAATAAATAGCCTTAAGGTATGCTGCTGTTAGTTTTGTAAATAGTTATGCAACACAATAACTATTTCTTAGAGAAAACACTTAAACATGTATGTGTGAGTGAGCGAAACACAAAAGATATGTGTGTAGGAGTAATAATATGATTTAAGTGCTTAAACATTTTTGAAAATAAGTTTAAAAAGAAAAACATTAAAGATGAAGATAAATATTTAAGGTTATAAATCTGGAATTTGTTTTTTTTTTACTTAAATAATAATTTTTATATGTTTCTTTCTTTTCAGATTAATTTCATCACAAAAAAAAAGAAAATGGCTGCCTGAAAGGATTTTAATAACAACGAAATTTGTTTTCTCTAAAAACTAAAATCAAAAAATTTTTTTTTATAAATTTTCTAAATTTATTGAAATATGAAATTTTAAAATTTAACTGCACGTTGTTGTTATTGCTATTAAATAAAATAAAAACTATAAAAACTTTTCTTAAAATCCATAATAAAAATTTCCTACAAAAATCCTTAAAATTTTAATTAAAAAAACTGCTCTTGTTCCTTCCAAACTTGGACAAAATACTAAATCAAATATTTGACTCCTGTTTCTAACCAAAAAAGCGAAATTAAAAATTCTACAAAATTCCTCCCACAGAGAAAAGACCTCAACAAATATAATTTCCCACAAAAATCTAACTAGCGATGAATTTGCATTATAATTCAAATAACGATGATGAATGTGACAATTCAATATCATCACAAAAACAGCAGCAGCAACATTTTCAGCAGCCACAACAACATGGCAGCAATACAAAATGTCAAGACCTACAAGAATTCAATAGACAGCGACATAAAACAAACACTAGATTTACAACACAAAATGGTCAAAATTTACAAAAGAAAATTATAACAATGTCAAATGCATACACATCATCATCAGCAGCAGCAGCAACAACAACAAGAACTACAGCAATTAAATTATTAACTAATACCTGCCCCACAAATGTAGATGAAAGCCAACAACAACACCAACAACAACGACATGACCAACAGCAACTTCAACAACATCATCATGTTCAACATGAATTACAAAAATGGCGTCAAAGACCACGGGGGCAGTTGTTGTTGTGTCGTCGTCGTCATCGTCATCGACTAAATCATTGTATAAACAAAATAAACCAGTGATATGGAGGAATTTACTAAATAACAACAAAATGTTCAAATTACAACAAAATCTATGTAAATATTTCCTAGTGATGTTTATCGTGATATTAACAAGTTTTCCAGCTGCCACCGTTATGGCTTTGCCCAGTCTACAGGACACAAATTCAAATTCAACTAATATTAATACTAATAACATAATACCGATAAATTCTGAATATAATAATAAAAATGATAAAATTGCCACAATTAGTCAAAGTGTAAATAGTACTACTAGTAATTACAGCAGCAACAAAAATCAACAACAACAACGATACCACTTTAAATTCGGCTGTTAAAACAATATTAAATGATTATAATGATGCCTTTTTGCAAATGTTGCCATTGACTGAACAACAACAACAGCAGCAGCAACAACAACAACAATTGGAACTAGAGCCGAATGTTTCACTGTTACATGATGATCTATTGGATAGTTTTCGTGGTACACATAGTTTACCCCGCCAACCAATGTATACAAATGAATTTGCTGTTCATATACCGGCTGGCAAAGAAATGGCTGATATGATTGCTGATAAATATGGTTTTATAAATATGGGTCAGGTAAGTAATTAAATGCATTTATTTTAATTATATCAAAAATTTGTTTAAAATTTTAGATCTGCCCAAAAATATGCAATATTAAAGGAAATTATAAATATCCTAAAAATATGCTCTATTTTTATAACATAATAATTTGATATAATATAAAAAATATATTCTATATATTACAGTATTAGGGTGACCCATTCTTCGATATATTTTTGAAACCAGCTTTCGGTTTCTTCGAAAATTTTAATTTAATATAAACCGGTTTAGGTTTCAATTTTCTTAACCGACTTTTTGAGCAAAATATTAAAACATCTAGAAACAAATAGAAAGAATTTAATTTATTCAAAAACATTCCATATATGAGTATTCTAAAGAAAGCTTTTTAGAAATGCTTAAATGCTCTGTGATTTGATCTTTGTAAATTGATTTTTCTTGTGGAGATAGAGGGTATATTAACTTTGTCATTCCGTATGTTACACCAAGAAGTAATCATATAAGACTTCTTGTTCTGATTCTAGTTCAGTCTGGTTAAAATTAAAATTCTAATTAAAATTTTAGTTCAGATTTTAATTCACATTGCAGTACAGATTCCAGATAAGATTCTAGTTCAGTTTATACTTTAGTTCTAGTTCAGTTATAGTTCAGCTGTAGTTCAGTTTTGGTTCAGTTCTACTTCAGTTTTAGTTCAGTTCTAATTCAGTTCTAGTTTAGTTCTAGTTCAATTCTAGTTCAGTTTTAGTTCAGTTCTAGTTCAATTCTAGTTCAGTTCTAGTTCAGTTCTAGTTCTATATAATTTTATTTTGGACTTTCATCAGCTTTTTTAGTTATATTCTTTGATTCAGTTTCAATTCTCTAAAATTGTCTAATCTTTCCTTGGAGATCTTAAATACCGTACAATTATTTGTTTTTTTTTTTTACAAAAAATTTCAAACAATTTTTAAATGAATTTAAAAATTGATAAGATTTTTATCAAAACTCAAAAAAAAAAAAAAAAAAAAACATAAAAAAAACAATTTACTGTTTTTCCAAACTTTTCAATTTTATATATTTTTTTGGTTTTAATTTTCTTTTTTTTTTTCAAAATAATAAATTTTCAATTTTAACTGTAACAAATTTATAAAATGTATATAAGTGTGTGTGAGGGTATATGAAATGCAAGTAAACATGCAGTTGCTAATACATACATAATACAAAAGAAGTTTATAATATTTATAGCATAACGTTTCTTCACACACACACACATACCAATGTAAAGTTTTAAGAGAACTCGTTTTTAGCTCGTATTTTATTTCTCTAAACAATTGATATGTTTATGTGACTCTGGTTACTGGTTACTTGTGTGTATGTATGTATATGTTTGTATGTGTGTGGAAATAGTGTAAAAATAAAAACTTTTTCTTTAATGGAAATGAAAACATATGAGTTTAGAGTGGAAATGTAAAATGGAATAAAATAAAAAATATAAAAAGATTTATAAAGATTTAGTTATTTGAAAAGAACTGAGTTAGAAGTTATTTTTAGTTCAGTGAAAATCCTGAGAAGTTAAAAATCACTTAAATTGCTCAGAATTTAATTTAATTTTTACAGCTTTTTTTTAATTTTGCTTTAAAATCATATAAAACTTCCCATTTAAAGTCCCTTCTTATATCATATTTCTTACCCTGACCTCATGCATAAATAACTATCGACAAAAGTGCAAGTGAAATGCATGTATGTGTGGCTGTATTTATAGGAAATAAAAAATGATTTCCCTTTTTTCTTTTCGTACAACTTTTCGGTTTTCGTTCTACTCTCTTTTGTTAAAATTATAAATATAAAATAAACTTACTGCATTCACTCATATGATTGAAAAGTGAAAAGAAAAAGCAAGACGAAACTTTATAAAAGTTCCAGGACAAGACAACAAGAACTAGAAGAAAGTGTAAAGTATATAAAAAGGAAATATGATTGTTGTCTCTGTTGTTGGTAGAGACTCTCGGGATATGGTTCTGCACTTCTATATTTCTACTTACAAAGTTATAAATCAGTAAGAAAAATGTTAAGAGACATGTGATAATAATACTCATACATAAATAAAAAAAGGAAATAAAAATATGATAAGAAAAGTAGAAAATTTTATTGAACTTAAGTAAAATGTATCGTTATGAGAAGAGGAAGAAAGAGAGATAGAGGAATTGTTATTTCTTTGTTGGCAACATGTTTAAGTCATCATTATCAGCAGCAAAAGGGAATTGAGAGGAAAATAATAAATATATCATACGAATGTTGAGGAATTTTACAAGAAAGGATTTATTGACAACATTTAGCATAAGAGTTCTCCTAAATTCCAAAAGTAACAAAAACGAATTGGAAAAAAATTTACTAAGTTGGAATAACTTTAGGGTTTAGTTTACACTGGCACATTATCTTTTGTTTAGAGCGGAGCGTAATCTGTTATATAAACTAAAATACTGTCTATTGGCGAGCTAGAGCGATAGTCTATTGTGCAGACCAGAATGTAACCATTTGTTTATAGTACAACATTGTCCGATGTCTGGATTAGAATGTAGTCTATTCCAAAAGAACTAGAATAGAATGTAATGTATTATCTAGAACGTAGTCTTCTATCAAAGTACAACATTGTCCAATGTTTAGAAAGTAGTCAATTGCAAATATTAGAATGTTGACTGTTTTAAAGACTACAATATAGTTTGTTGTCTAGATTAGAAGGTAATCTGTTGTCTAGTCTAGAACGTAGTCTATTGTCTAAGCTGGAATGTAGCCTTTAATCTAGACTAGAACGTAGTGTACTAGCATGCATATTTATTGTCTAGAGTACAAAGTGGTCCAATATATAGACTAGAATATTGTCTATTGTATAGTGGAGAACGTAGTCTATTGTCTACGAATGTAATATTTTGTCCAAACTAGAACGTAATCTGTTATCTAGACTAGATTGTTTTCTATTTTCCAAATTGGAACGTAGTCTATTGTTTAAAGTACAACGTATTCAAATTATATAGACTAGAGTGTAGTCTATTTTCTTCAAATGAACGTAGTCTATTGTCCCGACTATAATTTTGTCTATTGTCTAGACAATAATGCAATATATTTTCTAGACTATAACATATTCTATTGTAGTATATTGTCTAAACTAAAACATAGTCTCTTGTCTAGAATAGAGCGTATTCTAATGTCGATAACATGGTCCATTTGATCTGAAATAAGTCTGTTGTCTACATCAGAATATTGGCTACTGTTTAAATTAGAATGAGAGTTACCGTCTGGATTAGATCGTAGTCTATTATTTACACTAAAATTAGTCTGTTGTCTAGATAAGGTCAGAGTCTTCTGTCCGTACTACAATGTAGTTTGTTATCTAGTTAAGAATTTAGCCAAAAATATAGTCTAGAATTAAAAATAGACTGCTTAATCGATAGTTTGCTCCATTGTCTATATCATAATTTGTTAATAGGACTCGTTCATATTATGGTCTCTAGATTTGAACTTTGTTTATTTTCATAGCACATTTTATATAATCTACTTGTTTAACTAAAGCGTAGTCAGTTTCCAAAATTAAAAAGTACAGTTTTGTTAGACTAGAATATAACTTAATGCTTATTATATTTAATTATAATGTAAATCTTTGCTGATTTATTTGATTTAATATTTTTAATTAAAATCTACATTCAAATATACATATTTAATTAAAAATTTCTTCAAAGTCATATGATACTTTTATTTAAATTAACTTAAAAATTTTCTTTTAGCATTTTCACATTCTCCGTCTCTTTCTTCCCTTATGGCAAAGTCTATTTCCTTTATCATGTCAATTAACTGTAACAAATTTTTCTATTAAACAAAATATTTTTCAATATATTCATAAGAGTATAGAAAATTTTCGAAATTAAAAATTTATTACATATAAGTTTGACATAAATTTTCAAAAAACAGAACCTCAAACTTACTCCTCCACAGTAACGAGGCCAAAGCAAAAACAAAAAAAAAATAAGTCAAAGTTTTGCCTTCAAGTGACACAGACATAAAAATTGCATATATAATGCAACAAGAAAATAAATCCTTTAGATGAAAACTAAAAATTAAAAAATAAAGAAAAAAACTAATGTTTCATAATTAAAACTGTCACAATGTTAAGGATTTCAAACATTATATTATTCTTCTTCTTCTCCTTTTTTGTTTTTTCCTATTTTATAATTTTTTTGTATAAAATGAAACTTTTCATTCTATTTGACACCCTCAAAATAAAACTTAAACTTGCCTACATTAGACATTGTGACACGTACACACACCCAGTAATATGTCACAAGAAAAATCTTTTTTCACACACAGACACACATAAATATACATATGTTTGCATAAATATGTGTACATATGTTTGTTTGTGTGTGTGTGTGTAAAAAAGTTTTCATACTAATGCATGTATGCATAATGAAAAAGTGTTTATGCATATAAATATGCAACACTTCCGTAACATTAATCTACCAGAAGATAGATGCTGCTACCACTACTACTGCAGCTACAGCTTCTCCTTTTTCTTCTTCTCTAACAACAATAATAATATTCTGGTGTTATGGATTTTTCTCTTTTCTTTTTTGGTTTAGAAATAAAATTTATAAATTTATACAAACAAACAAACAAAATGCAACAACAAAAACTGATATAAAATTATTTAAAATTTCAAATATTTTCTTGTCTTTTTTGTTTTTCGTTTTGCCAAAAAGAATAATGAACAAGTTGTTTGTTTTTTAGTATGAGTATGTATGTATGTGTGTGTGTGTTTAAATGTGTAAAAACATGCATAATATTTAATTACATTTCCGTTACATAGAAAATTACAATGAAAGTTTTATTTTTGGGAAAATTTACTGTATAACAGATTTTATGAATTTGAATTACTACTGTCTCTTTGAATTCATAAATAAACAGTTATCAGGAGTGTTAAGGCGAGGAAGGGAGAAAGAAAAGTTAGCATAGAAGACAATGTGTGTATAAAATTATAGGTTTTTGAAGATAATAGAAAAAAAGTTTTCATTTAAAGTAAATATTAATATGGGATTTACAATCAAGAAAGATTTTAAACTGTTGTTTAAAAAAGGTCTGAGTTATGGTAAAATAATGAAATCTAATCAGATAAATGATTGGACTAAAACTAGACTGTAAGTTTGAATCGAATATTTCTGTGTAAAGTGCGTAGTAGAAACAAATCTGTAGTATGAATAAAACTAAGTCATTAACTGTTATCGGAAATAGAACAAATATATTTTTAAGACTAAAACATAGTCTATTTTCTAGAGCTTTAAGCTTATCTATTATTATTTAGATTAGGTTTGTTGTCTAGACCAATTGTATAGACTATAAATTAGTCCATTTTTAGACTATAAACTAGTCTGTTGTCAAGACTTTGTCAAGACCTCAAACTAATATATTATTAAGATAAGAACATAGTCTATTGTTTAGTCTAGAAACTATGCTATTGCCTTGGTTAGTAACTTATTTAGCCTAGAACTTTTCTATTTTATAGACTTGCACTTCGTGTATTGTCCAGAGCAGTAACAAATGGATTGGCTATGCTAGAAATATGTAAATGTAAGATTAGCAACGTGTACACTACCTAGAGTATATACTATCCTATTGTCTTTACCCGACACTAGTCGATTATCCAGTCTGGACTCAAGTCCATTGTCTAAATTTGACGGTATTATATTGTCTAGACTAGAATCTGCTTTCTAGCCTAGAAACTATATTTCTAGACTAGAAACTAGTACACTATGTAAACTTTATACTAGTCTTTAGTTCATTATTAAACTTGACACATATATATTTGACACATGTAAATATATTCCATTGCCTAATCAAAATACATGTCCTATTATGTTCATTCTAGAACCCAGTCTTTTTCATAGATAATAAATTATTTAGACAAAAAACTGCCGAGACAAAAAAATTGTCTGTTCTTAAATTCTTTCAATTGTCGACTCCCGTCTAATATTGATTTAGTCTTGATCCTCTTATTTGTTGCATAAAAATCTTAAAATTCATTTACGTAATAAGAATTCAGCTCTTACTCAACCTAAATACTGAATTATATTTCGAAAATTTTCTCATATACATATATTGACACTAGTTCATATATACAAGTTACTTCATGTTACTGTATAGGTATGTATATATATATGTGTGATGTATATACTAATAAATATTTGCAAAATTCTCTATAGTTATGTCGTATTTCCGGTTAGTATTTGTTTAAATGTATTTTCCTTTTAACAACTCTCACAACAAAAATAACAGCAAATAAAATAAAACAACAAGGACACTAGTTTATATACAATTTGCCCATACATACACACACACACGTACACCTAACAACAATTACAACATTATTGTGTGCATAAATGTGCATGTTAAATTGCTCTGTTTTCATTGTTGTTTGTTAAGTATGTAAATAGCCAAACGTGTGTATGTGTGTGTGTGTGTTAGAAATTCTTTTTTCTTGTTTTGTATATATTAGAAAGTGTTGTGTTTATTTGAATGTTGTTATATGTGTGTGTATGTGTATAAATAGTTTGTATTTACTGTTGAATATGTCAACAATCATATTTGCATGTTAGTTATGTCTGCATATGCAACTAAAATTGTTGGTTGGTTTATTTAACAACAACAGTGTACAACAACACAACTATACAAACATTTTGTCAAATATGTGTATATGTGTATGTAGTTTCTAAATACTACAACAATTATATAAAATTTCTGAATATATATACAATTACATTGAAACTATTGTTGCTTGGAATCTTTTGTTTTATTTCCTTCAATGTACTTCCGGTTGCTATTTATATATGTATTTTTTTAGTTCTTGGTTCGTTTTTCTATACTGATGTATGTGAGTGTCAGATTATATACATTTATTGACTCCCAATTTGTTGTTATAATTTTGTTTAATATTAACATTTTTAATTGCTCTTTTACATGTTAATCTTATTGACTAAATATTGTTGCATTTATTGATGTAAAGTAATTTTGTATTGTTTTGAAATTTGATTGATGCTTGTCAAACATTTCCTTAGGAGTAAGGAAGACTATAATTATGACAAAAGCTATTGAAATAAAATATATTTAATTTATTTAAAGAGAAAAAATATATTTTTTCAACTAGAATATAGTCAATATTTACATTCAAACAGAATATATAGTGAAGATAAGAACCTACGGTATTGTCTAGACTAGAAATAAGTGTATAGTTTTAGTCTAGAATATACATTATTGTCTGGGCTATAGCTTGCTATATTATCTTAATAAGGGACTAGAATGGATTTTAGCCTAGATTAGATTAGTATATTGTTTAGACTAAAATATAGTACAGACTCAAATGTAATCTCAAGTCTTGACTATTTTAAGTCTCGAATATTGCTTATAGTGTAGATTAGAATATAGTTTATAATAAACACTAGAACGTTAGTTATTATATAAGATAACACATAGTATACCGTCTTGTCCGAAACGCAATTTATCTCATGGAGAAAATAAGAACCCAGACTATCGTCAGCACTATAACTTATTGCGTTGTCTTCATGTAACATAACCTAGACTAGAATATAATTTGGACCCTAGAACATAGTATCCAGTTTAGTCTAAAGCATAGTCAGTAATGCATATTATAACAATTTCAAGAAATTAGATCAGAATGTGATTGAGCCAGAGAGCAGACTAAAAGGTTGTCTAGACTAAAACTTAATAGATAATTTAGACTGATATATAGATTGCCTTATAGAGTAGAATATGGTCTACGATGTAGATTTAAACCTGGACTATCTCTAGACCAGAATCTAAGCTATTTTTGAGAATAAAATCTAACCCATAGTCCAGTTCCTATAGCCTCGAAAGAATATATGATTTATGCATTTGCTACAGTTTACAAATGTGTTCTAATGTATGTGTATCACTTAATGCTCCTTAGCGACATAAAACATGTCTCCAATATAAAATTTATCTCTGAAAGTTTATTGTGTATTTCCTTTTCTTTTTAAGCTCTCCATCACTTTTACTCGATTTTAACTATTAACAATCTTTTTTATCAGTTTATGTTTACTTTCCTTTTTTTGGAGATAATATTCTATATACCTGAATACATTTAAATATTTTTTGTAAACGTATAAAAGCATAGTATACTTTAGGGAAACATTTATTCAAATTTATAAAATATTTTTAAATTTATTTAAACAATTTTTTTAATCCATGACAACAACATTATTTACCTTGATTGCACTTTTTTATATTACAAAAATGTTATAAATACTAACTAACAATATTGCACACACACATGCTTATATTTAAATACATGTGTTTATTACATTTATTTGTTGCATTATAAAGTTTTTCTCTTTTTTAATTTTTCTGCTTTAAATTCCCTGAAGTGGAAAAATATGTTAAAATTAAATTCCATATAAAAAGAGCTCTTTTTTTCAGTTATAATTTTTTAATGAAATAATAAAATAATTTTATTTATTTTTTTTATTTAAAAATTTATATATTTTATTACAATGCAAAAATTTAGGTTGCAAAAGAATTTTTAATAATAAAAAGTCCATGGGGTATAATTTGTACTGTAACAGTAATCTCATTTAAGTAAAACTGAAATAAAAAATATGGGAATTAAAAATAATAATAAATTCAATATTTTAAAAATTAACTCGATAAACAAAAAAATATATATAAAAAATATGTATAAATAATTTGATGGAAACTAAACACAAAGGTAATAGATTAATATGAGTTATTAAATTTTGTAGAGTTTTTGGACTTTGTTTTTGCTTTTTTAATAACTTCTGGGAAAAAGCTCACATTTAGGAAATGATAATAATGAAATAATTAATAAAAGTTTTTTCTAATATTTAATTAGAATCATATTTCTTTGTATAGTTTATGTTTAATAAACTAATTTTAAATTAATAAAATTATATTTTTTACAAAAAAATTCTTTTGGTAATTTATGTTATATAAGAATATGTATCGAATACTTATTTCATATTATTAATATTACTCATACGTTTTAATTCAAAAATTAAGTTTTTTGATAATTTTACAAGCTTAATCATAAGCTTTAATGATTTTCATTTTATACCCACCACAAACACAAGTGGGTTAAGAGGGTATATTAACTTTATCATTCCGTAACGCTAAGAAGGCATCGTCTGAGACATAATTCTTGTCAAATCAAATCAAAATTTTATCTATATATCTATAATATAGACCGATATCTATAGTATAGACCGATATCTATAATATAGACCGATATCTAAGATAACCTCTAAGTTAAAGCGAAGAATTTCATAAATTATCAGTTATTAAACGATAAATTAGAATAATATTATCTCAACCATAAGTGATTAAAAGCGTAAATTTACTCTGTAATTCCGTATGTAACGCTAAGAAGGAATTATTTAGGATCCCATAATGTATATATATTCTTGCATCAAATAAAAATCTGAATCGATTTAACTATACTAGTCTGTCTGTTTTTGGCATAAAAAATATGAAATATAATGTTTTTATTTCTTAGACATTTGTCGTGGAGGGTACTAAAGATTCGGCATAGCTAAATATAGTATTCTTACTTTCGGTTATAATACCTTCTGCAAAATAGAAGAAATTAAACATTTACACAATTTTCCATCGCTACATCATACATAAGGGTGTTCTGAAAATCATTACAAAAATTGATTTTTTTTTTATATTCGAAATGAAGCGTATTCAGATAAAGTTGTTCTGAAATGCTCGTTCTTAGAAGACTGTTAAACTATATGTAAGCAAAGCAATAAGATTGTACCATAAAAAATATCGTTGTGAGTGGTTGTTCCACAATCATATTATGGTTGTGAATACTGACACACCTATATTGTTGACAATAATATGGTTGTGGTACAATAGAATGGGTTGTTAGACATCTATTTTATGGTTGTTAACGCTGTCACACCCATAAATTTGTGGGTGTTTTAGTTTTCATGGAATTAACACCATGAACATCAAAATAGTAAATCAAATAGTTGAGTTAATATCTCCAAAACGAATATGGTTCTCTACGTAATACAATTATTTTCTTGTAGTTGTCGTATTATATCGGTTTACCAGAATGCAATGAAAAAATTGCTACATTTTGTAGCATAAAGCATTATTTCAGATATGCAAAATTGCATTTCGACGCCTCTTGGATTTAGTTCATGTGGAAATGATTTGTTTTTCAGTCTTAAGCGTGATGCAAGTTCTTATTTAGTTTATCAGTTCTAATTTCAACTCTTTTAGAAAACGAAGCTTCTCCTGGCCATCTTTTGTCGAAATTACTAACGACTGTTGTAAACTTAAATCTGTCGTAAATTTAAATTAATAACAAAATTCATTTTCCAAATATTTTAACTCTAAAAGGTTAAAAAACTGGTTCCTTGGAAATAACTTCCAAATTAAAGGTACAATTAGAATTCTTTCTAACTACAGATTATATTTGCTCTTTACCCAAGATTTTGCGGTAGCACAGTGTAAGTAAACTCCTCCATTTTATGCAAAATTGCATTTTTATTTCAAAACACTATTTATTTAAAAATATAAATGAATTAAAAAGTAGATTGTATGAATATTATTAAATTTGATTTAATCTCTCTTTCTCTCTCTCTCTTTTACAAATACTAACAAATTTATAAATTTCCTAATATTTTAAAAACCATAAATCATTTATCTACATATTTACAAATCTATACAAATGAACATAAAAATAAATTGCTAAATTTCATACAATTTATAATTTTCAAAATTTTTATTTTAATTTAACAATTTTTGGCCAAAAGCTATAATTAAGGCAACAAATTTATTATAGTTTTTTTCAAATATTTTGCTAATAATCCAAAGTGAAATTTTTGTTTACACTAATGATCTGTCTCTGTGTTTGGCAAAATCCAGTCATTTGAGCAAATTTTGCAAAATTATAAATTTTTTGTGAGGGATTTTAAAAATTTATTATTTATTTATTTTATTTATTTAAATAAATAAATAATTTCTGAATTATTAAATAAGTAAATATTTAAATTTATGCCACAATAAATACTAAACAAAAATGTACAACAAATAATAAAGCAAAAGAGATTATTATTAGAAAAAGAAGGATACAACAAAATAAATACCTAAATGATCTGGAGAGGAAATAAAATATGTTAACAAGAATTATTATTAAAAACCAAATTTATTTTATTCATCTATTATAATAATTTTGTTATAAGAAGTGAGATCAGAAAAATATTAACACACCTTTTTCATTTATGCTTTTAAACCCAAATGTTTTATCAAGTTACCTTTGTAAAACATGTCAATTATTATGCTTAAATGTCAAAGAAATTGTTTACCTTATTAAAATTAGTGACCAGAAAAAAGTGCGTTCTAAAATTATTAAATATTCCATCCTTTTGCATTTAAAGTTCTGCCATTCAAGTGTTTCCGGTGTAATAAAACAGTACCTGGAAAACTTGTCCGTAGATATAAAACCCCGTTCAGGTAAGAGGAATTATCTACATGGTGTTTTTGAAGCCAAAAATTAGAAAGAGTTTTTAAAGAGCTTCCAACACAACTGGTATACAAGCAACCCGACTTACTCAGTGCTAGAACTATTTGGTACGAAATAATATATGATTGAAAACATATAAGACTCACGGGGATCCCTACAGGAATGCTACTTTAAATTTAGAGGTCAAAAACAAAGCAAGGATATTCAATTAATTTTAATAATTTATGACGAAACGTATGTTCTGGTAGATTTCCCAGTTGTGACATAAGAACATAACCAATTGCTTCAACGGATTCTATAAATACCGAAATTTTCATCAAGGAATGTTTATAAAAAGACTGCTTCTACTCATAAACTTCATAATGTGTTCACTAATTTCAAGCCTGACTTGGCATCCTGCCATTATCGTAATTAAGCCCTTGAGTGGTACAGGAACAATAATGTGGTATTTGTACCAAGAAAGTGACATCATCCAAAATGCTCGGAGCCAGTGAAGAAATATTGGGCTCTTGTTAAAACAGAATTGAAAAGCACAAAAAGGTGTCTAAAAGTGCGGTAGATTTCAAACTGAGCAAAGTATGAGAAAGTTCTATAAAAACTTTAATGGAAGGAATTTCGAAAAAGGTTAAAAATTTCATTACAAGTGATTAAAACTATAACAATAAATTTTCTGTTTTTTTTGTAAATTCTTAAAATAATTTACATCAAATAAAAGAAAATTCTAATCTTTTCACTTTTAATATATTTGTATGTTAAGAATTTTTCGATTACACTGCTTATATCCAATTAAATAAAGTCTTTATTTAGTTTGATTAATTTGTAAATAATTTGCTGATATCATTATATACTCCAGAGACTTCAATTTGTTGTAATAAAGCTGAATAACATTGATATTTATGTAATAAATATTAAACATTAATGTTTTCTTATTGTAAACATAAATATGCCTAAAAGTATACTTTTAATATTCTTGAAATTTTGTTCACCTAATAAATATGCCACTATTTCTGTGCTATACTTTCATAATTATCATAATCATTAAATAATCATCACGTACAATATGTTAACAAATATATATATTCCAGGATTCCAGCATGGAGCCAATGTGGCTTAAATTCAAACACTTAATAAATTTTTATTTTATGTTCTTTAAGGTGTAAAATGTTTTTAATTTCACGCTAATTTCACAATTTTCACTTAATATAATTGAAGATTTGTTATGTTTTGCCATTTTCCTCCTTTTCAGCTCTTTAGTCTAAAGCAAAGTCTTTTATGGTTAAATGAAATTAAAAACCAAACCCAGTTAGTTTGTCGTCTGATGCCAAGTGTATCGAATAAAATGCCATAAAATTACAATTTCTATAATTAGGCTAAAAACAAACAAACAAACAAACAAAAACAAACACCTTAACCAATACACGTTTAATTTAGTTCGCTAGAGTCGATTTTTACCATTACAACTACAAAATATAAGAGAGAAGCTAAACAAGTTTCATTACAGCCAAAAAGAGATTAGTGTTTGTGTGTTTGTTTTGTAAGGGCGGGAGGGAAAAGGAAAAAGAAAAAGAAATGAAATTTAGCTTAACAAATGACCTACAAATAAAAAGTCATAAATTTTTATTTAATAATATTTTATGATCATGTTAACAACCTTCGTTCTCTTCGTTACTCATTCTCCCCGAAATATATAATATGGCTCATTTAATTTCTGGCCTCCAATTTTAGTTAATAAGCAAAATCAAATTTCTGTAATAAAAATAAATAAATCAGGATATATGTGTATAAGGATGTTTGTATATAAATTAAAATATGGGAAATTTAATATCGATTGACATAGTTGATATGGACCCTAAAATAGGATATTTTATTTAAAGATAAAAAGTAAAAATGAAATATTGTTTATTTTATGACAGTGAACGTGCTAATATAAGAGGCGTCATATTTTTGGCTATAAACTCGTTTCTGTTGATCCGAATTTGATCTTTTTTGATATAGTCAGAAATCATATATAGATGCATACAACGACCAAAATTTAATATTTAAATACATTTGCTCTTAAGTGAAAAAAGATAATGTTAAAACTTGTTGTTGAATTTTTGAGGTTGCCTCAGATATCGGTCTATAACTTTCATTAAACTGAACCAATTTTGCTGGTTTTCAAAAGCGATTTTCCAAAGATGATGGTAAACGTTTGTAACATTGATTTCATTGATCTAATGAAATATGAATGATCGATTGTAAGTGTAGGGTATAGGGAATTGAGTATACATACGACACAGAATGTTCGAAATAATTATCTTCTCAAAATATATTTGTAACATTTAAACTGTTAGAGATCTCATAATAAATTCCATACAGTTAGAACTGTGATTTTTTCGAGTCGAACTGAAAAATATTCAGGCCTCCACCTGATCAAATGTGAAGTCCTTGACCATCCAAAGTAGGCCAACTCGGGAATGTTAATATTTTAAAAATTTGCTAAATAAATCATTTAGATAAAGGGAACTTTGTATGTAAATATTCCTTTTAGGGATTTTTTGACAGCTTTTGGGTTTAAACTTTTTTCCAACATTCCCTCAAGCATCAGCAACATAAAATGTTTGATAAGAAAGTTGTGAAAACTCATTCAAAACATACGTATCATCAATTATGCAGCAAGACTAATTTAGAAAACATGACTTCAATTACCGTGCTCTGGTTTTGGTCTTTAAGTTTTTAGCAGTGTCCTGTCAGAAACTATATGGACTTTGTATGTTTTTAAACCGGCATTAGATTTGGATTTTCGTACCAAATAGTTGAGTACAGAGCTAACCTGGCTGCCTTTCTATCAGATGAGTTAGGAGCTCTTTTGAAGAAACTTTCTATACTTTTGGCTTTAGAAACACCATGTGGACCTTTTTTTTATTTTGTTAAAAATATTTTATAACTTTAGTACGTCTTTTTTCTGGACGCTGATTTAAATCAGATTCACAATATATTCATTTATGTGACATTAAAAATATAAAAATATTAATGTTAAAAGTTAAAATGAAGAACGTGTTTTAAAAATTGTTGAATCCCACACCTTATATTCAAGAAAATCTGACTCGATAAATTTCTTCAAAGTATTTTTACTTTCGCAATTATGTTTTTTTCTTAGAGACTTTTATTTTGAGTGAGAAAATTAGTTACTTTTACTTTATACACTTTTCCCCTTAAAATTAGTAAGGAAAACTTTCAGTAGGAAAATTTTCTTTAAGTTTAAATTGACCCTTTATTTCTACTCGGCAAATAATTTAAAAAATGTTCTCTCAACACCTGCTGGACAACCTTCAGATTTGTTGGCCAATAAAAATTTATTTTAACATATTTTTTTACAAAAAGGTATATCGAAATATATAGCACGTGTGCTATACACAGACTTATACATACAGTTACTTATTTATGCAGAGAAACATTTTTTCTATAAACGTATTTCGTGCGAATGATTGAACAATTTATTGAAATGTATAAAAATTTATTGGTCATTTTCTTAATGTTAAAAGCCATAAAATTAATATTCTTATATTTTCTAAACATTTCACTTTAAGCAACACACATATGTATAGCATACATATTCATATAAATGTTCGTATGTATACGTGTGTATGTTAGCTAATTCCCTTTATTCTTTTAGGTATTAATGACATTGAAACCTTAATAAATATTCCAAATAATAAAGCATATGTTTTCTGGTAATAAAATAAAAAAAATACAGTCCCGAACAAAACTATTGGCACAGAAATTGTAGTTTTGTTTATTTCCTATTTTTAGCTGTTTAAAAACTTTCAAAAAAACTTTCACATTCAATTAGGTCGCATCTCGGCTCGTCTGTCCAGTGTTTCCCATAAATGCTTAAATGGATTGAGGTCTTGAGACTGTGGTGGATTCTGGTACAAAACCTATGTTCGATCTAATATTTCGACTACTTCTCATAGAAATCTGCTCCCAAAGTGAGATCTTGGGCTCATAAAGTCCTAAATATAAACGAAATTTGCAAAAAAAGGTCTTATGATATTCTACAACGATGTGCCAAATTATGCGGGCCATAAAAACCATACAAACTCTCCTGCAAATATCGCTTTGGTCAAATTATAAGATATAATTTTTCTAGATTCCCATACAGCTCCCGAGAGAAATTAATTTAGAATGCATAAATCACATGAATGTTAGTTTCACAATAATATACTGCACACTTAAGAATAGATCAGAAAATAAGATTATACGAGGGTCGTTCATTAAATTTTCGTAAATACCATTTATAACCAAAATTGTGGTGTAGGGTATAATATGGATGGACTTGTACCTGTTTCTTTAAAAATTTGATTAAAATGGCAAAAATGTTAAGATAAAACATAAAATGCTTGTTGTGTCAATAGTTTTGTTCGGGACTGTATTTTTCATAAATTGATTATTTTTCCTTTCGAAACATCAAAAATTCAGATTTTTGCGTGTTTTCCATTTTTAATAATTTAAAAAAAATAAATTGGAAAAATTTACTTCTAAATCATTTTAGATTTTTTTGAGTGTAAAAATAATTGTATTAGTTGTTGTTTGCCAATATATATTGTGGTTAAATATAATTCAATAAAATTTTAAAATTATGTTAAAAATATTTATTTTAAAAAACTTTTTATTTTCTGGTGGATAAATATTGAATATTTTATTATAAATTTAATCTAAAAAGCCAAGCAATAAGTTGTGCATTAAATGGGTTTTATAAAATGGTTTATTTAGTTTTATCAAAAAGAAAAAAATTGAAAATTATTTTTATATAAAAACTCTGTTTTAATTGTAAAAAAAATAAATTGGGTCATATTTTTAGATTTACAACGAATTTAACAATAAATTAATTTTTTCTCTATAGTTCATTGGTTTAAATATTGTTAAGGGAAATTTTTAAAATTTTTGTAAAATTTATGTAATTACACTGTGAAAAAATTTGAAAATTTTCATGAACTTTGAAAAGGAGATACTACACTGAGTAAAACTGTGTACTTAAGTTTCCTCCTTAACTTTCTCTTCAAAGTCTTAAAAAAAAACTGCTGAGGACAAATAAAAAATGTGACCAAGTTTCAATAAATTTCGATTATAAATGTGACCCTAAAAATGTTTCCAAGAGACAGACGGACAACTTTAAAGATTTAATATGATATATCAATATATAGACGTAGTGGGGTAATGAATTATTTCTTCTTAGCATTACATATGGATTGACAAACTTAAGTATGATAAAGTTCATTTGAACTTCAAACGCACGGTGGTTCTAAATCAACTTTTATATCCTCTACCATAACAAAGGTAAAGTAGGTAATATTAACTTTGTTATTTCGTATGTAACAACAGTAATTATCTCAGATCCATAAGAGTTTATATTTATGTATGAAATAAAAATCTGAGCCGATTTAACTTTGCCCGACCTGCCGTGTGTTGGTTTTAGGAACACTCACGTTCAAGCGATTTTCTGAGCTCTATGAAATTTGGCCTAATTATTTCTTATTGCCCTAAGAAGCTTCCAATTTAAAAACAGAAAAATCGGTTCAGTTATAAAATAGTTATAGGCCCATATCCGAGTCAATCTCAAAATCTTAAAAGGAACTTTTTAATTTTTTTTTAAGAAAAAATGTCATAACAAACAGATTTATGTTCTTCATTATTATTCCAGTATCGGTTCAGTAATTTTGCATCACTCTTATTATATGTTATACATCTATAATAAAGAAACATTATGAATTTATTGTGTAAATGATGTAAAAGATCAAGTTTTTCAAGTTCGTAGACTTTAAAAATTCCACAACAACCATTAAAGTCAAAATACAAGAAAATGTTTAGATATCGATCATGGGACATCTTTTGATAACTGTGTTTTGTGTTTGCTTGTTCTCTTAATTGACAAAATATTGGGGTCAAATTGTTATATCATTTCTAAATTCTAAATTCCTTTTTTTACATTTTCAAAAGGAAAATTTAAATAGAATTGTTTTGTAGTAAATTTGAAAGAGTTAAATGTAAATTCCTGTCCGCAACTCCTAGTCAAACTATATACATTTTTTAAATTGACTTTTTACTATCTCTAAGCGAAATCTTAAGTATGTTTGCTCTAGTATAATAAAGAGTATTTCTCACAGATTTCTAAAGCAAATATCTTATTCCCTGCAGCACTAGATAGATGCACTCCTTCAAATTGATTCCTATTTGTATTATTCTATCAAGATATACTTAATGATGTAAACATAACTTTAAGATAAAATATGGCACATAATGGCCACCCATGATCTCTTTGACCCTCCTGAACCTTAACGCACCTTAATGCTAACCATGCTTAATAATATTCAGATAACTCTTTTAGTTCAAAAATTACACAATTATTACCCAAAATAACTTTAAAGGTACAAATTCAAATTCCATAGTCCTTATTCAATATCCATATCAATTTGTTATATTTATTTTAAAACATTTTTATTTTTTTTAAAGCGTTAAAGTCGATTTAAAAAATATCTGACCCGACCTAAAATAAAAGGGTAATGTTTGTGTGAGGTCTGTACTCTCTAATTTATTTATATCAACTTTGTCTTGTTTAAAATTATTTGTTGCATGGTGTTATAAGAAATTTTCTATTTTATTTTAAAAATTTAATTCTTTTTTATATTTTATTTTATTTTTATTTATATTTTTCTCTTTCTTTACCTTAAAAATAATATTTTACAAACTATAGCATACTTAGTTTATGCTTTTGTGTTTTGAAATCAAAGCATACTTTTAGGTGTTAACATATTTTAAATATTTATGCTAACAATTTTCTTTAATAAACTCTTAAAAATTTCAATAATTTTTTTAATAAAACTTAATTTAACAAAGGAAAATATATGTTTTCTTTTTTGTGCTCAAAAACAAATAAAATAAATATATGAAAAAGTATTTAAGTATTATGAAAAAGTATCCTTTTTGTTTTGCAAGCAATTATTTATTTTTTATTTTTTTATTGAAGAAAAAACACTTTCAAACTGTTAAAAACTTTATTGATTTGAGTTTGTTTTTTTACTTTGGAAATTTATTTAATTACTTCTACTAGAAAACTCTTTCTTTTATAGTCATACATCGTTTTTAGCACATTTTATATATATTTTTTTTTAATAAAAATCATTAAGATCCTTTTTTTTTGTTAAATTTATTTAATTTATTTTTATGTAAACAAATACTATAGAAAAGTATTAAGATAGTTTTATTCAAATTGTTTAAATAGTTTTAAAAGGAGTTTTATTTATTTATAATTTTTTTACTTACTGAGTCCTGCATGTTAAAGTTAAATATTTTTCTCAAACTATATATATATAGATTACAAAAAAAAAATAATAATAAATATTTTTGAGTATAATTGTTTGCCTTGCAAATATTTACATGAAAACTTGAGGAGAATTTTTGTTGAAAATAAATGTTTTAATTCTTCTAAAAAAACTAGATCAAAGTCGACTTTAAAGATATATAATATAACATGTAAGAATGTTATATTTGGCTATACCGAATCCTCAATACCCTCCACCATAAATGCGTTATGTTTCATACATACACACTCACACATAGACTCACAAACGTATGCAATAGATAAGTATCACACGTATACACAAAGTATATTTTTGGCTACAACTTTTTTTCCACTGAACCGATTTTGATCATTTTTGGAACTGTAATGAAGTACATATGATTCCTTCTTAGCATTACACAGGGAATGACAAAGTTGATATACCCTTTTCACCATTTGTGGTGAAAATCATGCCACCAATTTTTCCATTCTCTCTCGATCTATTGATGAATTCTTATATCTAATTTCTCGAAAATAAAATTGAGATGTAAAATTTTTCTCCATTATCCATATTTTCTATAGCAAACATTTTATCTAATTTAATTTTATTTTACTGTAATCGAAAAATCTTAAATTTTTTTTAAACATTTTATTCTCTACAACAAAATTGAATATTTTAGTTAAAAATATTCGAAAAAAAATCCCTGTTGTTTATAGGCAGAAGAAATACATATAAAAACACATATACATACATAAATTTTTACTCATACAACACACGTAAATAAATATTAAGCTAACATACACAAATAAATATAATTACACACATACCTATGCATACATACACACACATAGAAATCCTTACAAACTGTTGAATAAATACACAAATAACTTTCATACCAAATTTTTCTTTTTCTTGTTTGCTTAGAAGGAAGAAAATTTTTACTTACTCACACATATTTATGTAAATACACACATACATGGACAAGTAGTACATACTCAATTGTATTTAGTTTTCTTACTTAACATTTGTAGTTGCAATGTGTATAGGTAAATGTAAATATATGTAAATATATCTATTTGCTTGTATGTATTTATTTGTATATGTGTTTTTTTTGTATATGTATTTAAATTTACTAAGACAAGAAACTAAAAGCAAAGTTATGCTATTTACACAAAGGAATTTTATTGTTCACTATATAAATTTTACAGGAAATTTTTTGAGTAAAAATTTTGGTATGAGTTTGAAGAATTTTTTATCTAAATGAAGAAAATTAAATTTCAGAGATAAAATCTGTTATAAAAAAAGTAAAAATGGAGATAAAACTAAATTTTATATTCGTTCTTCAGTTGTAGTTCAGCTTCTTCTTCAGGTTCCAATTTAGGTTCTAGTTCAATTCTAGCTGGTTTTAATTCCTGTTCTAGTTCAGTTTTTATTTCAGATTTTAATTCGTGTTTTAGTTCTGAGATTATTTCATGATATAGTTGACATTCTAGTGGAGACAATTGTTATGGTTCTAATTCTGGTTCTAGTTCAGGTTTTAGTTCACGTTCTAGTTCAGATTTATACCTCTATATTATATGAAGTGAAATTGAAAAATTATTGCAATTGAAAGAAAATCGAATGGAATTCCAATTTTTAAGCTTTTTGGAAACTCTTTCTATTATCACTTTAATAATGCTTTCAGTCACTTTAATCTATCACATAGTCCTTTTTCCATTTATCTATTACACTTTTTTTGCTCTTCAATTACCTTTGACCAAGACCCTAATATCTCCCCGCTGGCTTTAGCTCTGGGCAGTTTTGATGACTTGTCTCTCTTGGTACAAATACCACATTTTGTTCCTGTTACATTCAAGGATTTGTTTACCATTGTGACAGATGACATGTCAGGTCAAAATAAATGGACACATTATAAAGTCTTATGAATGGAAACAGGTTTTTTTAAACATTCCTACATGCAACTTTCAGTATTTATTGGACCTGTTGTCAAAAATGATTGGCTCCTTTAGCTGCAACTGCATTTGCTTGCCATATTGACAATTTTGACTGCTTTTCGACACTAAACTTTTCTTTAATTTTCGTCCAGGAAGATGTAAAAAAATCTGCCAGTACTTGAGTTATGTCAAGTTTTATTTAGAAAACTTGACTTCAATTTCCGTTTTCTGATTTTGGGCTTTTATCGAGTTCTGAACTGACCGGGTTGTTTTCAACCGGATGTGTTGGGAGCACTTTTAAAAATATTTTCTATTTTTTTTTTGACTTCAGAAGCTTTATGTGGATCTCCAGATTTTCTATCAAGGACTAGTTTTCCCGGTATTGATTAACAACAGTGGACCAAGTTTTGTTGAAAATGTTTACAATTTTTTTCTGGTCATTTCTTTAAATCTTTTTAACTATATATTGCTTTGTACACACACACAATAACTGACATGTTTTGTAGAGGTCACATGATCAGAAAAAGATATCAAATAATTCTTGGTTTAAAAGTTTTTATAAAAAATGCGTGTTAAGAATTTTTCGGTCTCACTCCTTATGTACTTAAAATGCATTTCTCAGCACTTAGTTAAATTCCAAAAAATCAGCGGTTGTGACTCAAATATTTTTGTTTAATTTATATAACATTTGTCTACAGGTAGAGACTATAAATTAATTGCGCTCGTAAATGTAACAGTAATAAAATGAATATAAGAAATATTTTTTTCTATTTTACACATACAAAAAAAGTAAAAGAATCTTAATTAAGCTGAAAACATTATGTAGCATACACGCAGGAGGGAACAAAGAATAAAAGAAGAAAACAATTTTTTCTCAGTTAATATGCAGGCAATTGAATCTTTATTTTTGCGCACAAAATAACATGAAACTAAATAAAATGGAATTATTTAAGTTATTTTCTGGCTTAAAAAATTAATTGTAAATGTCAGCGCTAAGAATGTGTTTTATGCACAAAATTATTTATATTGAGGTAGAAGAAAAGACATAGAAATGAAAGATCAAGAAAAAAGAATTGTTGAGAATACAAATTAAAATAACTCCTTAAAGTATGCAAAACATGTTTGTCAATTGTTGGCAGAAGGAGGATATGCTGTACATTACTAGAGTATTTATATTACAAAATTATTTTTATATAAAACAACAGATTTATAAAAAATCTTTAATTATTTATTATTTTAAATTGAAGACTAAATGTCTTGTATTTCTCTCATTAATTTTTAATAAGGAGTGAGATCAAAAAATTCTTAACACAAGTTTTTTATTAAAACTTTTAAGGCAAGTAATTTTTGATTTTTTGTGTTTAATGTCAGACAAATGAATATATTGTTAATCTGATTAAAATTATTGGCCTGTAATATCTTAAGCTTAGAAAATTCAAAACATTTTTAAAAGAGCTTCCAAGCCATCAGGTTGAAAGCAGCTTGATTTACTCTGTGTTAGGACTATTTGGTACAAAAGGTTAAAGCCTGACAGAAACAATGCTAGGAAAAGTTGAAGTAAAGTTTAGGCCCATTAAGGAGTCAATATTTTCCAAAAAGTTCCTGGTTTGACAAGCATTATACAGTTGCGGCAAAAGAAGTCAATCATTTTTATCAACGGGTTTTGTTAACAACGAAATTAACATCAGGGAATGTTTACAAAAAATGCATGCTTCCATTCATAAGACTTAATAATGTGCCGACTTATTTGAGGTTAACTTGACTTTCTGTCGCTATGGTAAGCAATCGCTTGAATTGTACAATTTGTACTGCCCGGATCGACGTGGAGACATATTGGGCTCTGGTTAAGAGAGTATTGAATAGCACAAAAAGGCTGTCCAAAGCTGTGTTAAAATTTAAACGGAGATGGACTACCTGTTTGAGCAAAGTGAAAGAAAGCACTATGAAAACGTTAGGAAGGGTTTCCGGAAAAGGTTCAAAATTTCAACACTTGCGAATAAAACTATAAAATATATTTTTTTGGTAAATTGATATTAGGTTCCATTTTTAACATATGTATGTTCAGAATTTTTTCCATCTCACTCTTTATATGTATTTTTCCCTTTTAACATAAATATTACATTCACTTTGTAATTTTATTTAATTCACAATTTGTAATTCAATAAACAATCAAATATAATAAATATTTTTTATTTGATATATTTTTCTCTTTCAAAAAAAATTGCATTTAGAAGGAAACAGCAAAATAAAATCAAGCAAAAATAATAAAATTTATATATTTTTCGATTTTCGAAAGAAAAGATTTTAGTATTTGATTTCTAGTTTGTCTTGTTTCATGTTCCACTATACATTTTTCACTTCCGTTTTCTCTCTAAATCTCATAAAAGTACATGATATCAAGAGAAAAAATATAAACTAAAATAAATATTCTTTCTTAGTGGAAGTCAATGTTATCTTACATACGCATTTCCTGTTTCCTCTTTTTGTGCTGCTAAAATCACAAAAACTTTTTCCGTTTCTATATTTGAAAAGTTTGCGAATCTTTTAAGATTTTTACACGCTTTTTCTCAATATTGAATGTGAAAGCAAATAAAAAGTAATAATTTAAGGACTTAAGAATGTTTGTTTTTAAGATAAAAGTTTAATTTTGTGAAAAATTTCCTTTTTAAGATTTGATTGTGGTTATAAGTTCAAATGATAAGAAAGATTTAGAATTAGAATTAGAGGTCCTGTTAAAACATATGAGTTTTTAAATAATATAGAATGAGTTTCAAGAATTCTTAACATACATACATACATACATACATACATACATACATACATACATACATACATGTTAATAAAAACAAAATTGCTAAAAAGACGGTTGAATTTGTTTGTTTGATTGAAATTATGATTAAAATTTACAAAAAAAATATTTATTTTAACTTGTAATCACTAATAATGAAATTTTGAATCTCTTTCAAAAACTCTTACATATAAATTTTTTAGTCCTTTTGCAATTTCATGTGGATTATGCCTTCTACCTGAACCAGGGTTTTTATCAACGAACTCTCGGTATTTTTTAATAATATTGGAAACAGTTTGACGGCAGACTTTTGAATGCTTGGCCAACCTTTTGTAGGACCATGTAGGGTTTTCTGGAAAATATTTTATAACTTTATACACACTTTTTCTGGTCACACCTTTTAATCGGATTAACAATATATTGAGATTTCTTACATTAAATGTAAAACTGACATGTTTCATAAAGGTAACTGGATCAAAAAAAAATCAAATAATATTTGGTTTAAAAAGTTTAAATGAAAAAGGTGTATTAAGAATTTTTCGATCTCACTCCATAGTCCACATATGTTATCAAATTTTCTTGTATTGAATTTTGTATTATTGGTCATTATTGATCATCTCTTTTTATATTTCTATTCCAGTTGTTTTTTCCCAAAAATCCAAATTCTTTTTGTCCCCTTATTTCCATTCGCTTTTAAATTCTTTCAACTTCATTTTTTCTTTTTTAGTTTCTACAGCTTTTCCCTTTAAGCCAAAGTAACTTAAGTTTTAGTCCTTTAACTACATGAAAACGAGAAAACAGAAACTTAAAAACAAGTTGAAGTCAAAACTTTTGCAGTTGTTGTGGGAATTTGTGTTTATAATTTTCAGCTTTGAAATCTTCTTTAGTCTTTCGCTCTCTTAATCAATAAGATTTTCTGGTATTTTCAGTTAAGTTAAGAGCTTTTTCTTATTTTGTTGTCTTGTAAAAATTTTATGTTTTTCTTAAAAGGATAAACGAAAAAATATGTTTAATATTTTTCTTTTTTGGATTTGAAAATTTATAACATAGAAAATAGAAAACTTAAGTTGGTTTTAATTCAAACATAATATTTTTGTGGTAAAGAGAATTATGATTTTCTAGAAAAGGAATTAAGAAGATTTTAAATGGAAAAATATTAAAGAAAATAACATCTAATCCAGAGTGATTTTTTTAAATTTATATTTATTTACTGTATTTTTTTCAATTAAAAATATTTGTTTTGATTTGCTTGAGCAATTTTAAATGTATTTTTTTAAATAATTCCAAAACAAATAAAAATTTCATCCTTTAACTATACTTCATTCTGCTATTATATCTGTGCCCAAAACTACACTTTGCTTAAATTAAACATATAAAATAGTAAAAGTATCGTTTCTAGATATTTTTGTATTATACTTAAATATCTAAATATCTCTTGGCTAAAATATACAAATTTTGATATTTTAATTATTTAACTGATTGATTAAACTAATTTTATCTTCCATTATATTTGCGCCTGCAAATATACTTCAATTTGTGAGTTTTAATATTTGCTTTCTAAAAATATAGAAAGAAGCGTATACTAAGAATAAACAAGTGAGGACGTTACAGTCGAACAAGCCCGACTATACAATTCCTTATACCACATTTTTGGTTATAAATGGTAACTACGACAACTTTGTGAACGACCCTTGGATAACTTGATTATTGTGATACTTACATTTATGCGTTTTAAAAGAATTGTTTCTGGTAGGATTATATTGGAGCTAGAAGTAGTAATGAACCGACCCTATTAAAATTTCGAACATCGAAATTGCATTTGTTTCAGAGATTTGTTTGTGTCAAATTTCGTTGAAAACTTTTTAGATTTACGTGATTGGTTCCAATTAATTTTGAAATTTTATTTTCTTATTTGGAATTCTGGCCCATTATGCAAATTCTTTATAATAGTCATCTATAGATTTTCATATTTGACATGACTTTGATATTATATATTTATATTTATCTATTATTATTTTTATTATTATTATTATTATTATTATTATTATTATTATTATTTTATTTTTATTTGGAAAAAGTAAAACATTTTATTAAACGGAAGAAAAATTTGAAAAATAGACATTTCCGCTAGAAATGTCTATTTTCTACTAAGAAAATGTAATAATTTTAAATAAATTATATTTTTAAGAAAAATAGGGCTTCAATTACATATTCTTCAAGTTTTTCCAAAATGGTTTCCATTTCCTTTTTCATCCATAAACCCAATTACCAAATAATATTTTTAACAACTAAATTGAAAAAAAAATTCCTTAATTTTACATCAAGATAAAGGTCAAGAGAAAAACTCTATAAAAATTATTATTTTTTTATTTTTTTCCTCAAAAAATATAACTTTCAATCAAATTTCTTAAGGTTTCATTTAATTTAAAAATGATTTTTCTTTATTACTTTTTTTCGTATTTTTCTTTTTATTACTCTAGTCCTTTCGTTTTTTTCTTTCACTTTAATTATAACTAAATTAAATAGGAAATTGTAAACATGTGTTTGAGAACCAGAAAGCAACCAAAGAAAAGGAAACTAAAAAGCAGGAAATTGTAAAATATCTAAGAAAATATTGCATACTGTGAGGGTGATATAGTACTTTACAGCAAAGAAAATATTTTTTTCTTATTGGGGTAATTTTTCTTCACTTAATTGTTTTGGCAATATTATGATTAAAAAATTTTATATTTATAACCGTTAAACGTGTGGCTTGTTAAAATTATTTTGATGAAAAAAGGTTCAAGTTTAAAATTTGTAGACGCAAAAAATATTGCATATTTTTGGGTTAATGTGATTTTGTGAAATCAATATTTTTCGTATTTTTTTTTAAATAAATAATTTCTGTTTTTTTATTTTAGATTGGTTCTTTAAAGGACTATTATCTATTCCATCATAAACGTATCTCAAAACGTTCCCTAAGAACTAGTGATGAACACCATAGCGCCTTAAATGCTGAGCCAGAAGTAAGTATCATAATAAGATCAAAATTTCAAATTTGAAAAACTAGTAATCAATATAATATTTTTTCTATTTGCCCTTTAGGTCAGATGGTTAGAACAGCAACATGAAAAAATCCGACATAAACGTGATGGATCCTTTAGCAGTATCGCCGGCTATAGTCCTTATGATGTTGTACGGCCCTCTACCGGTTTTGGTAGTATGCCTACAACACGTCTATCATATCATCCCACCTCTGTTTATCGTCCCATAGTACCACGTGCTCCTCGTATACAATATCGTGATGCTGGTCCACATAATATCTTTCCTGATCCTTTGTTCAAGGAACAATGGTATTTGGTGAGTAAAGTATGTGTAAGATTTGATTTTTATTTCCGAAAGAAAACTTGTTTAGCTAATTATGCGGGTTTACTGAAATGCACATAACAACAATAAGAGAGAAAGATGGTATTGGAAATCCTTATAACCTGCAATGGTAAATTGTTATAAAAACTAACTAATGTTATGCTTTTGAATTGAAGGCGTTCAGAAAATATTTTTTATGAAAAATTTAAACACACAATTTAGAAAAATGCTTTAAAGTAGTTTGTTTAAAATTTAATGACATTAATTTTAATGCTAATATTTAATATTAAGTAATAATTTTACTAATACAGGGTGAAATATAGATATACTATCCTAAAAATATACTATATAGACAAGTACCATCACATTTTATTATTTTATATAAAAGCCGCGTTTATATAACAAAAACTATATAAGAGATCTACAAATCTGAGAGCATTTACCACATATGCTTTAATCATAACTCAATTTGAAACATATTCCACGCCTAAATGTATACTTTTGAAAATTTATTTTTTATTTAATTCAAGTACTGTTCATTTTTAATTCAATACGAATTCAGTTCTAGTTAAGAATCTAGTTCAAATTCTTGTTCAGATTCTAGTTGAGATTTAGGTTCAGTTTCCAGTTCACATTTTGGGTCAGATTCCAATTCAGACTTTTATTCAGTTCCAGTTCTGTTTTGGTTCAGCTCTAGTTCAGTTCAGTTCTAGTTCAATTGTAGTTCAGATTCTAATTCAGATTCTAATTGAGATTCTAATTCAGATTCTAGTTCAGATACTAATTAAGATTCTAGTTCAGATTCTAGTTCAGATACTAATTAAGATTCTAGTTCAGATTCTAGTTCAGATTCTAATTCAGATTCTAGTTCAGATACTAATTAAGATTCTAGTTCAGATTCCAGTTTAGATTCTAGTTCATCTTCTAATTCAGTTTTGGTTCAGTTTATTCAGGATTCTCTCCTTTCTAAAATCGAGAGTAATAAAAATGCTAATTATAATGATTTTTATTCAGTTCCAGTTCTGAACTACAATTGAACTAGAACTGAACTGAACTAGAACTGAAAGTTCAGTTCAGTTCCAGTTCAATTGTAGTTCAGATTATATTTCAGATTCAAGTTCAGATTCCAATTCAGATTCTAATTAAGATTCTATTTCAGATTCCAGTTTAGATTCTAGTCCAGATTGAGATTCTAGTTAAGTTTCTAGTTCATCTTCGAATTCAATTTTGGTTCAGTTTATTCAGGATTCTCTCCTTTTTAAAATCGAGAGTAATAAAAATGCTAATTATAATGGTCCTACTTACTCTTTCTGTACTTTATGTATTTATTGATTTTATTTTTAAAGCAGCAGTAAAAATCTTAACTCTATTAAAAAAGTATATTCAAATTGAATTTTTAATATAATTTTTTTAGTGCTCTTTTCCTGTTATGACACAATTTTTATTACATAATATTATTTATCATTTTATTACTTTGAAATGTTTAACCACAAAATTTTTTGCATACGATTTTTTTTTTCTTCGTCATATTTTCATAGTTTTTAGATTTCAGAAAACAATATTGTGAAAAGTAATAAAAAATAATAATAATAATTCTGCTTTTATAGTTCTTTTCCTCATAAACTCCATATGCAATCACATTATGACTGCATTTTTTTTAATATCTTGACATGAAGGCAAAAAAATTAAATCTATAAAATTATATATTAATATGCGATCTAAAGGAAGTAATTTTAAGTGGAATTAACTTTAAATTTTAAAAATTATCTTAAGAAATTAAAATTATTATAAAATTAAATTTTGAAACTTAATGAAGATCCTTGTAGACTTAGACGTGTCCGCCTGCCCAACCACTTTTCTCATGCCCTCAATTGTATTTTAAATTCATTAAAATTACATCAGGTCTTAAATACATAAGGATTTGAAACCATTAAAATCAATTAAATAACCAAATTAAGTTTTTTTTTTTTTTTTTTTTTTTTTTTTTTTTACAAAAATACATTCTGAATATTCAATTATTTATTCAATTATTTTTAAGTCATTTCTGTCCCATTGTGCATCATATCTGAATATGCTAAAGTAACCAATAACAACTGAAATTAAATGAACATTTCTAATAAAAATGAAAAAACAATCTTAAGTTTATAACACACACATACTCACTCTCATATGAATACATATGCATTATAAGTGTGTTTATATACAAACAAGTAAATTTTTAAAATTATATATGCCACTATGCCGAATCTTCAATACCCTTCACCACAAATACGCTTACTTCACGTTATGTTTCGTATATACACACTCACATATACATTATATAAAGGTTTTTCTGAAATGTTACACAGAAAGAAGAGTCATAAAATTAATTATTAAATTATCGCATTATAAGTGACAATTTTGCGAAAGTTCTTTGCTTGAATTTAGATGTTATCTAAGATATCAGTCTGTATCTGTTAATAAACTTAAACGACTTTGCTGGTTTAACGAAGGAATCTTCTCAAAACCTTAACATATATTCCAAATTTATACCAACAACAGATAGGCGGACAGACGGGCAAACTGGCAAAGAGACAGGCAGACAGATAGATGGACAGACAGATAGACATAGCTAAATCGGCTCATATTTCAAATACATTATGGTACCTAAGATTATTCCTCCTTAGCGTTACACACGAAATGACAAAATTACTATACCCTCTTCGCCATTTGCAGTGGTGGAGGGTATAAAAATCCAAAAAAATCAATATAAACTTTCATTCATATAGAAATAAGTGCGTATGAATGAATATTTGTTATTTGTATTTTAGAATATTTTAAATATCTGAATATTTATCTTATTTTCATATCTAAACATACATTATGTGGTCTTGTTACCAGTATGTAGACTGTGGTTTTCAAATGAAATTCCTGTTAAATATTTTACTAAAATTTTGTTTGCTGCTGTTGTTCTGCTGTTGCTGCTGTTGTCTGCACAAAATCAAAAGCATCAAATGAATTACAAATGTGTTTGAATACACTTAAATGTACTCATACATAAGTAAATATAAAATTTAAATAAAATTACTTCTTGTGTGTAGGTTGCAGTTGTATAGAATTTAGTTTGTTTTTTTTAGAATTTTGTCTTTAGAATTGATAAAAATAGCAATTTTCAAATAGAAAAATTTCTGAAAAGATTTATATTAGAGAAAGAAAAATAATTGAGAATATTAGAGTCGGTTATTGATGAATTTTGGGAGCATTTCTACATACATTGGTATCTAATTTTATTGTCCTGAATTGATTTAAAAGAGTTTAAGGCAAATTTGATTACGTGAGGTCCAGACATACAGGCAGAGAAAGATATCGAAATAAAATCATTTATCCACTGATTCTTGATCTAAATTGCACAAAATACAAATTTTCCGACTTGCGAGTCTAAACTTCAAATGCTGGTTACTTTACGACTGCTGTTCTCTCATCAATTTGAGAAAGTTTTTGCATCTGTTTATGTAACACATAAACTTATTTTTAGTCATTTTGGTGTTAAGTACGGAATAACAAACTTAATATACCCTTGTTCTTTAATTGTGTTGGTGCAGAATCTAAAAATAAAATAGAAATTTTTCCATTTGTCATTTAAATTTAGCTACACAAACAAACAAACAGACAAAGACACTGACAGACAGAAATGAAAACCACAGACAGTCAAAAGATAATTTCCTATATAATTTTTTTATTTTGATCTAATTTAATGAAGGTTTATAAAAAAAAGAATTAAAATAAATGAGAATTTTATTTTTAGGATCAAATTTTATTTTTATAAAAATTTAACACGATTTTAAAATTAAAGTAAAATAATTGAAATGTTTTTTTAAATAAAAATAAATAAGCAAAAGAAAGAATTTTAAAAGAACATTAGAATAATTTTTTCGAACACGTATTTTTTCATTTCTTGGCCACGATCATTCAAAATTCTTAAATTTTTATAAAATCGAAACATGGAGAAACTGAGTTTTTTAAAACAGTAAAATTTAACTTTTAAAATAAATATTTTTCTTAAATCTCATCTTTTATGGCAATTTAAATGAAAATTTTAAATTCTCAAAAGAAAGGAGCATAAAAAATATAATCGAAAAAAGTTATTGTTAGTTTTTGCAAACAACCGTGAAGATAATCCGAAAATAAAAATTATGATCCAAGTTTTCCTTCTCTGGAAGTTACATTTGTGCTAAGAATTTATTTTCTAAGTTCTTTAGTCAATAGCAAAAAGTAAATTTTCAATAATTTGGAGACAATCGAAGATAATTTTTCCAAGAAGCGTACTTTTTTAGAGAGTAAAAATTCAAATTTACGCTTAAAATTATTTTCACTAAAATCAATGAAAATTCAAAATATTATGAAAACATAAATTTTGAATGAAAAATTCAAAATTTTGACAAAATGTCCGTATCCTTTGTAGCTAATGTATTGTAATTTCGTGATATTATTTCATTGACATTTTTCTTGTAGATGCCGTTTTTTTTTGACTCAGTTACACTATTAATTCTTCTAGGTTAAGGTCTTAACATGTTCTCTGGATTCAGAACAACAATTCATATTAAACTGTATTTTAAAAAAATTATTAACTATTGCGTCCGAAGTTTAAACACTTTTTCTTACTACAATTAACATTTATGGAGTCAGATCGAAAAATTCTAAACAAAAAATATATGCTACTAAAAACAAGGAAAAATTTTACATCTTTTATTATTATTATTTTTTAATTAAAATAATAAATACAATTTTCACTAGTGATCAAATTTCGAACCTTTTTCGGTGTCCCTTCCATTAACATTTTTATAGAGCTTTCTATCACTTTGTTCGAACAGGCAGCCACACCTTTGGAAATTTTTTTTTGCTCTTCACTTCAGTTTTAACAAGAGACCAATAACTGCCAATTTTCGTGCTCTGTTTTTGGCCTCTAAATATATAGTTTTTTGATTCTTGAATGATTTTAAACCTGCATAAGCTTGAACTTTTTGTACCAAATAGTGCTGGAACTAAGCTAACCGGGCTACTTTCCTACCGCATGTGTTGGAAGCTGTTTTGAATATGATTTCCTTTTTGGCTCTAGAAACATCATGTGGACCTTCTATCCTTCTATCTAAACTATCAACGGACAAGTTCTCCCAGTATTGTTTAATAACATTGGAAACAGTTTAACGTCAGACCTTCGAATGCTCGACAATTTTTTTGTAGGCCCCAGTTGGGTTTTGTTGACAATTATTAATAATTTCAGGATGTACTTTTTTCTAATCAAAAAAATTATCTTTCATAAGAAAATATATTTATTCATTAACAAAATAATGCGAACAAATAATTTTTTTATTGAACTTATAATATTTTTATGGGAATAACAATATTTTAGTAGCGATAATAATAATTTTAGTGACGATGAAAATAATTTTAGTGACGATAACAATATCTATTTTTATTAATGGAAAATAACAATGCAAACAATTTGAATAACAATTAATTTAGTGGCAATAAAAATAGCTATTTTTATTAATTAAAAGTGAATAATTTTTTTAAGTTAAAGTGAATAAACAAATTTTAAATTTTAAAGTTTGTTTATTCTTTGAAAAATATCTTAATATGTTAGAATTATAGTCAAAAAATACTTTTTTATTGTCTCTCCTGAAAAATCAAAAACTTTCGCCAGCACAGTGACGAAATGTAATTTTGACTGAAAACTTTAATTTCAACTCAAAATCCAATTAATTAACTACCGTTTACAAGATACAAAACCATAAATAAATTGTTTAGATTAATTAATTAATGTTTAATGGTGTAAAGTAATTAAAAACAAATTAGCAACAAAAACAATATTTAACTATACAAAATACACACACACACTGATACAAAAACTACCAAATACCAAAATACAATGACACCTACAAACCAGATTAAAGAAACTACTTTTAGTAATAAAACTTAATACTTAAACTTAAAAATGTAATAAAGTTTAGTAGAAAGTAAATAATTAACTTAAACATATTTTACTAAAACTTTTATATATAAATTAAAAATTTACATAAAAAACTTTAACATATAAATTATTTTTTAATTTATATTTATATACAAACAAATGTATAACATTTTCTCATTCTCTTTTCTCTCTCTCTCTCTTCTGTATTTTATGTCTTTCAAACAAATTTAATTTATTAATGCACCCTTACAACTTGAATTCCAACAACAACAACAACAACAACAACAACAATTATAACAAAACTATGTTTTCAAATGTTGCTGCCATAAACAACAATATCAATAATTATACAACTGCTGCTGCTGCTGTTGTTACTGTTTTGTACTTGAATTCAACTACACCCATACATATGCACCATAATGTCTCGCTCTCTTAACCGGATGTGCTCAATTACTTTTGTATGGATTTAAAAAAAAAAAAAAAAACAAAAACAAAAACATTTGGCTTGTGCAAACAAAAAAAAAACGAAAAATGAATAAAAACAACAGAATGGTGGCGCCAAAGACGGTTTAGATATGAATATTGGTCCTGCTTGGCAAAAAGGTTATACCGGCAAGGGTGTTGTTGTTTCCATATTGGACGATGGCATACAAACAAATCATCCTGACCTTGCTCAAAACTATGTAAGTATACAAGATATTTCTTTTATTTTTCTACTTTAAGTTTTCAATATTTTCTTGGAAAATTTTCCTAGATTTTTATACCCTACACCACGGTAGATGGTTGGGGTATTATGCGCTTGTGCAAAATTTTTAACGGCAGGAAGTATTATGTTAGGACCACTTTTTATAGTGTTCGACTCAGGATAACTTTCTGGGTTGCATTAACAATGTCCTTCCGTCCGTCCGTCTGTCCGGTTGGCTGGTTCTCATTGTTAACTTTGTGAACAAAATGCAGGTCAAAATTTTCAAAATATCCTAATGAAAATTTAATACGTGTCCTTATTTTGGACCAAGGACGATGCCTAATGAAATTGGTAATCGTGGGTCCATTAAATGGGGATTTAAGGTCACAAAAGTCTTAAATATAAAGCGAATATAATGAAATTTTGTCAAATTATACGAGGATCGTTCATTATTTCCCATACAATTTCAAATATATCTTAAAAGTGTTTAAATCTCATGTATACGATTGTATTCTATTATAATAAATAAAATCAAGACAAATATAAGCTAAAATCGATGTACGAAATTTAACGATGGTCGGTCCATAATTTGTTCTAACTCCCATACAACGTTTTAGAACCCCCCAATCCCACGTAAATGATAGTACCAGTATTATTATGAAGCAGAAATTAAAAAATACATTTAAACGAGGGTGGTTCATTAATTTTCCATAGCTAACTCTTACAGTATTGTGGTGAAGGTTATTATATAGTCCTGCTATACCAACTATAACTTCTTACTGTTTTTTCTTAGTTTGTATCTGTGAAAAGAAACTTCTATTCAATTTATAGTTTTCATAAGTAAAAGTTGTTTTCTGTTTCCCTAGAAAAAAATTGAAATAAAACAACAAAAATATTGGCAAAATGAAGAGGTCAAGAAAAATATTTTATAATTTATTAATAGATAATTTTAGTAAATAAAAAGGAAAATAGAGAAATAAAAATTATTTTCTAAAGAATTAAAGATTTGAAAAGGGGAGAGAAAAGTATTTATTTAAAAGCCTTTTACTAAAAGGAAACTGAATCTTAAAAGAAAAAAGGGAAAATTCTTAGAAAAAAGCTTTTAACAAAATAAAAGTATTTTTTTTAAATTCAATTAAATATTGAAAATGTTATTTTTGCTTCATTTTAAAAATTCCAAAAATACAAATAATGTCCAATATTTTAAATATGGATGTTCATTTATATGGGAGCTAGAAAAAATTGTAGACCGTCGCTAGTATAACTTCACGAAACGATTTTAGCTTATATTTATCTTAATTTAAACAATTATTACTAAAATACCAACGTATATGAGAGATTTGTGCCTTTAAAAGTGATATTTGGAAGGGGGCGTGTATGGGATCTTTGACAAGAAATGGACAAACCCTTACATAATTTATTTATAATATTTTTGCGAAATTTCGTGAAAATCGCTTCATATAGCATTTTAGTGAGCTTAAAACCTCATTCCGGCAGGATATTTGTGTGGAAGATGCCTGAAATATTGGACCAAATATGGTAAATTTTAAAAGGCTTTGTCCTTGGGCCAAATAATTAATGCATACTTAATTTTTCAAGATGCCTCATAAATTGCGAATCGTGTTCAAAATGTTAACATTCTTTGAATTGAAATTAAAATTCAATTTTGTTAAAAATTCAAATTTTTTCTTAAACTTAAAAATTTTGCTAAAAATTAAATTTTTGATAAAAATTATAATTTAAAAAAAATCAAAATTTTATTAAATTTAAAATTTTTAAATTTTCTTTTATTTAAAATTTAATTGTAAATAAAAATTAAATTTTTCTTAAAATTTTAATTTTAGATAAAAATTATAAAACTTAAAAAAATAAAACAAAATAGCCAATTACATATGGAACGACCCTCATAGAATTTCATTTTTTATGATTTTTTCATTATAATTTTTTTAAATTTCAGAAGCTTTGCGATTCTCTTAAATTATGATTCAGTACTGTCTGATTGTTGCATCTAAACGGAGCAGTATTACCTCGATACTAACAAATTTATGGATCTTAAATTGATTTTCGAAAGTGAATCGATTTTCTTAAAATTTGAGATGTTGATTTGGAAGAAAATGGCTTTTATTTGTGCTTATTATAATAAAAGTATTTTTATACTTATGACTTTAATGAAATATTGTATCAATCATGATCAGTTGCAGTAAACTTCATGCTTGGTCCAAGTGTTAATATCGTTTAATACAAGCAAATATTGCTAAATTAATTCAGAAAATTATACTGAAAAGATCGGTATTTCAACAACATTTCAAACATCTACACAAACACATAATAAACATTTGTGCAAAAAGGGTGGTCCATCTATTATTTATGATGCTTGAAATAATTCAGTTCAGTTGTTGGACACGATACGTAAAAAGATAATCAAAGCAGTTATCGCGATTGTACTTAAATACTTCAAAAAATTGTACTTCCTCTCCAGAGAATTTTTACTCTCTTGGTATAAATACCACATTATTGTTTTTGTTCCACTCCAGAATTCGTTTACCAAATGCCAGGATACCAAGTCATGCCAAAACTAAGTGAACACATCATGGAGTCTTATGAATGGGAGCAGTTTTTTTTTTTTGTAAACATCCTTTGATGTAAGGGTCGGTATTTAAAGAGCCCAAGAACTTTATGAAAAATTTTTGCTGCTCTTGGATTTTAAACGTTTCATCAATATTTTCTTGAGCTTCAGCAACATAAAATTTTTGATCAGAAAGTTGCAAAAAATCTACCAGATCATCCATTTTCCGGCAATTTTTTATCAGCGTTTTTGTTAGGAACTTTCTAAACTTTGTATATTTTTTAATTAAATCTAAATGCTCCTTATCGGGTGCGTTGGTTTTATAAACATCATATGGACTAGTCCTTTTACCAAAAACGGGATTTCTATCAACGGACATTTTTTGCGGTACTGTTCATTTACGTTGGAAACAGTTTGATGACAACCTTTTAATGGTTAATCAATTTTTTGTAGGACCAATTTGTGTTTTGTTGTAAATATTTAATAACTTTGGTACGCACTTCTTTCGGGTCACATTTTTTATTCAGATTTACTGACAACTGAATATATAATATTTGTTTGATATAAAATGTAATAACTGAAATCTTTTCAAAGGTCAAAAAATACTTGAAATAAATTAATTAATGGAAAAAAGAGAGTTAAGGTTTTTTTAAATTCGAAGAATTGACTTTATCAATCATACGCCCCCTGGTGTGTATGATGGATATTAATTTTGTATTTGCTTAGGAAATTATTCATAACTTGAACATATAACGAGCGATTTTAAGGTTTTTATGTGCAAAAAACGTTGCTTTCTAACCAGATAATTAGTTTTTAATAACTCAAACTTAAAAATTTTTTCTTGTTAAAAATTGTCTTTTATTACGTAACTTTAACTTAGTAATTTTTAACTTTATTTTTATATAAAATATATTTTCAATTTTAGCCAAGAACAAATCTTTCTAAATCTTAAATAAAACCCTCTTTTATTATATTCATCATAAAATGTATCTCTTAAACATCATACATATTTAATTTAGTTACAACTTAGTTATTTTCTTTCACATACAAACAAACCGGCAAGAGAAAAGTGTAAATGGAAAATTGATTTATTACGATATTATATAACATTTTCCCCTATTTCTGCATATTTCCATTTTTCTGTCATTTTTTATCCAGATTCTACATTTGCCAATATAATATTTCTTCTTTTTTCACGTTACGCCCTTGAAAATCAATTTTCTTCATTATTTGTTTACAAACTATGAAATTTTCTATATCCTGCTGTGTGTCTGTATCTATGTGGGTACAAATACATGTGAGACTGTCACATCCTTCATATTTTTTTTTTTGTTTCTACGTTTAACATTCGACAAATGTTGCAGTCAGTTTATATGAAAAAATAAATAACTAAAAATGAAACTTTTATATTATTTGTATATTAAGTTTTATATTTGTTGTTGCTGCTGTTGTCATTGTTGCTACATTTTTACGTTTTCTTCTTTTTTAATCTAACAGACAGCATGATAACTTTATTTATAATGTAAATGTGAATGGATTACATTAAGAAGTAAATGGTTGATATTGATTTGTATTTCTTATTTTTATCTTAACAACATTCGATTTATTTGTATCTTTGTGTATGACATACAGTGGTGAAAGATGAAGGTAAATAAAAAGTGCTTTAATATAATAGATACAGCGCATTTCCTCTTGTTGCTCTCAGAACCTTACAGTCTCGGTAAATTTCTGAAAAATATTCTTATTTTAAAACCAACTTTTTTTTCTCGTCTTTATGATTGATTTTCGCTATCTGGCAACTATGGAGATATATTAAAGATGCCTTTAAATTGTATCACCAATACAGGGTCAAGTTTGTTTTTGGCCATAGTTATTAACTGATTTTAATAACTAAAAATAATTTTATATATAGAAGTCTTCACAAACAAATATTCGCTATAATTATTAACCGCTGAGATATCGTTACAATCTGTTATTTATTATTGTACAGTATGTCACCAGATTCTGATATTTATGGTAATTGCACCATAATACTTATAACCATATAATTAGTACTACAGGTCGTAGGATTGATATTAAGTTTACTTATTTTTGAAAATCCTTTTAAACGTAATAATTATAATTCAAATGGATTTTGAATTCCAAAAACAAAATAATCTACAGTGGGATATATTTTTAGAAGAGAATGAATTTTAATAAATTAATATAAGATATTTTTTTGCTTTGAATATAAATGTTATTGTCGTACAAAATTTCACCACATTCTGGTGCTTATTTCAGTAATCTTTTTAGCTGTTTTTCTTATTCACACTCATAGTTTTTAAACCTGCTACATAATGTTTCATACATTCGAAGCGAGTTCTGAGTAGCAGGGACACAATTATTGGTATAATAAATATCCTTTAGGCAGTCTGAAGTCTCAATATTATCTCTCTACAGTTTCCAATAGAAATATTTACTGAACGCAACTCTTACGACACTTTTTCACTCAATAGAACTGCGGTAAAATTTATTATTAGGTAAAGAAAATCTCTAAATCATTTTGAGATTTAGTTTGTTAAAAGCTTTCCGCTTTGCACTTTGATACATAGGCTATTTATATGGCAGATAGTAGACTATTAGGGCTGTTACTGCCTTAAAGATGGATCTATCCAATCGGATAGATGACAGTTTCCTGAAATTATTCAGCAGAGCAGTGACGTGATACCGCCTTAATTTTTAGGATTACATCTCCTTCGTTTTCCTCATTTTCAAGATTCCCCGAATTGTCAGAATGAACGAATTGCGGAAGATGTCAATTAGATGATCGCATCATCCTGATGATATTCACATACGTACTTAAAGCTTAGGAGACAACCATTCCCCGTGAGCATGCAGCTTTATAGTACACCTGGGGATAAATATTAACACAAGTGCAGTTAATAATTTTCATTCTATATTATATTCTATAGAAATTAAAGAGGACAGTCATTTATATATGTGCACTACATTGCGTATGATTAATATTAATTTTAATTTTCTTTAGGAAATGACTTCTAACTATAACATTTATAAACCGATTATTAAAATGTGTATACCAAAATAAAGCTAACAAAACCTAGTTTGAGTCCTAATCAAAAATATGATTTTTTTATAACTTTTTTAAACATTTCCTCTTGTCATAAAATGACCAACTTCTCTTTACCCTTTTAAGAATTATTTAAGGTCCTTTTTATTTATAAATATTTTATATTTAACCTTTTCTTAGAACTTAACTTATTTTAAATTTACATAACAACTCCTTCATTTCCATTTGGTAACATTGAAATTTCCCTTAAAAACATATTTGATTGTCCATTTTTTACAGCTTAAAATAAAGAAAAACTTATCTGGAAAAAAATCAAATAATTCTCTCACGTGGGAATTCATCATATTGACGAGAACTAACTAAAACATTCTAAACTAGAAAAAAGGATATTTACAGAAAAAAATATATATAAATAAATATTTTCTCTTTCTTTTGGTCGCTCTTGTTGCTTGGCCTTTTAGACTTCTTAGTCTTCATGTTAAGTTGTGATTTGTGTCAATAATGTTGCTTTAAATTGTCTTTAAGTTATTTTTGTTTTTATTTATTTTATTTTCTAAATATTTCTACATAAAAAAGGACATCAAGCAGGATTTCATAAGAATAAAAATGGTAAACTGAGAAAAAGAGCCAAAATACCATAAAATATTGTAACATGTTTGCATTAAAAGAAAATAAGAATTTATAATACTGTCCTGGGAATAATATGCATCGTTGACATAAACATCAACATTTTGTCGAGAAAAACGAAAAACTGAAGAAAAAATAGTAAGAATGCTACATGTGACTATGCCGAATCTTCAATACCCTGCACCACAAATGAGTGTGAGTGAGACATAAAAATCAATCGACTCAAATTTTATGATGTAAAAATACATATACATTATGGGATCTGAGATGATTTCTTCTTAGCGTTACACATGGAATGACAAAATTAATATACCTCTTCACCACTTGTAGTAGAAGAGGATATAAAAACTAAAATTCTTTATTGGTATTTGAAATAGGATACGCTTGTTTTGCATTGAGACTCTTTTTAGTTGTAGTAGTATATATTGTTAAGGATGAGGATGATGTTGATGCCAACTTTAGAAATAGAAAATAAAAATACTTTGTTTTTTAAGGACACTTAAGGCAGGATTTTTTCAGAATTTCCTTTTTTTGTCTCTAAGTATTTCTTTATCAAGGAATGTTGACTAAACGTTAAATAAAAAAGTAAGTAGTTCTAAAGGACCTTTACTCGAAAAAATCTTGACCATTTTAATAAACTTTGGAATTAAAAAAAAAACAATATTAAGGTATTTCTTAAGTATCCTTAAATAAGAACATATGTAGAAAAGTTAGCCTTTTATTGTTAAAATTTTTAAATAATTACTATCAATTATATTTCATTAAAGTTTAAACAGAAAACAACTTAAATTCCTCTCAAGATCTTTTTAATAAGAAAATGTACTTCATTTAATATTTTTCTTTAATATTTAATTTTAAACAAATTTTTTTCTTACATTTTTAATATTCAATGTCAAGTTTGCTTTAAGCAAAATTTCTTTATTTCCAAAGAGTTTTTCTAAAAAAAATTTCTTAATATGAAATTTGACTTTTTTCCCAGGAAATTTTTGGTTCTTTCCTTGTACATGTCCTTGCCAGCTTCTTGTTATGTTGCAAACATGTGAAAGTTTGTTTTTCTTTATATGAAACAAAATCAAAAAGTTTTAATCAATTCAATTAGGAAAATAGCAAGTAAATATTTTCCTTTTTTGAAAAGTAAAATAATATACAAATAAGTAATAATATTAAAGAAAAGCTCTTACAGAAGAAAGAGCTAATTTAAATTTAAGTAGAAAGTTTTAATGAATTAGAAACAGAGAAAATAATAATGGCAAATAGAATAATTTGATAAAAGATGTTTTTAATTTTACAAAAAAATTTGCTAAACATTTTCATATGAACGAGATGTAAAAGCAACATATTGATATGAAACATGTTTAAATTAAAATCTATATAAAAATAGTCGTAAACTTGTTTGAACAAAAATATTTTTAAGAAAATAAAATAGCAAATAAATCACTTATTTAAATAAATTTTTGATCTAAAAAAATGCTGCTAAACTTTTTTATGAACTTTATGTAAAAGCAACTTAATAAAATGTTGCTAAACATGTTGATAAAAATATTACACAAGAACAACATATTGATAGGAACTATTTTTAAAATAAAATATATATAAAAGTGTTTTTAAGTTTTTCGACCAAATATGATTTTGTATCATTTGACGAAAAAATTCCAGACAACATGTTGATACGAATCATTATTTTAGTATATTGCTGATTGCACAAAATTATTAAGTGTGACATACTGATAAAAAATATAAGACTTATAACATGTTGGTATATTCAGAAACTATCACAATCCCCTCACTCTTCAAAAAATATCTCAGCTGTAACTATGTGAAAATGTGTTCAGACATCTTCAACGATGCAAAAATGTCTTAATTATTTCGAAAACGAAAATATTTAGAACAACTGTGTGTTAATCGTAAACCCGTTAAACTCGTTCTTTGTTGTTGTATATTTATGTGCAGGTTCTAAGGTGTTAATTATTATGTATATGTTGTGCAACATTTTATTCAAACACTTATAAAAGAAGATTGATAAATTTTCAATTTCAATGCTAATGTTTCTAAACATTTTTTTCAACATGAAACAAAATAGAAAAAATATATGTTTCAACATAATATAAAAACATTAAACTTTTATTTTTCAGAATATTAAGAAAAAATTAATATAAAATAACATGTCATAAATTAACAATTATTTCATTGTTATACATAGTATGTATCTAAACATTTTGTAGCGACAGCATATCGATGGCAACATTAGTTAAGGAAGTTTAAAAAAATGTGAGCAACATGTTGTTAGCAAGATTGAAATAAGAGATTTTAAGAGGAGATATGAAGTACGATTAGGACTTTCACCTATTTGATAGTATAAATGACTATAAAAAATATGTTTTTTCGGTAACATGTTGCTGTATATCTTCTTTCAACAATTCAAATTCTAAAACCATAACACTTTGTTACAAGGCTATAGCGAGTGAGCAATGGTTATGATTAATTTAAAAGAAAATGAACACAAAATTGATATTTGTGAATGAATTTTTGGTAGCTTCAGAAATATAGGACATTATATGTCCTAAACATTAAGTCTACATAATTCGATCGTGTTAGGCGTTCGGTGATTTATTCATAATAGTTCTGAGATCCATTTTTAGAATGGTATTAGGACTTTAAAGTACTCCCGATTTAATCAAATATATCTCTTTTCTATTAACTGAGTGAATTCAAAGATCGCTTCATGCAGGTGATCATTTAAGGATCGATTAATTATATTCTATGTTTTTAAAAATACTGTGAAATGTATGTTAAGAATTAAGACATTTACATAATATAAGAACGGTCTGTAGTACTCCATACCTCTAAAAAGCCCATACAAAATCAAATTTCAAACAATCAAGATCTCGTAAATATAATATTTCCAGACAGTGATTTGCCTTAATATACTTATAACTGTTTTCTGTATCTGAAAAAGAACATTCAATAATTGAAATTGAATTTTCAATTGTTTTCAATTTATCATCACAAATATTATTACAAATGTACACAGACACACATGCACACATAGACACCCACTACAAAAGACCACACTAACTAGTACATGCAAAATAGACTCAACACAAACATTCGCACTTTAGAATTTACACACACTTATAAACACCTAAAAATTTATAAAATAGAATTTTTGTTGGTGTTGTTGTTTTTGGTAAAACATATTACAGTTATAATATAAATGTTATTTGTTTGTGGCTTTTGCGAAAATAGAAAAAAGAAAATCAGCAGAAGCAGCAGTAAAGGGATAAAGTGCAATAATGTTATGTTACCATTTTTGTTCATATTCTAAAATATATATATTTTATAATTCAATAACACATTCTTTATAGATACATATACATTTAAACTTATATACAGTGGTGGTTAAAACAATTGCAACTGAACAAAATTTTGCCTAAACTTAATTATACCCTAAACCACCATAAGTGGGGGAGTGGGGTATTATGCGATTGTGGAGATGTTTGTATCGGGAGTAAACTAGTCCTACCAACACTTTTAAGTACATCGTTCGACTCAAAATCAATTCCTGAGTCAATTTAAACATGTAAATCCATTCGGCTGGCTGTACAGCTCGCAGTTTTGAAGATATTGTAATGAAATTTGGCACGTACTATTATCTTGACCCAAGGACGATGCCTATTGAAATTGGATATGATGCTCTAACCAGACATTAACAACTCTAGCCATTTATATTGCATCACTAACGTGCTAAATATCTACGAAAGCGGCATGACCCATTTAGCATACTGAATCATAACTGAGCTCAGGAGGTTTGTATAGATTATGGTGGCCATTTTATCAGTAATGCGATGAATTCGATCTATCCCATGTCTCGTGAAACATCCTACACCAACCTATTTCCGCCTTCATGCTTAACTGTGGCAGATATGTATCTTCGGGTTAACTTTTCACCTTGACGACGTCGAACATTGTATCTGCCTTCGGGTCTTCGAAGATTACAATTGGACTTGTCTGAACTTTGTTGTAGTGTCCAAAATAAATGGGTTCGAGCAGATTTAGGCGATCTGTAAGGGTTTTCTCTGACACACATGTGAGTTTTTTGGGTCATCTGTAGCTTCTAAGACCGTAATCTCGGGGTTATATTTTTATGATTGATGCAATAGCGTTTACGGGAAGTTTTATTTTTGCTTCTCTGTGAACTGCTTCTCTTCTTGTGAAGTTGATACACGAAATCTTTCACCGTTACGTTGCGTTTGTATGTCTCCGTTTTAATTGTGCGACAAATCGTTGATTAGAAATTCCCTGTTTTGTAGAAATGTATTTTCGAAATCATTTAAAAGTTTAGATTTTTCGACCGAATTATATTTAACGGCATCTTTGAACTGCATATGCAAAACCATGAAGATGGAATTTTCAATAAAATACAAAAACTAAATTATTAATTTTATAAAAAGAATGTAAAAACCGTTATTTCATAAACTTAGTTAGTATTTTGCACTCAGTTGAAAATGTTTTGACCACCACTGTATGTGTGTGGCTGTATGTGTAAATTAAGTAAAACACAAAAATTGATTGTTTATGTGGTTTGCCAAAAAACGAGTAAACGAAAAACCAAAATAAAGAGGAAAAAATAAAAAATGTCTAAATAAAACAATAAAAATTATTTTGAAAGCTTTCAATTTATTTATATGATGGTCGTAAATAAAAAAGGGTTATTGTGTTGGTTAAAACCAAAATTGGATAAATACACATACACACACACATGTATATGTGTATTCATATTTAGGTACATTTTTTGGCAAATACTCTGTCTGTTGGTCTGTTCATTGTAAAGTGTATATTGGTTGATTGGTAATAAGAAGGTGAAACCTTTTTCAATTATTATTTGGAATATTAGAAAATGAGTATTAATGAATGAAAATGACAGTATGACTGATGAGATAAGAGTTTAACAAAATTTTAACTAACACAACAATAAGAAGTTTTGATTTAGATTTAGAAACAAATGCAAATTGGGGAAAATTTTGTTTACCGTAATTTCACATCAGTTCACAATTTTCTAGGAATTAAAAAAAATGTGATCTATCGCTAAAAATTCAAATAATAATGATTTTAGTTTTTGGAAAATTTTAATTTCCGGAAAATTTTAATTTTTCGAAAAAAATATTTTTAAAAAAGTCAGTTTTTTGATTAAAAAATAAAAAATCAAAAAATATTGAAAAAAATGCGTTTTTTCATAGAAATTTGAATTTTTTATGAAACAAAAATATTAACTTTTTTATCAAAATACCATTTGTTTTCTTTTTTTTTTCTTAAAAATAAAATAATGAATTTTTGTTTTTGAATTAAAAATTATATTTTTGATGTAAATTTTAATTAAAAATAAATAAATTTTTAAAAATAAACAAATATTGAAATAAAAAATTAAGAGAATAACTAGAAATATAATGATAATATTTTTTAATGAAAATTGTATTTATTATAAAAATTCCACTTTTTGATTAATATTTAAATCTTCGTTTTAACTTTGCTTTTTTTAAATTTCAGTTACAATAAAATTCAAATTTTTATGCAACTGAAAATATTTATGTTTTGATAAAAATAAAGTTTTAATTAAAGTATTACAATTTTAACTAAATTTATTTTTATCAAAAAAGTAATGATAAATTTTCAATAAAATTAAATTGAAACAAAAATAAAAAGTTTCATAAAATTAAATCTTCAATTTTTTTCTCTTTTAGTTTTTCCTTTTTTATTAAATTCCTTCTTTTTATAAAAATATTCCTTTTTATAAATTATAATTCGAATTATGCCGACTTTTCAGACATAAAAAAATATTAATTTATTTATTATTTAAACATTTAAAATTTCAGTAAAATTTTTAATTTTCACTGAATTTTAAATTAGAGTCACGATTCAGAAACTTTCGTTTAATTTAGGGGAAATTATTTTCTGAAAATATTTAAATTTTAAGTCAATGATTTTTTAATTGAAATTTTGGTTCATGACAGACTTAAGTGATGTTAATTTTAAAGTCAAAAATATGTTTGACTCTTAAATTTGTTTTGGAGACAATGACTTCCAAACCTCCATAATTTTTTTTAAAGAATATAGGACCGACTATAACAATACCCTACACATAATGTTTGTTTACAAATAAGCAATTACGAAAATTAAGATCGAACTACGTATAATTTTATTTTTAATTACCTCTTAATGTGCAGTATATTATGATGGAAGTAAACATTAGTAAACCGACCTGTACTAATTTTACACCATCGATTTTTGCTTTTATTTATTTTAATTTGACCAAGATTATTATTACAAGTAAATGTGGGATTTATGCCCTACAAAGTGATATTTAAAAGAGAGCTTTTAAGGGAAATCTACGCGAAGTCATGAACCGACCTTGCGTAGTTTGGTAGCTCGTTTTAGTTTAATGAAGCACTTATATTTGAAAATTTACACTCGCTCTATATTTTTGACTTTTATGAGCTAAAACCATTGGACTGAACATGGCAATTTGAACAGGCTTCGTTTTTGCTGAAAAATAACAAATATACCAAATTTTATCTAGATGCCAAAAATTACGATCTGTAGAGTGTTTACAACGTTTACATGAGCAGCCGGACATACAGACAGACGGATTGACGGACGGACACTGTTTAATCGACTCAGAATATTATTCTTAATGGAACAGTATACTTAAAGGTGGGTGTAACACTATTTTTCTGTATGTTACAATCATCAGCACAAACGCACAATACGACTACCATTTACGCTTAAATAATGTACCCAAAAAATAAAACTTCAGAAAAAGCAACATTCTGCCTGCAAAATAAAAATATCCAAAATTAGTGATTTTCAAACTTTTGTAATGTTTCTAAAATTTAAGCAACTTCAAACAGTTTTAATGGTTTTAAAATATTATCCGCGTTTTATTATTGTTTTTTTAAAATTTTGCAAAAATACCGTAATAAACTCAATATTTTTTCAGCAAATATTTTTAAAAATAAACAATCATTTTACTGTCAATTTATATAAGTCTTACAGGTTCGAGTGAAATTTATCTCATTAATTTATCATTCCAGTTGTATTCAAACAATTTTTAATAAAACACTTAAAGCGCAGAACGTGTCAAAAATTGGCTCATAAATTTTAAACAAAATAACTTCTAAAAACTGTAAAAATGCCAATAAACCTTTTGCAAATTCAAAAAGCATTTTTGTTTCAATTAAAATATCAAATATTTTGCAATCTTACTGAAAGTATTTACCACTACAAATACAACTTGCATATTGAAGATGAGTTGAATAACATCTCAATGCACACATACACATGTGTTAAAACCCTCAAGTGTATGATTTATCTCTGTGACTGTTATTGATAAATTATTTTCATTTAATTGAGTATCAATAATATTTTGTAAAATGATAAGTACAATTTTGCCATTGAAATGATAACCATTATATGTTTGAAGAAAAAATATTTTTTAACGATAAAAATTCATTATTGTATAATTACATTAAGAAAAAATTTCATTTGTATGCATAAAGTCCTTTGAAATTAAATAAATACTGATTTTAAAAAAATACAAACATTTATACATTTTTGTAAAAAAAAGAAAAAATATCTTGAATTTTTTATTAATAATTTTTAATAATTATAAATACATATAATTGTTATTGCAATTATTCATTAACATATGTAAATAAAAAGATATAATACAGATATTAAATGTATATATTTATATATGTATTGTATTGCATCACAATACAAATAAAAACATGACATTAATACATTTATAAAGTAGGAATGTGTATACGTATGTCTTAAAGCCAATAGTCACATAGGGACTGAGATCGAAAAATCTTAACACACGTTTTTATTAAAACTTTTATTCCAAGTATTGTTATTATGTTAGTTATCATACTCAAAAAAATGAGTACTAAAATTAAATATTTCAACAAACCCAAATTGGTCGTACAAATAGTTGGCCGAGTATTCAAACTATTGCACTTAAACTGTTTCCAATCTGATTAAACAGTACCGGGAGAACTTGTCCGTTGATAGAAAATCTGTTTTAGGTAAAAGAAATGGTTCACATAATGTATCTAAAGCCAAAAAAATAGAAAACATTTTCAAAAGAGCTTCTATCACATCCGATAGGAAAGCATTTCGGTCAGCTCAGCTCGGACTGTTTGGATCAAAAAGCTAAAGTAAAGATCCTGACATGGATGCTCAAAAACAGAGCTCGAAAATTTAAGTCAAGTTTTCTAAAAAAAATATTCTTGTTTTATAATGGATGGCGAAACGTATATTCAGGCAGACTTTTCGTAATTTCCCTGGTCAAAAATTTGATTTTGCTGATGTTAGAGGGAATGTTGAAGAAAAGTTTCATAACCCAAAAGCAGTCAATTATCAAAACCAAATTCGGTATGGCAAATAGTGTGCAATTGTAGCAAAAGAAACCAATCATTTGTTACAAAGAGTTCTATAAATACCGAAATTTACATCAAGGAATGACTGCAAATAAGGATGCTTCCATCCATAAGACTTCATAATATATTCACTCATTTTTGATCAGATTTGGCATCATAACTAGTATTATTGGCATCCTGCCACTGTGGTAAACAAGCCCTTGAGTAGTACAAGGACAATAATGTGGTATTTGCACCAAGAAAGCAAATCCTTCAAACTAACTAAAGCTGAGTCTAGTGAAAGATATTTTAGGAACACAAAAATGTATTCCAAAGAGTGGTAAATTTAAAACGGAGATGGAGTGTTTGCACTATGAAAAAGTTAATTTAAAGGTTTCCGAAAAAAATTCCAAATTTCATCACTTAAAAAACTATAAAATATTCAAATAAATCAAAAATAAAACTATAAGTTTATTGGTTTCATATTTATTTACATATATGTATGTTAAACTTTCTTTGATCTCACTCCTTATATATATAAATATTAATTTTATAATTATATTTAAATATATATTTCAATTTTTTTCTCTTTTTTAATTTATACATATTCATACATTCATTTATGTATTTTTATAAATATACATAAATTTGTCCATTATGTATATTAAACATTATCTCTTGTTTACTCAACAGGATCCAGATGCATCATTTGACATTAACGGCAATGATTCCGATCCAACGCCACAGGATAATGGTGATAACAAGCATGGAACCAGATGTGCTGGTGAAGTTGCAGCCGTAGCTTTTAATAATTATTGTGGTGTAGGTGTTGCATATAATGCTAGTATTGGTGGTAAGTACATACATATACATCTCATTTTAACATTTATACATATTATTATCATTATTATTATAATATGAGACAAAACAGAAAAGTGAAGAGAAACATGACGACTATTATTATTAAGTAAGCATATGTTTAAATATGTATATATGGATATGAATATAGGAAAATTTGTATTAAAAGTTATCAAAATTAATTAATTTTATAAATTTTAAAATATTTATATTGTTAAATACACATTGTGGTTATGTAAATGTATTTATTACTGAAATAGTCAAAGTATTTACAATATTCAACTTAAAGCAACATGTTGCAGCAACATTTGATTAAAAGACAAACATGCTTAGGAATTAATTAGGTCAAATTAATTCAAATTATTTAAAGCAACATTTTCTTAAAAGACAATATCATTTGGGAACATCATTTTTATGGGAAATAAATTGGAAATATAATGAAAACAATTACAAGAGTTTTCTATCTTTACCGTGAAATGTAATATATCTCATTGAAATACTAAAACTTTAAGATTTTTTGTCGCAGTGCAATAACTTATTTAAATGAAAATTAACCTATAAAAAGAAATTTCTAAATTAAGCTAATTTTTTTCTAAAATTGGCCAAATAATCTGTTCCTAAATATTGCCAAAGGTCCAAAATAATAGACTTTCTACTCGGAAAATGTGCTACAAATTTTGCTAACGATAACATGTGTCTCACTCCCATTCAATTGCCTTTTCTTATTAGAAAATCAGGCATTCAGTATATTTAGAAAGGTTAGGCTTTGTTCCGTAAATCGCTAAATTCCATCTGTTTAATTACCTGAGCTTTCAGTTAACTAGACTCATTCAGTATAATATATGTATGGGAGTTAGCTATTCCGTAAAAATATGCGTCTGTGATATCCTAAAACTTAAAAATAGCATAAATTATAAAACATATAGACTCAATTTTCTGAATATTTGTAAACAGTCGCTAAATTGGAATGTATATGCATTTTGCCAATTATTATGAACTAAAACAATTTCAATTATCAGTCTTGCTCTATGTAAAGAATAACTTTTGTCATTAGTTTTTTTGTTGACAACATTCAAAAACTAAATGTGAGGCATAACGAAATTTGGTCTGATTTTATTTTTTTATTTTTATGATATTTAAATCCACCAACTCGGTCAATCAATAAAAAAGCGGAGGAAAAATGGGTATTTTTTTTAAACATGCTTTCCCAAATGGAATTAAGGATATTTCAGTATAACAATATGAGAGTCCATTTTAAGTTTTGTTTTAAGGACCTTTTAATTATCTTTTAATGATGAAAGTTACACCATTTTACCAAAAAAAAAATCGCGTGATAACAGAAAAAACATACAATATTTTATGTATAAATGTATTCTTATCGTTCATATATATATATGTGTGAGTATGCATACACGAAAAAATGATTTAAACAAATAACTATGACACGTTCAATGTGTGTATAAGTATTTATAAACACATAGTTAAATATTTATACAAACAGCCATACTCCTCTCTCTCTCTCTCGGCTGACACACTCTCCTCTTTAATTTGATATCAAATATCCTCTATAGCAACCAAAAATGCACAAGAGTATAAAAGTAAAGAAACCTCTTTAAAATCCTCCTGCAATTGTCGGTACCCACTGATAACAAACAATGGGCACATTTTCCATACCCAGTCACTATTGAATTCTGTCAAACAAATAAGAATTTATGCACCCAAAAACAATGTGAAAAAAAAACATTTCAGTCGCTGTTGATTTTACAAACAGCAACAATTCGAGCATTAAACATTTTTTTTATTCATTCAATATTGTTTTTTCTGTTCATTTTCGAGTGAACGATAATGAAAACGGGAAAATGGGAAAAATGAAAAATTGTAGAAATGGAAAAATGCTATGGAATCCCAAATCAAACAATAGCAACTTATTTTATAAGCACAAGCAAACAACAGCAAAAATATTGTTGCATAAACTGTCGTTGACAATTGTGCAGCATCGAAGCAACTACAATGACAAAAGCAACTACCTCTTGAATCAAAAGTGTTTATGGCGGTTGAGGAAAGAGAATGATGATGACACCCAAATGTTATAAAGAAAGTGTCTCTGCAGTTGGTAGGCACAGAACAGATAAATAAAAGCTCACAGTGGGAAAGATTGGTGGAATTTGGAATTCAAACCAGATCAATACGAAGGTAATATTGAAACTGGATTGAGATTAAACTGAGTTTCAAAACGCCGTTTAAACAGAAATACAATTAAATAGCAATCAAACTAGAACTACACTCTATTCATATAAAGAATAGAGTCTGTTCCACTGTGAATAGTTTGGAAATGTAAAAAAAATATAATGCAGCAGGCGTAGGATATTTATTTAGCGTAGAAAGAAAATACGCTCTGCCTCTGATAAAATGTAGAACAAAGAAAGTATAATTTAAATGCTTTAACCACAATTTTTAAATGCTTTAAAACCACAATTTTCCCTAAAAACTATCATATATTTTTTCCCTATTCGAGTATAAAAAAGGATACAAATTTCATATTTTGGCTCCAAACAAAAAAGCACCAAAAACAATGTGAAAAAAAAAACATTTCAGTCGCTGTTGATTTTACAAACAGCAACAATTCGAGCATTAAACATTTTTTTTATTCATTCAATATTGTTTTTTCTGTTCATTTTCGAGTGAACGATAATGAAAACGGGAAAATGGGAAAATGAAAAATTGTAGAAATGGAAAAATGCTATGGAATCCCAAATCAAACAATAGCAACTTATTTTATAAGCACAAGCAAACAACAGCAAAAATATTGTTGCATAAACTGTCGTTGACAATTGTGCAGCAGTCGAAGCAACTACAATGACAAAAGCAACTACCTCTTGAATCAAAAGTGTTTATGGCGGTTGAGGAAAGAGAATGATGATGACACCCAAATGTTATAAAGAAAGTGTCTCTGCAGTTGGTAGGCACAGAACAGATAAATAAAAGCTCACAGTGGGAAAGATTGGTGGAATTGGAATTCAAACCAGATCAATACGAAGGTAATATTGAACTGGATTGAGATTAACTGAGTTTCAAAACGCCGTTTAAACAGAAATACAATTAAATAGCAATCAAACTAGAACTACACTCTATTCATATAAAGAATAGAGTCTGTTCCACTGTGAAATAGTTTGGAAATGTAAAAAAAATATGAATGCAGCAGGCGTAGGATATTTATTTAGCGGTAGAAAGAAAATACGCTCTGCCTCTGATAAAATGTAGAACAAAGAAAGTATAATTTAAATGCCTTTAACCACAAATTTTTCCCTAAAAAACCTAAAAAACGCGTAGCAAGTGCTTTTTTAGTCATTTCAGCAAATTTCTATTTAACTTGCAACAACAAATACAGACAAAATAAAATTCACATAATCAAACATACATATGTAAAAGCCTGACATTCATTTAAGCCAAAAGAATAAAACAAAAAAAGGAAAATGCATTTAAACACTATTTGTATTTAGATAAAATCCAAATACAGTGCTGACGATAGTCATAATGGTGTTGAAGCCAGAAGAGTTTCGTTGCCTTGTTGCTTTACCCTTGTTAGGGACAGAGTTAAGTAGGTTTTCAACCATAATTGCTGGCCGCTTAAATAATCCTCATTATGGTAGATTTTACTCAAACCAAGTATTAAGACAAAATTGTAATTTGGGTAATTATCATGGTTTTAGTTTGCAGATTTTTTTTATTAAGATTGTAAACTGAAAAACTAGAGATTCACAAAACGCAAAATCTTGTCATGTGACGGTGGCAAAATTCTTGATGAGTAACCTCTCTTTCCACACAGACCGCCTAAAATTTTAAGAACTGAATCTAAATGTAACTGAAATAGGAAATGAACTAAAACCCGAATTAGAAATTTTACTAAAAAGAGAACTAAAAACAAGACTGGAAACTGAAACTAGACTAGAAGCTGAAGTAGAAATAGAAACTGAACTAGATACTGAACTAGAAACAAAAGTAGAAATTGAACTATAAACTGAAATAGAAACTAAACTGAAAATAGAAACTGAAATAGAAACTAAACTCGACTCCTTCTTCATATATCAACACTTTTAAAAATTTCATAAATATTGACAAAAGTCAAACAGCAGGATTAAAATTATAAAAATGTGAAAAATAACAAAAAAAAGAAATATAAAAATATGAAATAATAAAACACAACGCAAAAGTTTATCAGAATAAATTTGTAAACAACCACAACAACCCCAGCGTTATATAACAACAACAGCAACAGCAATACAGTGAATAAATAAACCATAACAAGAAGAATGCTATATTTGACTATGTCGAATCTTAATACCCTCCCCACAAATGCATGTGCAGTAAATACATTATGCTTTTCATACACACAAGCACTGACGTGTGTTATATGTAAATTTTTTCTTGATCTAACACGGAACATTTAGTGAGTCAAAAAATCAGTTATATTTTTTTATAACACTTTTTTACTGAACCGATTTATCATGTTGGAATAATAATGAAATTCAAATAACTTAATATTATGGCAAAATTTCATATGTTAATTTTACGAAAGTTCTCGTTTCGATATCTAGACTCAGGCAAAATTTCATTGAGATCATTCATATTATGAACGTGCCAACAACCGAATGACTGAGACTAGATTTTGATTAGATCCAAGAATATATACATTAAGATGAGTTCTTCTTAGCGTTACACACGGAATGACAAAGTTACTTAACCCTCTTCACCTTTGTGGTGTTGGAGGGTACACAAATAAGTAAAACGCAAAAGATATGGGAAAAAGTTAAATAACTTTAGGGAGTTACAAGGAAATAGATTCAGTTAAAAAATTATTTTAAAACACCCTTTCAAGACAGATGAATGTCAAAATAAATAAAATGCTGAGAAAAATATTAAATCATAACACAAAATCTAGAAATTTGTAAAGAAATGTATCCTTATTAAGGATAAAGCAAAAAAAGTTAAGAGTTTGCTTTCATATTTCTACATACAATGTATAAGTGAGTATGATTTTAAGTGTATATGATAATATATTTTAAAATATTATGTCAATATTTTTTTTCGAAAAATGTCTCATACACATTTATAAGTAAAACAAAGAATAGAGGAAACAGTAGGGCTTAAATATTTTTTCCTTTCTAAAAATGAACGAGGTAGTTTAAGAAATTTCTGAAATATCGTAAACGAGTTTTTAAAAATGTTTCTGGAATATCATAATCGAGTTCTACTTATTCATCGCTGATCTGAAAACACAAAAATTTTTAACGAAATTAATGCGATTGAGTGCAAAGTGTTTCAGCATCTGGATTTCCAAGCTGTTTTAAGTCCGTATATCAATTTTACCACAGATAATACTTTTTATAATTTCTCACTAATTATCGCATCATGTTGTTGGTTTCGTTTTTTTCAAACCACTAACTTTCCGCTCATTTTGTTTTTCAATTTATTTTCATGTTGCACTTTACTGGGAATATTTTTTCTATTACTTTACTTATTACAGTTTTTTAATACTTTTAAATATAAAAAATGTGAAAATGTTAAAAAATACAGACACAGTTAAAAAAAACCAAAAATAAAAAAAGACTCATTATTTTGTTCATATGAGTTTACTATTTGACTGATATATAATTGTATATAATGTGGTGTATGTGCACAAATGTCAATAACAGACATGGTAAATGAATTTGTGTAAAAGTGTTAGTGAAAGTGTGTTGTGTTTTACAAAATACAAATATACCAGAACATATACACACACACACTCCTAAAACAAATAAATAAAGTATTATGTGACGTTCCCTTAGGCACTTTTGTAATCAAAACGACCAACTTAAGCGTCATGATGAAATTGAAACCCTTTGATAGACATCGACAATAACAATAAACATACTTACAGACAAAAACATATACATACACATACTTATACACTTGTTTGCTTTTAAACACACACATGCAGAAATGCTTTATTACACTTTTTTGAGATGAAGAAAGTAATTTGAAGACTACTAAACTTAGCAACAAAGCATAAGAGTTTTGCTTTCATATTTCTACATACATATGTATAAGTGAGTATGATTTTAAGTGTATATGATAATATACTTTTTAAAATATTATGTCAATATTTTTTTCGAAAATGTCTCATACACATTTATTAAGTAAAACAAAGAATAGAGGAAACAGTAGGGCTTAAATATTTGTTTCCTTTCTATAAAATGAACGAGGGTAGTTTAAGAAAATTTCTGAAATATCGTAAACGAGTTTTTAAAAATGTTTCTGGAATATCATAATCGAGTTCTTGCTTATATTATCACTGATCTGAAAGACACAAAAATTTTTTAACAAATTAATGCGATTGAGTGCAAAGTGGTTTCAGCATCTGGATTTCCAAGCTGGTTTTAAGTCCTGTATATCAATTTTACCACAAATTATACTTTTTTTATATTTTCTCACTAATTTATCGCATCATGTTGTTGGTTTCGTTTTTTTTCAAACCACTAACTTTCCGCTCATTTTGTTTTTTCAATGTTATTTTCTTGTTTGCACTTTACTGGGAATATTTTTCTATTACTTTACTTATTACAGTTTTTTAATACTTTTCAAAATATAAAAAAATGTGAAAATGTTAAATACATAGACACAGTTAAAATCCAAAAATAAAAAAGGACTCAGTTATTTTGTTCATATGAGTTGATATGTTGACTGGATGATTTTTAACTTTTCTCTATAAAGAATACATACATATGTATATTAATGTGTGTGTATGTGCACAAATGTCAATAACAGACATGGTTAAATGAATTTGTGTAAAAGTGTTAGTGAAATTGTGGTGTTGTGTTTTACAAAATACAAATATACCAGAACATATACACACACACACACTCCTAAAACGAATAGAATAAATTATGTGGACGTTCCCTTAGGCACTTTTGAATCAAAACGTCCAACTAAGGCCGTCTATGGTGAATTGGAAACCCTTTTGATAGACATCGACAATAACAATAAACATACTGTACAGACCAAAACATATACATACACATACTTTACACTTGTTGCCTTTAAACACACACATGCAGGAAAATGCTTTATTACACTTTTTTGAGATGAAGAAAGTAATTTTGGAAGACTACTAAACTTTAGCAACAAAGCAGCCATTTCTTTTACTAACACATAGAAAAATGACATGTTGTATATTGTGTTTAACAGAGTATGTGTAAATATGTCTAAATGCTCCTAAAAGTATGCGTGTTAACTGCCAGCTTTTTTCCTACAGAATTCATTGTTGTGGTGAAAAAACACATTTCAGTCTTATTTCCTTTTTAGTTTCATTTGCTAACGCTTCAACAGTTAGACCAAGTTTTTTTTACTTTACTTTCTTTAGTTATTTTTTTTTTTCTTTTGAAATTTAAGTTTGCAAAATTTTTGAAATAAATATTTTTTGCTAAAGTTCAGTTACATACAAACAAAGTAAAGATAATATGAGTGAATATACGGCCCTAACTAAATCTGAAATTCCCTTAAATTTAGCCAGGAACTAAACAGGAACCTAAATATTATATTGATGATTAAAAGGCATAAAAATCGGAGAAAGTAGGAGAGAAAAAGACGTAAGAAGATGTGGCAATATAATACATTGTTTATTTTGAAGTACTTAAACTGTCATGAACTTGATGGAAGAGATTTTCAAAAGAAAAGTAGATAAACATTCTTTTGTATGTTAAGACGAACAAAAAGAAAAGAAGAGAAACTTAAAAGTTATTGATATTTTAAGGATAATAAAAGGGTTTATTTTTAACACAACAAATTTAATAAAAGAAAGAAATAAATTTAAGTTGAACAAATTTTTAGAAGAAATAAAATTTAAATTTATATGAACAAAGTAGAGTGAACGATTATTGGACGATGAAATTTAGGAAATTGGAGTTAATTTAAAAGGGAAATGTAAGGATTTTCTAATAGCGTGTAGATGAATTTCCGGGAGGATATTTGAATGGCTGACTTGTTGATGTATAACTAATGATCTGACCACCAAACACAACAGGTTTCCTTTGATTAAGGAGTGAGATTAAAAAATCGTCGTAACATACATATATGTAAAAACGAGTCCATTAAACTTAGTTATATTCTTATTTTATTTTTGTATTTAATTGAAATTATTATTAAAATTTACAAAAATTGACAATAAAATATTGAACCTTCTTCAGAAACCTTTTCACTAACGTTTTTATAGCATCTTCTGTTTAAAATCTACCACACATTTTTCGATATCTTTTTGTCCTCTTCAAGTCTTTTGAATGGAAGTAGCTTTTTTTTTTTTAATATTCCTGTTGTAAATTTCGGTATTAATGAAGACCGTTGTAACAAATAATTGCTGTATTGTATCGCAATTGCATATTGCTTGGCATACCAAGAACTTTTTTGGACTGCTTTTGAGTCCCAAACTATTCTACAACAGGGAAGTTGCGAAAATCTGCCATAAGATGCGTTTCGTCACAAAATATTTCTTTTTAGAAAACTTTAATTCAGTTTTCGTTGCTTTAATTTGACCTCTAAATTCTTGACAGTTTTGTCACTTTTGCCTTGTGTGTTTATAAACCTACATTAGCTTTCACTTTTCGTAAAAAGTAGTTCAAACACTGAGCTAACCGGGTTGCTTTCCTACCGGATGTATTGACATTTCTTATGTTTGTTTTACAAAATTAACTTGATCACAAATAAATCAATATTACTTACGTTAAAAGTTTTAATATAAAATGTGTGTTAGGACTTTGTCAATCTCAATCCATATTTGCTATTTTAAATAATAGTTTGAATATATTACTAAAAATACTTGGAAAATTTTTTCATTGAAAACTTTCAAATTTTTTTTCATCAAAAATGAGTAAATTTCTGAAAATTTTAATTTTTTTCTGTAAAAAATTGTTATTTTGGAAATTTTTTTAGAAAAAAAATTACCTTAAGAAAATTTTTTTTCTCTTGAAAACTTGTTTTCTTTCTTTTGAAGGAATTCCTTTTGGCAAGAGTTTTTTCTTTAATGAAGATTTGAAAAAAATTAAAAATGTTTTTTAGATAAATTTTTGAAATTTTTCTTTTCATAGAACTGTTTTTGAAAAATTCCTTTATGCATAAAAATTCAAATAGTTACTTTTTCAAGTTCAAATTTATTCTACATCTGATTATATCAATGGATTTCTATGGACCGCTTACATTTCAAACATGATCCATATTTTAAATCATTGTTGGACCAAAACGATGTTAGTTTTAAGAGCGAAATTTTGAAAATGCACTCAATCAAATTTTTTCTTTTAACTTTCCTTGTTCCATTTTTACTTAAAGGGAAATAATTATATCTCTGTTTAGAAAAAAATTAACTTGTTTCATACTTAAATTCACTAAATTTTTCCTTAAAGTTAAAACTTCATAAAATTCCATTTGTTTTATTTTAATTCGAATAAAAGTAACAAAATTTTAATATCCTGCAATGCGACACAAAAATTACTTTTTTACAAACACTTAAACAAAAAATCGCATACCATGTTCTTCTTGCACTTTTCCAACTACATGATGCTGCAACACAAAAAATATAAAAATAAGAATTTCTGCCAAAAAAAAAACATTCAAAAGGAAAACAAACACAGCGAGTTAAATAAAACATAAATAAGAAAAACTATAAGAAAACTCAATAAGAAAAAAGTTTTATTAATTGAACAATGTAAAAACAACAACAACAACAAACAGTTTTAAAAAGTTCATTTACACCACAATTTGTATACACATACACATGCAGACACTTACACTTGCACATTCATATCACCCACTCATACTTCAAACACTTAAGTGAGAAGAAAAAGGAAATAGTATGAAAGAAGTGTAAGAAAAAGAAAATAAATAAAAATTCTTTCTTTCGCGCTTTTCACACTTTCGAAATAAAAGTAACAAAAATTTTAATATCCTGCAATGCGACACAAAAATTACTTTTTTACAAACACTTAAAAAAAAAATCGCATACCATGTTCTTCTTGCACTTTTCCAACTACATGATGCTGCAACACAAAAAAATATAAAAATAAGAATTTCTGCCAAAAAAAAATTTCAAAGGAAAACAAACAACAGCGAGTTAAAATAAAAACATAAAATTAAGAAAAACTATAAGAAAACTCAATAAGAAAAAAGTTTATTAATTGAACAATGTAAAAACAACAACAACAACAAACAGTTTTAAAAAGTTCATTTACACCACAATTTGTATACACATACACATGCAGACACTTACACTTGCACATTCATATCACCCACTCATACTTCAAACACTTAAGTGAGAAGAAAAAGGAAATAGTATGAAAGAAGTGTAAGAAAAAGAAAATAAATAAAAATTCTTTCTTTCGCGCTTTTCACACTTTTACAATTACAATAAAACAACTACTACAACAACAATAACATGAAGAATAAGAAAAACAACTTGAAATATTTAAACGGAAAACAAAACGTTAAGTAAAGTAGAAAACAAGAGATTTAAAAAAAGGACTCAAGTGTATTTAAAAAAACAAAAGCAAAAAAAAAAAACTGACAGGACACTTAACACAACAACATGAGCAAGCAAATGGGAAAAAACTTTTTATTTTTCCAGGAAAAAATTAAAGAAAGAAATCAAAAAGATTTTAAATGTCTGCTAAAGAGGAAAAAACTTATAGTTTGTTGTTGTTGTTGGCTATGTCCTTCATATGAGTATTAACAACATTGACCATGTGCTTTGTTGTTAAATTGACATATGCCAAGGAAGACAACAACTATAACTATAACTGCTATGAAAGTAAAGGATATTCTTAAAAGACCTTGAGTTTTAACATTTTCCTTTGAGCGGTTTTCTTAAGGACTCTAAAGTGCCATTGAATTATAAATGTCTCTTCTTTTTTTCTGAGAATTGTTTTAATAGTTTTATTCAATTTGTTGTTGTTGACTCTTATTTATTAAAATATCCTTTCTTTCTTTTATTTACTTCAGGTGTTCGTATGTTGGATGGCAAAGTCAATGATGTGGTAGAGGCTCAAGCTTTAAGTTTAAATCCTTCACATATTGATATCTACAGTGCCTCCTGGGGTCCTGAAGATGATGGCTCAACGGTGGATGGTCCTGGTCCTTTAGCAAGACGTGCTTTTATTTATGGTGTTACCAGTGGTCGTCAAGGCAAAGGATCGATTTTTGTTTGGGCTTCTGGTAATGGTGGACGTTATACAGATTCTTGTAATTGTGATGGTTATACAAATTCCATATTCACTTTGTCCATTTCATCGGCCACACAGGGAGGGTGAGTATAACAAATGTATTATTTATTTAGTTAAACATCAAATTATTTAAGAAAGAAAAATCGCACTCTCTTATTCATTAAGTTGGGCTGTAAATCATTTTAATTTCCCCCCATTTTTAAAAACTTTTGCCTACCTTTAGGCTGTTTATTGTTTGCTTTTTTATTTATTGATTATCTTAGGAATTTCATTAAAAAGATATCAATTAAATTAAGAAATCTCAATTTGATTATCCCCCATATAATTTTACATTTTCATCTCTCTATCTTTCTCTCTCTTTAACAAATCCTTGCCTACCTTAAGGCTTTTTTATTATTATATATCTTTCAAAATCCTCATATTTAAAAAAATATATATGATTATTTATGTTAATTTTATTTTAATTATTCAAATATTATAACGCTTTAATTATTTTCTAGTTATTTGTGAAAATTTCCCCTTGAATTTCCTTTCATTGTTTTTTCTCCTCATTTAATACTCATTAATTATTCCACTTAATTTATGGCTTCGATACAAAAGATGTGTAAAAAGCCCCATCGAAAAAAGTAATAATAATATAACAGAATTTATGCAAATTATAAAATATAAACTTTTACATAATGTTTAATTAAGAACATGTATATGCACACACACACAATCACACATTCACATACACCAACTAACCAAAACCAGACATTGAACAAATAAACCATAAATATATTTACATTTTTAATAATAATATTTATTTTATTTACAATTTTTTTTTTAAATTAGTTATTAACAACCACATAAACATCAATTTTATAGAAATTATTTTTCAGTGATGAAAAAATAATAAATTAACCAATAAACAATTTTCTCTGGTTCCGCCTTCCTCCCTTACCTGTATTTAAAGTGTCATTAACATGCAAATAGCAACAATAAATTGCAATATTAAAATTAAAAAAAAATAATAAAAATAATTAAAAAAAGAATTTTTAATAAAAGACAAAATTGCAATATAATACCCTACGCAAAATTTGTTTGAAGTCAATGAAAATTTTGTTTAAAAATAGAAACAAAATTTCTCAAAATATTCTGTTTAATTCTCACCATATAAATAATGTGTCAATACTGTTGTAGAGGCACAAAATTTTAAATCGGCGATGCCAAAAATACAGATTTCCTAATTCTCGAGGTTAAGTTCTGCTTACTTCTCACCTTCACTAGAAAAGACTACTACTCTCTCACTAATATGAATAGAGCGAACATTCAATTAATGTAATTTTTTGCTGCTCCAAGCACTCAAAGAAAAATGTTTAGTAATGTGGGCTGGCAACTCTGGTTTAAATTTTTCACGTCAAATAAACAATGGATGATATATTTCTTGAACTTCTTAAAATCTTTTGGCAATTCTGATGACCAATAGTACGTCATGACAATGTTTGAACATATTTTATTAATACTTAAAGTCGTTACCTTAATGTATCATTATATGCATGATCTGGGAGTTAACTTCAGTTCCAACACAAACTGCAGCCAGTGACATGTACGATTCTGTAAAATTTTCGACGGCCAAATAGAGACTTTGCTGTGGGAAAAGGAAGAGTTTGAGCCCTTAGTTAGTTTTAGATAAACTTCTTCAGAATTTGTATTGCAGCATGGATTTCTGAAATCTTTTGAAACATGATGAAAAATACAACGTAAAAACAATGTTTTAACATCTTATTATTTAGTACCGAAGCCATCACTTGTTGCTACACTTGACTCGGATAACTACTTGAATCTCCATCTATCTTATAAGTGTAAGAGCTGGGTGACGGGTACGCAGGATTTAGCCAATTCTGCAATATTTATTATTTAATAAGGAGCTTAAGGAGCGAAAGTGCTTTGTAGAATCCATCGATGATAAGTGTTCACGGATTATTTATTAAATTTGAAATAACATAGATGACAGCACTTAAATTGCTGCTTTAAAAACTGGTACAGAAAAATGAAAAGGTTGAGCCCCAAATTAGTTATAGAATAAATTTTTCATAATTTTGAAATATCCAATGGACCTTGCACTGAGAAATTGGAGAATTAGAATTATACTAAAAGAAGTGGAAAATTAATTCACTGATTTAGTATTGTTCCAGAGCTTTTTTGGCATATCATTGGTCCAAAATGGCCAACAAAGATCCTCGTGTTGGCCCTTTTCTTGAAAGACCATTTATAAAATAATATACATTCGTACTTTAAATATCCATTCGTACTTTCCCGCAATTGCATAAAACTTTATACATCCGGAATTTGAAAGAAAATTTTGAGTTCTTTTGGGTGTTAAACATTTCTTTGAATATTACCCACATAGAAACATTTATTCGTAGTCCACCAGTACATAAGCATTATCATTTAAGAAAAAGACGTAAAAGTTGACTCTAATTTCCCCAATTTGACTCCAAAATATTTTATTTTATTCTGTCTGGAAGCTTTTTAAGCTAATATTGGCTATAAAATCTGGCACCAAATACTGAACTGCTTTTCAATCAATATACATATAAATGGCTAATTTCGATCAAACATATCGTACATACTTTCCATAATTTAGATAAAATCCTTGAAGTTCCTCATTCGATATATGAGGACAGAAAAAATTTTTCCCAAATGTAAGCTCTTACTCGGAATATAAAAATATTGCAGAAAAAACGCCATTTGTATTGGTCCTAAGCGGGACCAGGATCAGGATCAGGATTCAGGATCTATCCATAATTACCGATATCTCTCGTAAACTTAATTCTCCCAAAATATGCAACAAACAACATATGTTTCAAAGAAGCCTCCGATGAGTTTTTTTATTAACATACTTTGGATTTTATTGAGTTACGTTATTGACTCACCACCCATATATGTCGGTAAGAATAGACATTTTAGGTGAAAAATTTAACTTTTGATGAGAATGGAATCTTTCGCATAGAAAAACATTGTTGACAAATTCTTGCTTTTGGTATTGGGATACCTGTGCCTACCAAAATCTACTTAATTGGTGAAACGGTCAAAGGTTTTTTGTATATAGATATAGATTTCTTTTAATATATGTATTTATAGAAACTCAAAATAGAAAAAGTTCTCCTCAAATTCGACTTAAGCCACTTATGGTTCCTTATTTGTTGCTGTTGTTGTTATTTATATTTAAATGATTTTTTTTAACGAACAGTTAATGAAACCATTGCCAACCAATACTATGACAATATTAAATACACATATACACAGATGCATAAAAGTAACATCAACAAAATCCATATATAATGATCATAAACACCAACAAACCCTAATTGGCAATTATAAACATTTTAATTTGTTATAAACCAATAAATGCGTATTTAAAATACAAAATATAATAATAAAAACAATTACAACAACATAAATAATATATAAAAATAAAAATATTTAAAATAAGTAATTAAAACAAACACACTATTACAAACAATATGCTAAGAATTTGTTATATAATAACGAGAGAGGGTGAGGACAAATTGATGCAAAAAAGACTAAATACAACAAAAATAAAAAATATTTTTATTTTAATATTAATTTTGAATTAATATAATATATTTTATTTATATTTTTATTAAAAATTGAAATTTTTGTATAAAAAGAAGTAAAAAAAGTCTATATTCGGCTGTGCCGAATTTTAAATACCCTCCATAACTAACATAATGCAGTGAGTTGAAGATATTTGAAGGAATGATATTCGTTTAAAAAGGCCTTTACAGAAACTTCAATAAAATATGATTACATGTTCTTGAATTAACTTATAAATATTAGTAACGATCTATAGATTTAAATAGCCGATTCTAATAAAAAAAAATATTGTAGATAAGTATATTGAAGGCAATTATCTAGTTGTCCGAATTTCGATGGAATTGTTTGATATTTAAGAACTTTTTAAGCCTAAAATACTTTTCCGGAAAGTGAGATTATAAAGGTGTAATAACCAAATATGGGCGATAATTGTCAAAGTAGATTTGTATATTAAAAATAGTTTTCTGGAAAGGGGCCTAAATGGTAACTATAGCAAAGTGAAGCCCGATATTCGTCATAATATTAACATATATTTAAGATAGCTGGAGCAGTAATTGTGCCGAATTTCAATAGAATGGTTACAAATTAAAAAGTAATATAAGTTTAAAGTTCTCATAATATGGACCGATTCTAATAAGTTCTCACCCGTTTTCAAGGAAGGGCCAATATTTGGCCCTTCGATATTGGTCAAATTTATAACATATATTCATTACTGTTAGACAAATAATTGTGCGAATTATTAATAAAATTAGTCTTTATTTATTAGATCTATAAACTCAAAAGTGATTTCCGGGAAGGGTCCTTACATGTGAGCTACGGAAAAACATGAACCGAGATTTTTCAAGTTAATAATATATTTAAGGTAGTTAGACAAATCATAATGCCCATTTTTAATGAAATTGGTGTTTATTTAAGTGTTTTATAAGCTATAAACCATATTGCAGGAAAGGGCATTATATGGAAGCTTTAGAAAAATTTTTTCTATTGACCTAATTTTGTTAATTTTTGAAACGATGATGAAGTATATGCAACTGTATGTTATGTTTAATTTTATGTTCCTTTTGTTGAAAAAATGGAAAAGTTTTGAATTTAGGTTGTCTCAAATATCGGTCCAAATTTGTTTGCGAATGAACCGATATAACTTGTATTAAATAGGAAGGACGTGAGAATGTTTCCAACAGACAGACATTGGACATAGCTAAATCAACTCAGATTTTTATTTTATGCAAGAATATATGTACCTTATGGGGTCTAAGATGATTCCTTCTTGACGTTACACACGGAATGATTAAGCCAATATACCCTCATCACCACTTGTGGTTGTGGAGAGTATAATACAAATTATAAAAATATTAAAAAAATAACAATTTAACGATAAGATTTTATTAAAACGATTATTTACAGTTAATGACAATTTAAATGATTAATCTAGTTAATAATTAATAATAAATAAACCAGAATAAATACAACACAAAAATATATTTTAATGAAATAATTAATTAATATTTTTAATATTTTTGTTATCTTTTCATTAATTTAGTTTTAAACCCTGGTATTTGGAGGAATGTTCTTCTACCTTGGCTACCACCTACAGTTCTGGTACTCCTGGTCATGATAAGAGTGTAGCAACTGTTGATATGGATGGACGTTTAAGACCCGATCATATTTGTACAGCTGAGCATACTGGCACTTCGGCTTCTGCTCCTTTGGCTGCTGGTATTTGTGCCTTGGCTTTAGAGGCTAATCCTAATTTAACCTGGCGTGATATGCAATATTTGGTTGTTTACACCTCAAGACCTGCTCCCTTGGAGAAAGAAGCTGGCTGGATGTTAAATGGTGTTAAACGTAAATATAGTCATAAGTTTGGTTATGGTTTAATGGATGCTGGTGCCATGGTTTCATTGGCGGAACAATGGTCTACTGTACCTCCTCAACATATTTGTAAATCCCGGGAAAATAATGAAGATCGTAAAATAGAGGGTACTTATGGTTATACTTTAGCCACCCATATGGATGTTAATGGCTGTGCGGGCACTATCAATGAAGTACGTTATTTGGAACATGTACAGTGTCGAATCACTTTACGTTTCTTCCCTCGAGGCAATTTGCGCATATTGTTAACTTCCCCCATGGGTACTACCAGTACTTTGCTTTTCGAAAGACCTAGAGATATTGCCAAATCAAACTTTGATGATTGGCCTTTCTTAAGTGTACATTTCTGGGGAGAAAAGGCTGAGGGCAGATGGACTCTGCAGATTATTAATGGTGGTCGCCGACGTGTTAATCAACCTGGTATTTTATCCAAATGGCAATTGATTTTCTATGGCACTGCGGTTCAGCCCATGCGTTTAAAAAGTGATTTAGTCTCTCAACCAGTTTACACTTATCCCACTGAGTCCGACTTAGGTCAACCCATAAATACCGATCAATTTAGTAGTTTTTTAAATTTCCAAAATCTTTATACCGGAGCTGGTTCTAATCCTGAACAAGCTGTTACCACAGTAGATGGTCATAATATTCCTACACCTCAGCGGCAAAATGTTATGGCTGATTCGAATAATAAGTTAGTGTTACATGATTGTGATCCTGAATGTGATTCTCAGGGCTGCTATGGTCGGGGTCCTACACAGTGTGTGGCCTGTAAACATTACCGTTTGGATAAGTGAGTACAGGATACATTATGTAGTAAATAATTTCTTACATTTTGTTGCTTTCAGTACCTGTGTCAGCCGTTGTCCTCCCCGTTCTTTCCCCAATCAAGGCGGTGTCTGTTGGCCTTGTCACGAATCATGTGAAACCTGTGCTGGTGCCGGACAAGATAGTTGTTTGACTTGCGCGCCTGCTCATTTACATGTTACCGATTTGGCTGTATGTCTCCAAGTTTGCCCAGATGGTTATTATGAAAGTAAGTAAACAATGTACATGTACTAGGTACATGTATGAGATATATGAGATTCAGGGTCTAATAAAAACTGTGTGTTAAATAAAATTTTAAATGTATTTAAACATTTTATTATAAAAGGCATTTAGATGAGTTTTTTTGGACTCATGATATATTTTCGAAAACAGATTTCATATAGGGGGCTTTCAAAAATTAAAAGACCATCGTTTAAAACGTTGAAATAGTTATTTAAGTAAAACTTTATTCAAAAAGAATAGTAGTGAAATCTTTATCAGATTTTTGCGCCACAGAAAGCATTTTCGACAAAATAGTCTCAAATGTGGTTGTCAGGAATGAATTAACGAACGCTTAAAATTTTTTGGAAATTTTGGTATAATTATTTCAGATTCTATATTTGATCATCTCGTATTGTAAAATTCTAAAATTTTGCTGGATACTTATTTATCATGAATTTTTTTATATGATCCTTAATGGGAATTTGTGGACCTGTTACCGTTAACTCCCTTAAAGCTTGTTTTGTTTTCACAAATATCCATGAAGTATTATTGTAGCACTAAATCTAATTAAGACTTTTCACTTTTGAGTGGTTTTCGGAATTGGAACTTATGAAGGTGGTATGTAAGATCATGAACTATAATTCTGTTGATATAATTTTTGACTTTATAAAATAATTTTTTCTTAAATTTTATCATAAGAAATTAATTTGAATCAGATTTATGAAGTCTATAATGGTTTTTGAAATAACTGGTAATTAAGAACCCATTTTGAAGTGAAATTTCCGTAGATGATAAGTGAAATAACATAGAGACTATAAACATTTTTAATTCAAAACAATCAAATATCTCTTAAACTCTGATTTTTAAGATATTCATATTCAACTCCTTCACCATCTAAGTCTAAGTAGGGCACAATTTAATTCCCATATAACTTTTTTGAAAAAAAAAAATAATTCTTATTTAATTTTTTATAACTTCTTAATTACAGATTATGATAATAAAACATGTGTGCCCTGTGAAGCTAATTGTGGTTCATGCCAAGATCGTCCTGATTATTGTACATCTTGTGAACATCATTTAGTTATGCATGAACACAAATGTTTCTCATCCTGTCCTCTACATACCTATGAAACTGAAGAATATAAGTAAGTCCTTTTAAAATTATAAAACATTATTTTTCCTTTGGTTTTAATTAACGTTTAAAATATTAAAATATTAAAAATTATCTCATATTTATGTTCTAAAACATTAATCATATATTTTTAACTCGAAAGCCTTGAGGTAAAGTTTATCTACAAGAATTATTAAAATAATAATTATTCTTTTGCAAAATTTATAATTTATATTCTGTTAAAGACATTGAAATTTATATATTTTCTTTAATCATATTTTTTATTAGTTTTTGCTTGGTTTTTACTCCCAGAATATTTCAAACTTATATATTAAATAAGTAGATTCGGCTATGCCGAATTTTCAATACTCTACACCGCAAATGCTCACATACACTCACAGATGTATATATTATATAAAACTTTTCCTTAAATATAACAGGGAACACCTAATATATCATGAAATAAGTTATATAATGTATAATCGGTTTCTGTTGAACCGATTTCAATAATTTGTGAATGGCAATGAAATTGTCTTAATATTATGGCAAAATTTATTCTAATTTGTCGAACTTTAACAAATACTCAGGCAAGATTTCATTGAGCTCTGTCAATTTTTGAGAATGTGAGCATGCCAACAACAAACAGACAGATGAACATAGGTAAATCGACTCAGATTTTGATTTTATGCATGAATATATATCTACATATGGAGTCTGAAATGAATCCTTCTTAGCTTTACACACGGAATGAAAATGCAAAAATACCCTCTTTACCATTTATGATCTTGGGGGGTATAAAAAATTTAGATAAAAAGAAAACTATAAAGTTTTTATGTATAAAAAAATACTTATCAAATACCTTGACACTTTTCTTCTAAAAAACATAATAACTAGTATGTGTGTAGTTAGCATTACACATACACATGTACATATGCAATGTTTAATAATATCCTTGCATATGTTTATATGCAACAGCAACAACATACTTTAATATACGTTTAAGTAATATGAGTACAACAAGTGCCTCATTAGTGTTGGTGGAAAAAGCATTTAATTCCTCAAAAAAAGTGTAAAAGAAAATCCTTATGCTTCGAGTCATTATACTTACAACTACTATATAACAGAAATAATGACAGCAACTAACACTATAACTTTAACATAAACACACACATGTTGAAACACTTTATTGCTTTAGAGGAATATAGTGTTTATAGAACGATGGAAGAAATGCACAGTGGGTGAATGAATTTTTAAGTAATTTTTTATTATTATTAGAAAGATAAGTTTCAAACTAAAATAATTTCAATGCATTTTAAAACCGCACTTTTGTCATTCATCGATCAGGAAGAGAAAATGGAACATAAAAACAAGTAAAAACTGTAGTCGGTCAAACCCGACTATTTAATAGCCCACACCACAAAGTTTGATATTAATGGTAGCTACCAAAAATTAATGAACGACCGTCGTATATTTTCTTGTTTGGCTTAAGACTGCAGTATATTATGATGCTTATATATAGGTAAACTTTTTGCGCTTTAAAAAGGTTATAATACGAGAGCTAGAGGACATTTTGGACCAATCTTCGTTAAATTTCGGACACCGATTTTTGTTTAAACTTATTTTAATTTGACCAGTTCTATTTTAAGGGTGCTTGTAATGCACCCATTCGAAATAATGAACCTTGTATAATTTGGCACAACATTTTAGAATAATGTTAGATTTATTTGTGCCAAATTTCGTTAAAAACGCTTAATATTCAGGACTTAAAATCTTATTCAGGGAGCTAGGTGAAATAATGAACACATCATCACCAATTTAAATAGGTATCGTCAATGAGGCAAAATAATAATAACAATTCACAAGGTTTACATGGTCAGCCAGCTGGCTGGACATCGTTATATCGACTCATAAAGTGATTCTGAGTCGAACGATATATTTAAAGGTAGTGATAGCAATATTTTTTCTGTGCGTTACAAACTTAAGCACTAAAACATTATATCCACGTCACCTATGATGGTGTCGTGTATATATATACAAACTACTAAAAAATCATTACGTAAAGCAAAAATCACCAAAAATAAAAAATTCCATTAAACATCTTTTTTTATAATTAAGCGGTTTTATTTGTGAATTTTGACGTTTTTATAGTTTTGGCGATTTTCATTTCAGTTTATCATTTTTATTAATTTATATATTTTATTTTACTTTATTATTGTTTTTTTTTTTAATTTCAAAAACTAAAAATTTTAAAATATCGATTAAAGACTATTTTTACAAAAGCGCAAAAAATTGTATCAGTTTAAAAATCATCAAAACTAAGAAAAACTAAAAATTTCAACCATTAATTAAATCGCCAAATTATAAATAAGTCATAAATGCAAAGAACTTCACAAAAACATTAATAAAAATATATTAATAAAAATCTCAAAATGCATCCTAAATAAAAAATCGCCCAAAAATAAAATTTCTTAAGTTCATGGAGATTACAAACTTCATTTAATTGCGAATAGTTTATGAAATGATGCGCTATTTAAAAATGTTCGTTGAATTGATAAAATCGCTGAAGTATGATAAAATTAACAAAAGAAGAAAATTAAAAAAAAAAAAAAAACGCTAAAACATAAAAAATCGTCAAAAAGCAAAAACCCAACAAGTTCAAATTGTATTGAAATCAGTAGAACACAAAAAGTATTAAAAACAGTCAAATTCTATTCAATTCAGAATTTCCTATTGCCCTCAAATTCTTTTATAGTAAAATCGACTCAGTTTTTAGTATAGACTTCACTAAACAACGTTTTTTTTATTTTGATAACAGTTACTACTTTCAAGAAGCAAGCAGTTTTCTCAAATATCATGATTCTAACCCACTGTGCTACGTATGTTTCAATATCTCTTTATAATTACTTAAATTTATACACGGTTACACTCCACTAAACTGCCACTACTTAAAACTCATATTTTTATCCCTGTAACCATTCATGTACACGAAAATGCATACATACTTAGATACATGTATACATAGATATATGTATATAATATGTATATGTATGTAAGTATCTAATACAACAATATCTTTTTAACTATTGAAAATTATACGATACTTTTCCATGAAGGTTTATATACCAAAATTATATATTATTTAGACAACTACTTGGGAATGTTTGTAACTTATAGATGAAAGTATATATTTAAGTTTAAGTGTTAGTTTATACATTTTTAAACACTCGTTAAGTATAACCTACGGTTATGTTTCTGTTTAACATATAAATTCTTAAAGAAATAAATAAATTAATTCTCTATAAAAAGTCAAAATAGTGGAAAAGCTTTAAATTCAACTTTATTAATTATTAACGAACCTTCAATTAATCAAATTTCATTGAAATCGATATTTAATTATTTCTTATAAAGGTCATGTTAATTACATATTCACGTATGTTATGACAGAAATGTCATAACATGTTAATAAATAATTAAATTTATCCAAAACCAAATAATCGTTATGTCAACTACTACGAATTAATTAATAAATTTATTATTGTTTGTTGTTCTCTTTGCCATTTACAAGACAAAAGAGCATAAACAGTTTTTTTCTTTTAATAAAATTAGTTTTTCCTAATAATTCATTTTCTATAATTGTTTTTCTTTGATTTCTTTTTCATGGCAAGAGAAAATATAAAGAGAATACTGGTCACAATAGGAAAACAATTAAAATTCAATTACCTGGCAAATGGTTGTGCAAATGACAACATACAAGTTCATTTTTTCTTACTTCTTTTTCTCTCTTCTAAACTCTCTTAAATCCAAAAAACCAAAACCATAAATGCCAGTCATACCCCCCTCCTCCTTCTTCATGTTTTCTTCAATTTTTATCCTGAATTGAAAAATATTACACAAAACTAAAAACAACAATAATAACGAAACAAGTAAAAGTTATAATCGGTCAAACTCGACTATTTAGTAGCCTACACCACATTGTTGATTATTGATAATAGCTACCAAAAATTAATGAACGACTCTCGTATATTTTCTATTCTGTGCTTAAAAATGCAGTATATTATGGTACTAATATTTATGTAGGATTTGTGCAATTTAAAAGGACTTCTTCTTGGGGATAATATGGGAACTAGAGGAAATTGTAGACCGACTTTCGAAAAATTTCATACAACGATTTTTGTTTTATTGATCTTAGTTTGACTAATTCTTATTAGAATACCAAGGTATATGCGAGATTTAAGCCCATCAAAGTGATGTTTTTATGAGGTTTGTATGGGATCTATTAGAAATCATGTACTGATCCTCGTAAAGTTTGAGACATTATTTTAGAATTTTATTAGACATAACCTCATTCTAGGTGAAAATTTGTATTAGGACCAAATAAAATAGTGAACCCATCATCACCCATAGGCATCGTCCATAGCCAAAATAATGACTGAGTTTTATCAAGGTATCTCTAAAATTGCCACCTGTAATTTTTACACAAGGTTTACAATGACAGCCAACAGACAGAAACTGATTCTGAGTCGAACGGTATACTTAAAAGTGGTGGCAGCAATATTTTTTTCTGTCCGTTACAAACTTCTACACAAACGCATAAAACTTCCTACCACCTACAGTGGTGTAGGGTATAAACATCACAACAGGATATGAAATGAGTGTTTTGAAATCAATTATATTAAAGAATATAAAAAAAACATTAATATTAAAGAGAAGAAAGAGAGCAAAAAGAAATTTCATTCTCGATGAGAGATATTTAAATAAATATTTTTGATTATTGTGATTTCACAGATTTCAAGAATTTCATCAAAATCTGTGAAAATATTATTTACTAAAGGAAGATATTAAGAAATGTTTGGGGAAGATTGATGGACAGATTGATAACTTTTAATTGATTATTTGAAGAGTTAATGAAATTTATTTATCTACTGGAAGAGTGCAAGTGACAGTGAAAGAAATTTATGTTAAATTATGATGGCGTTTATTTGAATATTTTGACTTTGTTCTAGAAAAAGTAATGGAAATTAAAGTGCCAAAATGACATTGTGGGATATTTTAATTAAACTATTATAAGAAAAAGTAAATAAGTTATATGATAAAATTATATTATATTTTTAGAAAATAAACCTAAATATGAGTTACCTACCTAATTCTAGTCTATAATTTATAAATTTATAATTTATTATAAAGGAAACGGATGTAAGGACTAGACATATCAGATTATAAAGACTTCTTCATACTTAGAAAAAAATATGCCCAAATATGTTTCAGTTATAAGATTAATTAAAAATCATGAGGTTTCCAATTACTTTCATTATCGTATTAATTAATCAAGTGATCAATAATAACATTTCCAAAAAATATTTCTATTAAAATTATAAAATTAATAGAAATATTTTACAGTGATAAGAGCACTTTCAATAAATTGAAAAAAATTAAATAATTGTTTCTAAAATTCATACAAAATTTTTAATTTAAGGATTTTTATTAAATTTTCTGAAATGTGCTGATGATGATCACTATGAAATTTTTTGGAAGAGCAGAACCTATTGAAATTGATCGGTCCAATATTGTCGGTAGCTCCCAAAACAAGAATATATAGATATATCAAACGTTATTTATCTTTATGCACTAGAATATGATGCAAATATTCTAAATAGTTCATACCAGGTTCATGAGTATTATACTAGCGCTCTGAAACAACTTTTCTGGTTTTATATTTTTTTGTGGATCAGTTTTTGGCACTTTCTTATTCACCTAAGTTTGCAGACATTTTTGTTCATCTTTGTCATTCAAACAGTTTGGTGACAATAACTATTATTACATACAACCTTACCGTTAAGATTACTTTCATGTATATTTGACTATTTAAAGAGGTCTATGTAAAACTTTCCATGCAGAAACAACCTTTCGGAGTCTCAAAAATTTACCGAAAGCTGCAAAAATCTGTTAATATTCGTTGTTCATTATACAACAGAAGTATTTTTGTGTAAATTTAGTTGTAAACGTTCGTGACTTGTTTTTGGTAATAAATTAACAGTGCAATTAAAGTCTTTTATCCTTGATTTCTACATCATCGTGAATAATTACTATACTTCGAAAAATTCATTACATTTGAAATTGGAGGTATAAGACAAAATCTTAAATTTCACCACCACAAGTGGTGATAGAGAGTATATAAAGTATGTCATTCCATATGTAACGCCAAGAAGAAATCATTTGAGACCCCATAATGAATATATGTTATTAGTAAATTAGCTATGTCCGTCTGTATGTTATAACAAACAAAAAATTTTCGAAGTTTTTAAAAAATTAGTCATCTATTTTGTATAGCTAATTCATAAAAATCGGCAATAAAGTAGGAATGTATTAGTCAAAGACATGACCATTTTTACGTAAACACACATGAAATATCGTTTTATATATAAAACAGTTTGTTGTTATCAGTTCGTGTAAGTGTAAGGTGTGTAATCTATATTACACAGACGGACGGATAAACAGACCATATTTAGTTAATATATTAACAGATTTTTAAAAGAATTTTATTCTCAAAGACAGAAATGTCATATTTAATTGATAACGGCTGCATAAGAAATAAAAAAACTTTGTCCATGCTCAAAAGTTGGGTAAAATGTTAAAGCTGTAAATAAGTTTACATAGGACAGACGGACGGACAGACATACAAAAATCTATTGAAATTTTTTAGTTTATTAAAATAATAAGCAGTTTCTTATTAGTTTATTTTCGCCGCTTTCGGTGAAAATAGTAAAAAAAAATTTTTTTATTTTTTTTTTGCTTTAAAATTAAATAAATTTAAATTTAAACTTGAAGAAATTTAAAATTGATATGAAAATATCTTTCAATATTATACACACACATGCAAATATTTATTTTCTCTTTCAATTCATCCATCTTTTACCCCTGACAAGCGACAACATGCTAGACTACACATACACACACACTCACATATGTATGAACATATGCACAAATGCAACACATTAATTCATTCGTTCATTCGTTCGTTCGTTTATCCAGTCATATGAATTTTCGTAGCTGCATTTGACTGTCTGTCATGTTATTTTCTTCTATTTTAATTTAAAACTTTGTTGTGTTTTTTATTAATTTTTTTTTAATTTTTTTCCACAAAAATTTTATTTATTTCACATTCAACATTTGACATGCAATTTGGCAAAACTGTCATATTTATTTAAACATTTTATTTGTTTTCTCTGCTTTTCAATATAAAATTTCAACTAAAAGTTTAAAGTTTTTTTATTTATTTAAACTTTCTATTGATTTCTTTATTAAATAATAAAATTTTAATGCAATTTTTTATAAACATTTTTATAATTAGTTTTATTTATTTAAATTTTTATTAAAAAATATTAAACCATTTTAAATATTTATTATATGCTTGATAGGTTTTCGAACTTCAAAAAAATCTATATTGTTTAATTTATTTTTAGAAAAAAAAGTTTTTTTTATAAATTTCTCCCTATTGTATGTGTTAAATTGTTTAACTTTCTAAATATTATTTAATTATGGAGTGAGATCGAAAAATTTTTAACAAACATATATGTGAATAAAAACGAAATCACTAAACTTGTAGTTTTAATATAAATCTTTATAGTTTTAATTACTGGTGATGAAATTCTAAACCTTTTTCAGAGATCCTTCCATAAAGGTTTTTATAGTGCTCTCTGATACTTTGCTCGAACAAGTAGTCCATTTTAAATGTACCACACTTTTGAACATATTTTTTTATCTTCAATTCTTTTTTAACTAGACCTCAAAATCTCTTTACTGGCCTTTGCTCCGGTCAGTTTAGAGGTCTTAGCACAACTCAAAGGCTTATTTACCGTGATGACAGGATGTCAAGTGGGGCAAAAATATGTGGACACGTTATGTTCGGTAACAAGAGCCCGTTGAGCCAATGCTTGACTTTTTTGCTCAATTGCACATATGCTTGTCATACAAAAAAAACTTTTTTGGAAATTTTGACTGCTTTCGGACCCTAAACTTTTTTTCAAACTTTCTTCGACCGTCAGCAACATGAAGTTGCTAAAACTCTACCAGAACATAGGTTTTGTCATCCATTATGCTGCAAAAATATTTTTTTTGAGAAAATTTTACCTCAATTTTCGTGCTCTGTTTTTGCCCTCTAAATATTTAGCAGCGTTCCTGTCAGGTATTTTTTTTGCCTTGTAAGTTTTTAAATATTTAGCTTTAAAATTAAAGGACTATAAAGTCCGAACACTGCACGAAATGAGCTGCTTTCCTACTCGAAGTGAGCTGTGTTACAAGTTCTACTAAAAATTCTTTCTATATATTTTTTTGGCTTCAGAAACATCATGTGGATTAAGATCTCTTGGCACTGGTACTGCTTAATAATATTCGAAAATATTTGACAAACATAATAACTGTCATGTTTTACAAGGGGAATTTGATCAATAAAAACAAGTCAAAGTTGAAAAGTTTTAATAAAAAACGTGTGTTAAGAATTTTTCGATCTCTTTCCTTAAAAATACACATGTATTTATTGGGTGTGTTTGTGTGTTGTGCGTTTGGTTTTTTGTTTAGTTTTTTTAAGAGCATTTTTTTAAAAAACAATATCAACAAAGTTAAAACATAATTAAAATCCCATTAAAATTAATTTTAATTGACAGTTGTTTAGTAATTTAAACATAAACGTATTTGAAGTATGTGTAGGTTTTTTAATTAAATTCTACAGTGGCAAACAAACGTTAATGATTTAATCAAATACTTCTACTTTAAAAAAATCTAATTAAATTTCTAAAAAAAAATAATTAATTTTATTTAAGAAAAATTTATTCAAAATATTTCATTATTTATTGAAATTTATTTCATTAGTTATTTCCACTTCAGTAATTATTAAATATTTTGTTTTTTTATTGCAAAAATTTTTTGAATGTATTAATTTATGCAAAACATTAATGGTTTGTGTAGAACATAAAATTGATATGTTTATTTACTTTAAGTTTTTGTTTACATTTTTTAAATGTAAATAAACATTTCTACATCTGTCTATTAAATAAATGTTTAGTATAATTTATAATTATTATTATATTTTTTAATAATTCATAGTTAATTGAACAGATGCCTGATTATTAAAACTAATTGTGTAACTAAAACAATGAAATAAATTAAAATATTTAAATTAAGTCACTAATTTTTCTCATAGAAATGATATATTGAAATGGCATTTAATTAATTTAATTTAATCTTTTTATTTATATTTTTTTTAAATTCTTATTAACAAAATTACTCTTAGCAGAAACCCTCTCTACCAGTTTTACTTCAGTTCTCGTTCTGTTTAGTTCTAGTTCTGATTCTAGTTCAGTTTTAGTTCAGTTCTACATCAGTTCTAGTTCAAATCTGGTTCAGTTCTAGTTCAGTGCTAATTTAGTTCTACTTCAGTTCTACTTCAGTTCTAGTTCAATTCATGCTCAGATCAAGTTGCTGTTACCCAGTTTTAGCTATCAATTTTTGAAACCTTTTTGTTTTGTTTACAAAACAAACCAAAAATACCCTGAGATTATAAATTTATTTCCATTTTTATCCTTAAATATCCTTAAGCATTTCGTTTTAAGTCTGTGGTTTTATCCCACAAATAAAAAAAACAAAACAAAACCCACACACATAAACTTAATTTATGTTATCAATGATTAATTTAATAAATCATCTTATCAATTGGAATTTATTAAAGTTTTATTTTATTACAAACATTTTATTCTTTATGGATTTTTCATCTTGATTAAGTTAATAACCAGACATAATATTTATTTATGTACAAGTATTTATTTATTTATTTACAAGACCTTAAAATATGATTTAGAGCCTTTTCAAAAAAGACACACACATAAAAAAGTGCTACAGAAGAAGAAATAATAAAATATGGCCTCTAGTTGCTTGACCTTTAGTTGTTGTCGCTAATATCACATTTTTACGTTAAGTCTCATGGTCAAATTTATTATTTCTTAAAAAAGGCACAAACACTCTGATAAACACGTCAAACATCATAACACTGAAAAACAGTTCCAAGGAAACTTAAAGCCTTAAGGATTTGGTGTTGGCTATGTGAAAGTTTTTAATAGAACAAATAGATAATCGAAAACAATGTTACCAAGAAATTTATTTTAAATTCCTGAATTTTATTTATTAAAAATATTAGAAAATTCTATTGTTTAATTTGTGCTGCAAAATTTGATAAAGAAAAAATATTTTGGTTTAATTTGGGAGAAACGTCACAATAAATAAGTTAAACTTCATCGTTACCATCATTTAGATCCCACAAATCTATTCTCAGCCCCAAATGTAAAATTCGGCAAAATTTTTAACTGCTTTTTCTGAATCCTTGATTTAAAATTAGTTAATTTCTTGTTCAGTTCAAGTTCAGATCTTGAACTGTTTGACTAACTTTGTTGGTCACCCACTTCCTCCCTGATCCTATTAGAATCTGTACGTATTTGTGGAAGGATATTCGATTTTTATTATTTTTTTAATAAAATGGCACTATAACTTTTCTGGTTTTAAAAATTCATTACCCCACTTCAAGTTATTTTAAAATATTTAAATCTAATCAAATAAAAATTATTCCAAACAAAAAAGTATTCCGATATCAAAAAATACTTGTCTAATGTGATTTTCTACCTACATAATTCATCGAAATTCATTGATTCATAATAAATTTAATCATTTAAGCGTTTAAATGAGAAAACGTAAATTATATTTTCCTATAAATATTAAATTATTCAAATACACTAACACTCATTTAAACACATATTCACTTGAGTACTCGCACACTCACTCTTGCTAAAATATTTAAGGAGTGAGATAGAAAAATTCTTACACTAAATCTTTAAATCCAAGTATTATTTGATTTTTCTTTTGATCAAATTACCATTGTAAAACATGTCAATATATGAACGTAATTGTTAATCAGATTAAAATGAGTGACCAGAAAAAAAGGTACTAAAATTATTAATTATTTTCAAGAAAACCCTACCTGATCTTGAAAACAAAGTTGATCAGTATTCAAAGGTCTGCCGTCTCTGTTCCAAATTAATTACACAGTAGCGGAAGAACTTGTCCGTTCATAGAAATGATGTGTCTAAGCCTTAAAAACACATTTTCAAAATAGCTCCCAGCACATCCGATAGGAAGGCAGCTAATGCAATTTTAAAATCATACAAGTCTCAAAAAGAGTCTGAAAGTTATGTTGATAAAATTTTAGAGGCCAAAAATATAGTGCGGAAATTGAAATAAAGTTTACTAAAAACAAATATTCTTGCAGAACGATTTTCGCATTTTCCTGATCAAAAATTTTATGATGCTGATGCTCGAGGGAATGTTGACGAAAAGTTTAAGACCCAAAAGCAGTCAAAATTTCCCAAAAAATTTATGGGTATGACGGCAAGCGTTGCCAAAATGATGATTTTATCGTATATTTTGATGATTTTTTGAGATAGATGACGATTTGATGAAGTTTTTACCAAAAAGATGATTTTTCTTTTTAGGAAAAAAAGGTTTCATATTTACTCTTAAATCGCTTTTCTTAAAAAACGGTTAAGCATTTTTAATGAGCAAAACATAATTTTAAAAACAATAATCAGAGAATAATGTTATGTGGTTGAAACATAAGTCTTACTTTCATGGAAAAGTATTTAACTAAAATGGAAGGAGTAGTATTTTTATTATCCTTGAAAAAATTTGGAATTTTGGCAATTTTTTTCAAAAGAAACAACAGTTATAGGCTGTTGCTTTAGCGCAGATTCTAACTGGTAAAAAAGTTATATTAAATTGAAATTTTGGTATTTTAAGATTGAATGCAAATGAAAGCATTTTTTTGTACCAATTGAAGCAAATCCCCAAAATTGTTTAGGCTCTTGTTAAAAGAAAATTGAAAAGCAGAATGGAAGGGTTTCCAAAAAGGTTCAAAAAATTATCAGTATTGATTTAAACTACAACAACAAATTTTCGATCTCACTCCTTATAATATAAATCATTTATTTGTTCCACAAAATTTCCTAATAATTTTATACTTCCTTTATAAGATTTTTATTCTATTTTCAATCTCATCAAATATTTGTATATGTATGTGTGTATGTATAAACGATAAATAACGTTTATTATTAATAAAACACAATTTCTAGTTAAATGTTCAATCAATTTCAAATGTTTTTATCGCCCCTAACAACAACAACAATACTAATACCAGCAATAACATATCAGCAACTTGAAAATCAACAACAAATGACTAAAATTCTTTATATTATTTATTTGATTATTTATTATTTTATATTCTTCTTTTCTTTCAATTTCATTTTTTTTCTTTTTTTGTATTTTCTATACGTATCAAGGAAACATTCTCGTTTCCTTTGAAAATACAAAATCGAATATTCCAACTTTTCTTAAGGAACTATGGTGAAAATAAATAAAATGAAATAAAAGGAGACATTGCTCTCTTTTGACATATACACACTTATTTATTATGTATTGTTAAAGAAATATGCCACGCTTACAAATACTATTACACATTTATTTTCTTGTGCGAAAAAGAAAACAGGGAGAAAAATATTAATTCTCACAAACAGTAGAGTTTGAAACTATTGTTTGTGTAAAAATATCTAAATCTTATAAAAGATTGAATAATAATTTTAACCTGTCAGTAAATATTGTTGGAAATAAATGACATTTAAATGAAAATTTTTATTAATAATGAAGTTTTTTTATTTGAATAGATTAAGGGATTCTAACTTGTAGTTTTTAATATAAACTAAATTAGTAAAATTTTTATTATAACTAAGCTTTAAGTAAAAATTGGTTAATGGTTTATGAGAATAAAGGATCATTAAGCTTCTTATAGTAAATTTTAAATTAATTTGCTTGTGGATTGGAAATTTTTATATTCCTTTATTGATACCATAGAACGATCCACAATTTTTGCTCATTTTTCTTTTCTAATTTAATTGAGTCATTTTTAATAATCCGTTAGATTATCTCTGCAAAATACGACATTTTAATTGTTCACTAAAAATGGTTTTTGAGAATTTATTTTGAGGATATACAGGACCGCAAACTTTGTTTTCGGCGGTATGGGTGGCTTTTTCAAAGTTGACATTTTTTGCTCATAAAGTTAAATTAAATTATTTGAAATTAAAGAATTTGTCAGCACCATTCTGGAATTAAAATAAGCATGTTAAAATCCTTAAAAACTTACATAGAACATCAAAATTTTGAAAAATTCACTATTTTTTCCTTGACATTACATCAAAATTAGGAGAAAATTGATTTTTATGGACATGTTATAACTTATTTATGAAGTTAAATAATTATCTTTTATTTTAGACATTTCTTAATATTACTTGATAACATATTGACAATTAAATAAAATGATATGTCCTTTTATTCGCTTGTTAAGAGGCTTATTTTGTCATTCCTGAAACACTAAAAAAGATTTGGCCTGAGTATTTGTTAAAGTTCTGGTTTTCTATAGAAAACCAGCAAAATCGGTTCAGTAGAAAAAAAAACAAAAAATATAGCTAATTTTATTACTCAATAACTGTTCCTGTGTTATATTTAAGAAAAACTCTTATATATTATATACATCTGTAAGTCTATATGAAAGTGTGTATGTATGAAACATAACGTATTTAATTCACATGATTAAGTGGTGAAGGGTATTGAAGATTCGGCATAGTTGAATACAGCATTCTTATTTATTATCATTAAATTCCATTTAAAATAAAATCTGTCCCATTAAATATCACATATATCGAATTATATATATGTGTGTTTTTGAAATTGCCACACGGTGTAATTTAATGATTTGGCATACAAATTTCTTCTTTTTATATAAAACGGAACTATACTCGACATGCTCAAGAAAACTTTCGATTTTCTATAATTTCTTTTTTAGGAAAATGTTATACTTATACACACACATTAACAACTAACTTAACTCAATTTAATAATATTAAATTATTTTCTAACCTCAAAAACTTTCCGAAACATATACATGCAAAAACTCTTATACAACATATTTATATATACATATATATTTATTTATATACATATACAAGTTTGATGAATATATATATTATTTAAAGGAAATTGTTTGTGGTCTTCAATATCAACTGCAGTATTTGGGTTAAGAAAGTTTTGAGCAAAACTTTTTTCATGGAAAAAAAGATTAAGAAATTTAATTTAAATGTAGAGAAACCGAAATTAAATATTTATTTTGAAATAGAGGAAATTATTGCTTAAGTGATTATTTAATTGAGATATGAATTTATAATATACTCTTTCCTCAGAATGAGTAGTTAATTTGATTTTAATGGGAACATTTAAAGCTTAAATTTTAAAACCAACAAAACATAATAAAGATTGAAGTTATTAATAATTCTATAACAGCAATGGGGAATAATTTGTCTTTGCTGATTTGTAACGTCTAAATGAAAGTTCCGAATTTGTTGAAATTTTGGCTTGAATATTTATTATTGTTTGGACCAGTTGTAAAAGACAAGTAAGAATGCTATATTCGGCTATGCCAAATTTTCGGCAGCCTCCACCACAAATGCGTGTGAAATAAATACATTATGTTTCATACATACACACTTACAAACGTTTGCAACATATTAAACGTTTCAATTAAAAATAACACAGGAAAACTTAATGAGTCATAAAATTGGTTATATTTTTGACTACAAGTTTTGTTTACTGAATCGATTTTGATAATTTTTGAAATCGTAATAAAGTAAAAATAACTTAATATTATGGCAAAAATTCATTCTTATTTGTAGATTTATAATTAACAACGTTACAAAAATTCTTCGCTTGAACTTAAAGGTTTCTTCAGAAATCATTTTATATCTTTTGATATACTAAACCGATTTTGATGGTTTTAAATAAAAAACTTCTCAGAACTATTTCAAATACTCAGGTGAAATAAAGCTCTGTCAATTATTACAGATGTGAGAGTTCCAACAACAGACACACTGACGGACATAACTAAATCGACTAAGATTTTAATTTGATGCAAGAATAAACATACATTATGGAGTCTGAGATGATTCAATATTAGCATGACACACGGAATGCCAAAGTTAATATACCCTTTTCATCACTTATGGTGGTGGAGGGTATAATAAGTTATAGACCGATATCTGATACAATACAAAATTCACCAAACAATTTTTTTGAGCTTTGAAATTGTTTTAATATCGATCTGTGACTTTTTGTGTTTTCGCCGATTTTTTTATTTTATATACCAAAGTTCTGGATGGCAATTAAATCAAAATTCTTCACTTTATTTAAGATGAACTTTTAATTATTTATAATTATTTTTCAAATAAATATTTTACATATAAAACAAACAGCATATTTTAAGAATTTATAGAAGAGTAAAATATAAAGCATACTTATAGGAAACAAGTTAACTAGCTAAACATTAAATAGTCCTAATAAATTAATGAGAGAAAAGTAAAACTTTCAATTTGTTCAGAATTAGTTGTCTATAATTTATTACATACCCGATCTATAACTTGTTATATTTTAATAATGAAAGTGCGCAAATATACTGCAAATAGTTTAGAGTTAGTCTGGACCATGATTAAAATTATTAAATGTTTTTTTAATTAAATTTTATTATAGAATTTTTTAATATTTTTTTTACAAAACTTAAAGCATATTTGCATGGTTTACAGATAAAGAAAAATACATAACATATTTTTAGGAAATAAACTAACTATAAATTTATTCTTAAAAAAATATTATCCGTTCATTGTTGAACTATTCAAAATTATGTTCTTTGTGTTCTTTTAGAAGTCGATCTACTATTTCAACAATTTTGTTATTATAAATATCAAAGTTCTTAGGACTACAGCATATAATAAGGGGTAAATCTGGCTAATAAATGGTCAATTAATTTTGTATGGTGTTCTATCAAAGAAAATTTCATTTAATAAAATTTAAGCTATGAATTTTTAGTAAACAATATACATAAAATATGTAGCATATTTGAGGAAAATATTGGAAATCTTTATTTTATGCAGAGCTTTTAAGTTCACGGCAATAGAATCTATTACATAAAACTTTTCACATTTTAAAAATATATAGAAAGTTTTGGAGTTTCGCACAAAATAACCAAAATATCCAACACTAATTCAAGTGTAGTAATTTTTTTTCAATTTAGAGAAAATACTAAATTATGTTTATTTATTTTCCTGATGAATTGATAATTTTAATTAGATGGTTTTAAGATGATTTAAAAAAAATCTCATTAACTGCTGCTTGTGAAATCATTTAGTGTTAAATCAAGTACAATACTTGATGTTATCTATCAAGATGAAAATTTTTCAATATTATAGACATTTGTATGTATTAGTAGTTAGATATTGGGGGGAATGAACAACAATTTTCTTGATTAAAAACAAAGCTGAAATAAAACTACGTTAAAATTAAAATTAAAGCTGATATTCTATCAGAAGATAATAAATGTTTCTAATATATTATTAACCTTTTCCCTTACCCAATAATCCACTTGAATATAAAGTTATAAAATGCATGTGTATTATTAACAAATTGACACTTGAAGTATTTACGACCATTGTAGGTTTTGTGTTAAGGGTTTGTTTGATACACAGAAAAAGGGAGAAGGGAGAGACAGAGGTTTTTTGCAAATTGATTGGTATTTTCTGTATTGCATCTCATTAATTGAATAGGAAATTAAATTTTCAAGTTTAGGTTCTTCATTTGACGATGATAACATCAAAATTGTTCAATTAATTTCAAATGGAATTTTATTAGAGAATAAATGTATTTAATAATGATTAAGTTATGAAGTTTTCTGTTAAATAAACAGATTATATATAAAATGTAAAGCATAGCTGAGGGGTTTATAGAAAAATAAAATTTAAAGCATAATTATGGGAAACAAAATTAATTATGAATTAATTAGACAAAACATTCATATATTTAAAATTATTTAAGCATAAAAATATTAATAAACTTTTTTATAAATTAATATTTTTAAGTAAAAATTAAATTCATGAAAGGGGCTTAAAATATGTTAAATTCTTTATAGTAAAATCTCGCAATTGTTTAATGAACTTGTCTTATATTTTTGGTGTTTAAATTTATAAATTATTTTTATCTCATCTTGAAATAACCCTAAATTAGAAAATATCATATTACTATTATGTATTTCTTGTATTTTGCCTAAAATCCCTCTTTTTTTATTTTCCCATACAATAGACCTGGTCATATTCATACAATCAAGTATGGAGAATCTATTCAAAATCAAAAGAATTCTTAAACCTTAATTCAAGCATCATCATGATAATCAGAGGTATACGTTTTTTTCCAAAAAGAAAATTCTTATTTCATAATTTTTCCTTTATTTCTCCTTTATTTTTTTGTTACCATATTTCTATGGTTTCATTTTCAATGCAAATTGAATGCAATGAATGAATTGCAATTGAATCCACTACCACGTATGCACACAAACACATACATATATACATTGATATAAAAGGAATAGGAAAAAAGGAAATAAACTTAACAACCATCTTTTGTATTCATTTGATGTAACTTCAGTTGATATTAAGGAGTGCGATCGTAAAATTCTTAACACAATTTTAATTGTGTTTAGTACACAAAAAATTGTGTACTAAAATTATTACATATTTTTAACAAAACCCAAGTTCATCCAAAAGAAGTTGGCCAAGCATTCAAATGCCGTTAAACTTTTTCCAGTATTATTAAAAAGTACCGGGATAACTTGTCCATTGATAGAAAACTAAAGCAGTAGAAAGAATGGTTTACATTATGTTTTGAAGCCAAAAAATATAAAGCATTTTCAAAAGACCTCCCAACACATCCAGTAAGAAAGCAACTCTGTTAAGTCAGTAACCGGAGCATTTGATACGAAAGGTTAGTGCTAATGCAGGTTTAACAATATATAAGGTTCAAAATGTTCCTGACAGGAACGCTGCAAAAACAAGTTTTCTAGTAGATTTTACGCAACCTTCAGGTCAAAAATTTTATGTTGCTGATGCTTCTAGGAATGTTGAAGAAAATTTAAGACTCAAAACCATTCAAAATTTCCCAAAAAGTTCTTGATATGACAATCAATATGCAGTTATGTCAGAAGAAGCCAATCATTTGTCACAACGGGCTCTATAAGTATCGCTTTATAAGACTTATGTGTGCACTTATTTTTGGCTTAACATGGTATCCTGTCACTACGCTAATTATGTTCTTGAGTGATACTACAAAAATAATATGGTACTTGTGCCAAAGCTAATTCTAATTGGTAATTGAAATGTAGAAAAGCTCTCTAAAAGTATGGTAGATTTTAAGCAGAGATGAACTACCTGTTCGAGCAAAATGAAAAAAGGCACTATAAAAAGGTTCATAATTTTATCGTTAGAGTATAAAACTATAAAAATAATTTCTTTTTTATTTTTAATTTGTAAAAATAAAAAATAAACTGTAAGTTAAGTGGTTTCATTTTTAATAACAAATATGTATGTTAAAATTTTTTCGATCTCACTCATATATATGTGTGTATATTCTTTACAAATGGGTATAAGTAAAATGGATAGAAGGGTTTTCTTCCAATATAAACAAATATTATCAAGTTGAAACGTGTTTTGAAGTTGCCACAAAATGTATTTGTGGTATTTTTGTGGAAAACTCAAACATTTTAACAAAAATATCTAAATTAAGAAAAAAATGTTAAGTAAAATTTTTGTGTGTAAATTTAAAGCAAATAAAAGAAAATATTCTAAACAAACTTTTTATTCCAAAATCGGTTCATTATGCAAGAATTTGAATAGAAATAGTTTTTTGTTTCCTTGAAAAACTTTAAGCAATCAAAAATACTACACCTTTGGTTCTGCTACACTTGACTCTAAAAGCAAAAAAAAAAAAACAAAAACAAAAACCTAAAACCTCTAACTTCACTGCTAAAACAAGATTTACATATAGTCTAATTTTAGGCTTAATTTAAAACATTTTTTTTGCATACCCTTCCTTCAAGCAATTTTTTATCTTTTTCCCTTTTTCGTTTTTTTAGTTGCGCTTCTTGCCATTCATCGTGTGACACTTGCAACGGTTCCGCTGAATCTCAATGCATCACTTGCCGTTCCGGTCGTTATGCTCTCGATGGTAAATGTTTGAATAGATGTCCAGACGGTTACTATGCGGATAAAAAACGCCAAGAATGTGTAGAGTGTCCGACGGGTTGTGCTACATGTACGACCAATGGTTTTTGTCTAACTTGCCTTCAGAATTGGACACGCAATAAAAAAGGAAAATGTATTATCACCGGCAGTGAAAATTGCGAAGAATGTGAGTATGAATATGAATGAAGCCAAATGATGTTTATGTCTTGTATGTGTGTTTCTGTGGGGAAAGGAATAGTTTTTGTGAAAATGTATATTAAGGTGGTAAAAATTTAAAAAAATATTTTGAGATAAAGTTTTTCTATAGAAAACTGTTTCAAACAAAATGTGATATAGAAACTCTTCCTAAGTCTTTTTTAATTTTTTAATATATTTCAAACGAAGCATTTTCTATAGAAATCTGTTTTATATTTTTGGTATAAAATTCTGTCTTTACAATTTTTCCTTATAAAACTCTTCTCAGTTTTCTATAGACAACTGTTCTCGGTAAAAAAATTTTATAGAAAACTATTTCCAGTGAGAAATTTTTTATAGAAAAGAGTGATAAATTTTGTATAAAAAGTGTTATTGTGGAATTTTTTATGTTTCCAGTGGAAAATTGTCAATAGAAAACTGTTTCCGTGGAAAGAAAATTGGAAATCTCATTTCCGTGAAAATTGACAAGTAAAATTATTTTAAAGATAACTTTTCAAACTAAATTCTTTTGGAAGCTTTTCTGAAATGAAAGCTTCAATAAAACATCATTCCAAATAAAACATTATAAAGAAAATATTTTTCTCAAAAAAACTTTTGATTAGAAAATTTTCCAGAAATAATATTTTCAAGCTTTTTATTAGTTATTTCTATTAAAAGCTTATCGAAGAAGCTCTTTTTGTAGGAAACTTTATTAACTTTCCGAAAAAAAGAAAATATTTACCTCTGAAAAGTTTTATCTAGAAAGCTCTTCGAATAAAAGTTCTTCAAAGCTTTTGACAGTTTCTTTTTATAAAATTAAACAAAGAACTTTTTAAGCCATAAGTTAAGTTTAACTTAGGGAACATCGAAATCGATACCCTCCTAATTGTATCTTTGATTAAACCAAATTTGTTTGCCATACAACAAGATAAGAATTCAAACATTAACAAACATTTCTACGATTAGAATTTTTTGATGATGGTCCTACCAATATTTGACCAAGGTGTCAAAACCTTGTACAAAAGAGGTTTTTCATTTGATTTATATGAATGTGTTGGTTGTTTATCAGTTGTAATTCATGTATAAGATTTTTTCCTAGAAGAGGAGATTTCAAAAACTAGTTTTAATAAAACCAAATCATATATCAATCATGCACAATTCTAAAAAAAGGAAGAAGTAAAAGAGGAAAATTTTAAAACCAAACATTTTGTGTGTTAAATTTAATTGAAAATTTAAATAAATTAATAATTTTATTATTTACACAAAAAATTATTCCTTTAATGTTGATGTTTCTAATAAAAATTAAAAACCCAAATAACAGTTTCATTTAATACAATTTTATTATTTTGTTACCCTTTTAAACAATTTTTATGTTTAACTTCCCTCACAAAATTATTAAAATGAAGATGATATCTTGGAGTAAAATGTCATTAAATTAAATTTTATCACCAAAAAGTATGCTTTAATTTTACAATCATAATTTTTAAAGGTACAAAATGCAAATACGGAAACTCATTTATACACACTTACACACAGACACACTTCTATTAAAATTTATCAACAAAAATGAAAAACAATCTCTTGAAAATGTAATTTATCTACAATAACTGCTACAACAACAACAATAATTTTATACGCCATAAAAATGCATAATTTAAATTGGATTTTTATCAGTCATCCAAAAAATATACAGTCCCGAACAAAACTATTCGAACAGCAAGTGTATTTTTCTTTTTGCTTTATAGCCAAAACGCGTTTGTAATGAATGGACTATATATTTTGTAACTTCCTCCCCGATTTGAATTCATTCCACTTTTAACGCTTTTGAAGATCAAATTTATTAATAATACGTTGCTTCTAGACCCGTCTGTCCAGTTCTTCCCCCAAATGCTCAATTGGATTAAGATCTGTGGGCTGTGGTGGGTGCTACTATGAGCTACATTGTAAATTAACCATGATGATGTTCATGTTCGTTTTTCATATTCTGAGTTGCGCACAATAGTTCGGTCATCATTACGAAATATAATAAATTTGCATCTGATTCCAAAATGTAAACTCTTGCGCATACTCTTAAAGCTTAATTTGGTTTATTGAAAAGATAAGTGGTTTACGCCCCATAGAACACTGCACGAACAATAACGGAGTGCATATTTGTGTTATATTCCTGTTGCAGCAATTACGCTATATGCTTTTTATCATTATGTTTAATTTTTCAGACAATTTGGGTATTTTCGAGGGTATTTAGAGTTTTAACCCGGACGTTTCTATTCGTATTTTGGAAACTTGACTGTTCTTTTAAACGATTCACTACGTTTCTAATAATGAAATGACTTCGATTGATTATTTGATCTATTTGAGTATATGTTTTGTTATGCAAGTACGGTATTATTTTTCCAAAAAATATTAAGCTTTCTTCTTTAATGGTTGCTCGATTTATGAAAATTCAAAAATAATGAACATGCCAGGACTGAGTATGCCGACAGATAATAATGCAGAAAGCATAATAAAATGCCTGCTTACCAATAGTTTTGTTTGGGACTGTATAAACAGGAACAACTTAAATACACTAACAAATAACACTCATACACTTTTGAAATAAATTTGACCATAAATTGTTGGGTTTTTTAAACAAAAATGAAAATTGTAAAAAAATCAACTCTTTGTTTATAATACGAAGCTTTTTTCATTTCCTGTAATTTCTCTTTCGCACTCTTTCTTTTTTCTGGGGCAACTCCCACTCTCACTCCTCTTTGTTTTTTTTTAGGTCGTTGTAATTGTAAGTAATGTAAATGCAAACAATTCATAATTTGTTGTTTTTGTATTTTTTTAATATTTATTTCTCTCCATATTTCGTTTGTATGAGGAGTAAAAGTGCATGTTATGTTTTAACAACGTGTTTTCTCTTTTTTCTGGTTATCCATTTTGAAAATGTCCTTAGGCTTTCTAACGGTATTAAAAATACCATAAAAGCTAATAACAAAAAACAATAACAACATTTACGATTTCAATGTGTGTTTTTCATGTTTAGATTCTATTTTTTCTTTTATTTGCTCCATTTTCTAAAAATTAAATGGAAAAAGTGATTGTTATATAAAATAACCTTTAGCAAGGTTATTTTTTATAAACTCATAACATATTTTTAGGAAATATACTTTTTTTGTGAAAATTGTTAACGTGAATTAAGAGAACTTTAAATATGTATGAAATATTTAAAATTTTTGAGGGCTTTTTCCCAGAATTAAATTACGGAAAAAAATATTTAAGTAAAATTTGCTGTATAAAAAGTGCTACACTGAAAAAAGCGTATGGTCAAGTTTTCATTCAGATCAGTTTACTTTTAATTTGTCTTTAACAGCAACAAATAATAGATAAGAATCTCTACAATACACCGTGGGCAGAATCGATTGGCTTAGACATTTTTGTAACCTTAGTTCGGCTGGATGAATTTGCATGAAATCTATTATAATGATTGCAAAGGCGTGCAGCCTTTAAACATTGGAAAATTTAGCGAAATATAGTTGTAAAAATTGGATTAACTTGGACATTAATTTGTTTTACTACATACACAGAAAAAAAATACGAAAGACGTTGAACATAGTTAATTTGAAATTGAATACAATTTTTTTTTCATTTAGTTTAAATATTTTTACGTTTGTGGTAAAATAATATCCTACATTATAAAATCTTGCGATATTAATATATAATATTATACAACAATACATTTAAAAATTACTTTTAAGTAAAAAAATTTCAAGAATATTCTCAAAATGCTGCATTTAATGTGAAACAATTTAAATTAAAATTTTTTATCTATGAAGAAATTGCTTCTATTTAATTTAACTTTACTTTTTTTTTATTGCAGTTTTGAAAAGGTAAATTTTTTTGTAATCATCTCGCAATGACTTTTTACAGAACCATAAAAAATGTGGACTGTATGGACCAAAACCAAAAATCTCAATTAAGAGATTTTTCATTATGTTTTTAAGAATGTAGGGAAACTTTTAATTAAATAAATAATTAGTTTCAACTCTTTAAATTAGAATCACAAGAGCCATATTTCATAAAAATTTCTGAGAGATATCTTAATTAATAAATTAAAAAGAAATTAAATGCCACAGAAGCTCATAAAGGTGTCCAGCTTTTTGTTTATTCCAAAATAGCAGAAACAATTTTTGCAATTTTTAACTGCCATATTTCTAGTCTATCAGCCAAAAGTTTCAAAATCAAATAAGTTTGGTATTGTGATAATATTTCGTTTATTAAAGACTTATAGAACCAGAAAACACTATAGCATCGACGATAATTTTCTATTGCCCTCATAGAATCTGAATTTTTAATTTTAAGGCCATTTCATATAAGTTTTTATTTGTATTTAAAATTTCATTCAAATCACTTCAGATTTAGGTATGATAGTAACTGCGGTAATACTAAAATTTTGTTAAGATTTTTTTATTAATTTTCATACCCTTAGAAGCCAAATTTAAAGATATATTATTTTGCTCCAAAATGTTCTATGAACCCGTCCTCTTCTAAATGAATTAAAAAGCGGCTTTGTTCTTTCTATGTTTAATACAATTGAATTTTATTGTAGCATTTAAGAAACAGATTTTTTTCTTTCACATTTCTGAATATAAGTTTTTGAGGAATCCTTATATCCCCTTCCATATTTAAAAAATTGAAATATTTAAATTTTAACTAGAATTATATATTTTCAAAAATTCTTATATTAACTCAAATTAATTCTAAAAAGTTATTTTAAAAATAAAATTTACGTCACTGAAATAATTCAGAAAAATTCACATATAAGTAAAGAAAAATATTCCGTAAAAATAATATTAAATGTTATCATATTCCAAAGAAGATGAAAGATTCTGGTTGACACAAAAACTATTCCTGATAATAAAACTGATACTCATATTATCCTGAATTGATACAAAATTAATCGGATAACAAAGAAAACAGCCTCTTTTCCGGAATTATGAATTACAGCATTTTGGAACGCATGATCAATATTTGTATTATACATTTATTAAGTATACGCAACCATATTTTATGATACGTCATAGTAAATTGTGTTTGCTTAATAAATTTAATTTAATTTTATTTCTCGAATTATTATATTAATATCACACCGTATGAATAATATTTGTCTCATATTATAAGAAAACTTAAATCTCAGTCGTATAAATAACCTTTTCAAAGCGTATGAGTAACATTTGTTAAGTATATTGAGTGAACGAATATATTGAATTTAAAATGATAGAACAGTTTAATAATTCATTTTGAACTTTTTAAAAACCTTAATACAAAGTACTCAAAATAGTTAAAAAAATTATTATTAAGTACACAATTTCCCTCTGTTCTTTACAATTAATTAAAAATCTGGATCATTTCATTCTATTCCAATATTTAAAACAATTATTTTCGATCTTTAAAACAGCTTTAATCAAACTTTCCTTAAAAGAAGTCTTCAATCATAATATCTCCAATAACATAACTTTTCCTATTTTTCAACATTAAAAACAAAAAAAAAAAACACCCACACACTTTATCAAGCATCTATTTCATTTTGCCCTCTTAATAGCTTTCTGCACACATATATTCGTTTCCTTTGATTTAATTTCCTCTTGTCTTGTTACCAATCGTTTTATTTTTATTAATGTTCTTTCTTCATCTTCTCTTTTTTATTTGTTCATTCGTTTGTCTACTTTCAGCTGAATACTATGATAACAACCATTGTCATCCATGTCATAGCACTTGTGAGACATGTGATGGACCCACCGAATCAAATTGTTTAAGTTGTCCCCAAAGTCTGCTGTTGCAAAACAATCACTGCGTTAGTTCATGCGATGATGGTTACTATATGGAGGCTGGTATTTGTGCCAAATGTCTACATACATGTACTCAATGTGTCTCACGTATGAATTGTACCGCTTGTGCCAAAGGATTACAGCTACAAAGTGGTGAATGTCGTACCACCTGTGCCGATGGGTAATTAATGAAAAAAAAATGTTTTAAGTTTTTTGATCTTTTTTTTATTTTATGCAAAGGAAAAATTTTGAAATGAAGTTTGAGGAAATTTTATGAGAATTTGTATCAGAACAAATTGAAGAGCAAAATTTAAAAAAAAATATAAAAAAATCTTAATTATAATAATTTTGTTTAAAAAATTATTTTAATTTTTTTAGATTGTAAAAAATAATTTTTTATTTAATTTCCATTGAAAATATGCTTCCTTCCGAAAGTTTTCTAACGTGAAAATAAATCATCATTAAAAATCTTTATTTAAACATTTTATAAAATAACCTCAAAAAAGTTTTCTCTATGATGCATCATTATATTTTTTTCTCTAAACTTTTATTCACACATTTTCTCATTTTTTCTTTTTTACTCCAATACAAATTTTCTCCATTTTTTCAAACCGCCTTTTAACTCTCTTTTGTTGCCGGCGACATCATCGTCGTGTGTACATACACAGCTATTATAGCGACCGTGGCACTTGTGCCAAATGTTATCTTAGCTGTCATACCTGCAGTGGTCCGCGTCGTGATCAATGCGTTCAATGTCCCAGTGGTTGGCAGTTAGCTGGTGGTGAATGTCATCCGGAATGTCCTGAAGGTTTTTATAAGTCAGAGTTTGGTTGTCAAAAATGTCATCATTATTGCAAAACTTGTAATGGTAAGTTATATAATGCTATTTGTTAACTTGTTTTTAAAATTTTTCTATGTATAAGTCACGTGTTTTATATATAAGTTTTGTTTTATGTTTTCTATTTATATATGTGTGTATTTTTTGTTAAAATCTACTTTTGTGTTTGTGTGTTTAAGGTAGAAAATTTTATGTGTTAATAAATGAAGATAATTTTATATTTATTTTAAAATCAATATTGACAGTTTTATGAAAAGAAAATTGGATTGATTTTAGTTTGTTCTTTGGAAATATTAAATGGAATAGGAAAATCTTGAAAACGATTTATTTAAAAAATCTTTTTAGTTAATATTTTAGTTAATTTTAATCAATATACGCAGCCGTAATATCTTAATTAAGTTGATATTTAACCGTATGAGTAATATTACTTCAAATATTAAGTATACGATATCGTTCTCTCCATTTTATAGTCAATAGTATATTCTATAGTTCAGAGAATAGAATTTTTACATCATAATTTAAAAAAGTTAGGTTTATTTTAATTATTATTATTATTATTATTATTATTATTATTATTATTATTATTTTTGTTATTTTTAATTTCGTAAAAATATTTTTTTGTGGACTAATTTCTCTTAAGTATATCTTAAGTTACAAATCCCATTAAAAGTTGTTCTCATTCAAATCAATTATCCATCTACTTCATGTTATGCATATAAACAGGTGCTGGTCCATTAGCTTGTACCTCATGTCCTGCACACTTTATGTTGGATGGTGGTCTATGTATGGAGTGTTTAGGTTCACAATACTACGATTCACCAACACAAACGTGTAAAACATGTCATGAATCATGTCGCTCTTGTACAGGTCCTGGGCAATATTCCTGTCAGACCTGTGCCTTTCCCCTCCACCTCGATCGTTTAAATAATCAATGTGTACCCTGCTGTGCAAATGATGCTTCACCCGAGGATCAATCATGCTGTCACTGTGATAAAGATACAGGTAAGTTGACAATAATTAAAAATTATTTTGTATTTCAATTTTTATAAATATAAAATCAACAATTGTTTTCCATTGTAATAATATTAAATTTGTATTTAATCCCTGTGTTAATTTAATTTCATTTTCATTTCCTATCTAAACAGGTGGTTGTATAAATGCTTCACCTGCTGGCAAACGTCGTATAGCTGCTGCTGCCGAACAGCAGCAATTTGGTAGTTCCTATGGCAATAGTGGTGGTCTTTATGGGAATTTACTCGATGATACAGATGGCTCAACAACAGGTGTCAATGGTTTATTCTCACGTGTCGGTTCACCTCTAACAACTATAACAGCAATTGCGGTTGCTGCCTGTCTACTTATTGTTACTGTATTTGCTGTCATTTTTGCCGTCTTACAGGTTGGTATTTTAAGGTGTTTAATAAGGATTCTGACAAAAGAATAAAAATCTTTTTTATCTCCCTCTAACGCACTACTTTTCTCATTTTCGCCCAAAACTATATTACAAAATAATAATGTTCGTTTGTATGTAGTTTTCAACTTGTTGTGTATGTATATTTGAGTACTTGACTGGTATTTGTGTGCGCATTATTATATACAAAACTATAACGGAATATCGTAGGGATTTAAGAAATGTGAATATGTATGTGTTGATGTATGCATGTACTTTGATATTTGTATTTACCGTTAGGAAAAACAAGGATTTTCTAACATTTATGTAGCTAAAAATCAAAAAAAAAAACGATTACATGACTTACGTAGATTGTCTATTGTATATCTCGGTGTTTATTGTACAACAACAACATGTCTTCTTAAAAAGTCAGGTCTTGTATTTTATCTTCTCCGAAATAAAATCTAAATAAAAATAAGAGAGAGGGAAAGAGAGAGTGAATGAGTGCATGTAACATTTGTCTAACAATATTAGATATACAAACCACAGAAATTTGACAGCAAATCTTTTAATTCACCGCCTCACTCACGTTCGTATGTATTTATTATTGTTTATGTGTAAATGTGGGTTCGCTCTTTATTTTGAGGATTACTATTTTAGGTTGTTTTTCGTTTTTCCTGATGACATCTTTTGACTTTATGTGGGAAAAGATTTCATATTAAGATCATATCAATTTTGTTGGCATTTTTTAGGTTTTATATATGTTTACCTCAAGTGTTTAGTTAATAAAGTGATTTAGTTGTCAGATATACTATTAATTTTGTTACTTTTTTATATATTGCAAATACTGAAATTTTAGGTTTTGCGACTCAAGAATTTTTATACCCTACACCACCGTAGGTATTATGTGTTGGTGCTGATGTTTGTAACTTGCAAAAAATGGTACCTTTTAGTCCTTTTAAGCTGGCAGTCAATGTAAACGTTGTGAACAGTCTATAGATATCCCGATGAAATTTGGTTCATATTATTATTCTGGTCTAAGGAGGGAGCCTAATGAAATTGGCCATATTTCTATTCAATATTTCAGGTACCTCCCATACAAATGTTCTGACCAAAATGGGGTTTTAGGCTCATAAAGTCCTAAATATAAAGCAAACCCTCTTCCCCTTTAAGGGCATAAATTCCACATAATTGGTATTGTAATAATAACTGGTCAAATTAAGATAAATATAAGAGAATATTTATTCATAAATTTTTCGTAACTACTATTAATAACTAATATTGATGAAGAGGGTTTTACATAGTTTTCCATCACCGACTTTAACATCTTAACTTCTTTATTTTCAAAATATTAAAAATTTTTAATTTTTCAAAGGGTTTCAATGCGATTTCCATATTTTGACACACATTAAACTTGTGTTGTTGTAAATTTGCTAAACTTATTAAAATTAAATTTAAATTATAATCCCAAAATATCAAGTCCAACTACGTGATACACAACACGAGATATATTATATTTCGAATATCGATTTATGTTTATATATATCTTCATCAAACAAAATATTATTACAACAAAATGAATAAGTAAGATTTTTGGACTTTGGAATGAAAATCGGAAAGGTGTTTCATTTTATTATTATTATTTTTGTAATACAAACAAATTTAATTTTTACACTTAGAACATTTATTTGATGAAAGCCCATTTTGATATCATACGTATTGAAATAGCAGACCCACATCACCCATTTTTTGTAGACATTGTAATTTAGATATTTCTAAAATTGTGGTGGATAGACATTGTAAAATTAAACGCTGCATTTTAAAATGGTGTTAGAATTATTTTTTCGGCACATTAAAAGTTTAAAAAAGTTATAAACATTTTATTATATCATAATTAAACTTTTAAAAGACCTGTAAGATTTAACGGCAGCAGAGGAGTTTATTATTTTAATTTTTAAGAGTTCTTCAGGACATGTCCTAATGGGAGCTCTGATTAGAGGATCTTGAACATATTTTAATTCTCTTTTTATTTTCACATTTACAATGCTCAGAGAGACCTTCAAGACACACGTTTTTTAAAGTTTTTCTGTTATAGTTTCCGAGTTACATCTCTCATTTGGTCTTTTTAAGATGAAACTTTTTTATATTGTGCTAACATTTCCATGAATTTTTTTTTTCGAATTGTTGTTCAGATAACCAACGAATCCATAGGCCGATGTCTGAGACAACCTCCTATAATTGAAAATATATGAACAAGAATTATGATTAAACGGTTTATTTAATCTTCATGAAATTTGTTACAGTGATATTTCCATAAAATTTTTGGATAGAGGGATGTCCCCATTTGACACGCGGATAAACCTTTAATTAAGTATTAAAAATTGTAGAGAGTGAATTTTGATATTTTTAATATTGTTATCTCTGAAACTGACAAATTTTTCAGATCTACATTTTCTGGAATTATCGTATAGATACCTTTAGTATCTCCCACTATAAAATACATAATATATTTCCTTGGATACTTTTATTCAGAATTTTTTCATGACTTCATCTTCAACTTATAACTTTTATATATGGAACTGATTTTGAACCGACCTTGCACCTTGACAGGAATGTTTACTCAATTATTTTACTAAACATTTGATCAATTAGACTGATTTCATTATTTTAAAAATGGAAGAGCTTAAGCAATATTTTAAACGTCAATCTAAGATTAAGACAGTTATTAGTCCATAACTTTTAAAAACTGAACCAATTCTATTTTCAAAAACAAAGTACTCAATATAATAAACAATAAACTGAGAAAATTTTATTCCGATTGTTGTTGTTGTTTTCGTGATAATACTTCACACATTTAAACTGGCAACTCGTTTACATTTATAATACTCACAGACAGGTCCTATAACTGTTTTATAACTGAACCGAATTAGTTGATTTATTAATATAAGAAGAAGACCGACGAATGTATCTTAATTAATTACAATAAACTTAAGAGATGCATTATTTAAAAGCAACTGAAATGATTTAGTTTCTTTTTAAAATATTTTATTTAATTTAAAAGAACGTACCAGCAAATATATGGGTGAAAGGATAAAGCAAAATTGATTAAAATTTTCCCTTAATCCATGAAAGGGCTTCATGTAACTCCATAGACAAAATTAAGATAATTTACATAATGAGACTTTTTCAAGGATTTTTACTTTTGAAAAATATAAATAAATATTATTTTAAATTTAACTCTTAATGTATAAAAAGAATCCTATTAAAAATAGGATTAAAATCCAAAAAAGCCTTATCTAATCTCTTTATAAAAAAATATTGTTTTTATTACAAAAATTTTATATGAAAAAAAATTTTAACAATTAAATTATGCTTCAATAGATTTAGAAAAAACAAAGACATTAAAACGGTATTAAAAAATGTCAGAAATATACATATACATATGTAAAGGCATAAGCTTTATAAGGTTTCATACATATACATGTATGTAAATATTTATATAACAACTTAAAAAATACACATACATTCATACATACATTTAGTATTTATATGTTTACTTGAAGTTTATCATCAATACATGTTTTAAGCATGTCAATTGACAAGAACAAAATTTAATCGCTTGTAAAAACTTTACGAGATAAATAGATAGACAATATACAAAATCATATACAATTTCTTTTACATATGTGTGTATGTATAGGATTTTGATTTCTCTACATAAAATATTTCAAAAGAGGGCGCCAATTTATCAATGTCTAGTATTCAAGATTTTTTTATAACATTTTTTTTATAAAACTAAATAAATACTCATCTTTATTTCCATACTTTTTTTGGCTTAAAACAACAACAACAAACCACTAAAATACGCAATATCCTTGTTGGACGGGGGGAGAATAAAGTATGGATATGTGTTGTTCAAATTATTTTAAGCCTTTAAACAAAGAAGTATTTTTTAACATTTAACAGCCGCTATAAAGTGGAATAAAACTTTTGAAACAATTTTTATATTTAAATGGAGTGAGCAAAAATATGAAAAATACACTTGAAAATGTTTATACTTTTAAGACAAAAGAAAATATGGTCGAGGTAACTGTAGCGGAGAGGCAGCATGTTGAATAACACTATTACAAAAGTATTATTGTACCACAATCATACTATTATAAATAACATTAATGCATAACTTCAGTATTGTTGTAGCACAGCCATAATACGTTGGCTCTCAATTATGGTAACCGCAAACAAGTTTTTTCTCTGCGTGCAGACTAAAATATATATGTATACACAATGTACATAAACACTAGTATATATATCGCATTATTTTAAAACGAGACGACAAGTTTTTTATTTTTAAAAACTGTACTTAATTTCGATCAAAACTTTTTGTTGATCTAATTTTTCTCATATTTAGCGTTATTGTGGAATTATATATCTGAAACTTGGAGAAGTTTCTTTTAAGTGTATTAATTAGTACTGAAGAAAAGTTATATAACAATCCGCGAATTTTGTTTTCAAATTTCTGCTGAAGAGTTCATTTATCTATATTTCGATAATAATTTTTGACTTTGTTTAAAATGTTAATAACTTAAAAAAGCATATTTTTATTTCAAAATCTAAGATCCCTAACACAACTAAAAATAATCTGGATAAATTTCATTGCAATATTTTTTTTTCATATATTAGTTTTTAGCGTTTGTAGAACTGAACCGATTTTTTTTAATGTGAAAATATTTCAAATTATTATTAAAATGCAATGAAATAAATAAATTATTCTTTATATCCCTACTGTAGGGTATAACAATTTTGAATTTTATACTTCAAAGTCATACACGTATTTAAAGAACATTTAAAAAAATGATACACAGCCGTTCTTAAATGGGCCAAAAGATAAAAAAATCTTTTTACATAAAAATATACATCCAACAATTGTACATCCATACATCCACGTGCTGTAACAATTACTTTATGAGTACACATACCACACTGAAATATTCATGTTAAAAGATTTGTAGACGTTTGAGCATAAAAAAGCAAATAATTTTGAAACGTGAATTGTCGACAAACGAAATATTTTTGATTTGAGATTTTTATTTATTTAAAAAAAATTTAAGGATTTTTAGTCCAAATGAGTAGTATTTATAGTTCTAATGAACTTGCCGATATTGCTGTTTTACATCTAGAAACTTCATTACATAACTTTATATGATATGATAATTAAACTTTAATTGTTATAACGAATTTTTTGATAATATTAACAAACCTTCCTTAACCTTCTTATAAAAAAAAATAATAATAAAATCCGGACAATTTTTAAAACCCTAAAAATCAAATACTTAAAGCATTGAAAGCAAAATATCATGTTGTCATATGAAATCCCTTTTTATATCCTTCTTCGTATAAAAAAATATATTTGAAGCATAAAAAATATAAAAATTCATTAAATATTCCGGTTTAGACAGAAAATAAAACAGACACAAATATTAAAAAAACGGGGTAATTTAAGTGTCTACATTTACATGTAAACATATTTTATAGCATCAAGCATATTTATAGCGAAATACGTACACATAAATTACATACAGAATATAATAATTTTTGTTTTTGACAAACTGCCTACAAAACGTTTTAGTCATTATTAAGTTAACATATAGTAAGAATATTAGGGAGGATCAACATATTAGTGATAATAAAAAATTAAATTAAAATTTTTATTGCAGCATCCACCAAATTTGTCATCTAAAAACCCAACATATATATTAAACTTAGTCGATTTATCTTTAAATGTCTGTCTGTTGTTGATACGCTCACATCCACAATAATTGGCATTGCTCAATGAAATGTGGCCTGAACTTTTGTAATTGTCCTGAGAAGATTCATGTTATTGCCAGCGAAATCGTCTCAGTTTATTTAATAATATAGACCGATATCTCAGACAACCTCCAAATTCAAGCGGTGAACTTTCGCAATATTATCAATTATAAATCTACTAATTAATGTAAATGCATTCTGTTCATTTCAAACAAAGTTATAGAGCGATATCTGAGACAACCTCAAAATTTTAACAATGAACTTTCAATTTTATTTTTTAATTTAAAGCAGATAAATTTAAAATTGAAATCGGATCAATAGGAAAATATAATTATACAAACGTAAAAGTGATTATGAGTCAAATGGTATAAACACTATTTTTATGCATGTTACACACACCAGCACAAACGCATAGTACTCCAATTTTTCGATGGTGTAGGGTATAATTATAAAGTTTAGAACAAAAAAAAGGGTTTTATCAGTAACTAAATGCTGCCAACTTTTTGAAAAAAAATCCCAGAAAATAGATTTTTTTCAAAGTTCCAACTTCAGATTTACTTTCGAACAGAATCATACATTATTTTTTATATAGTAATTGCATCAATATTTTTAAAGGGAGTATGATACATACTTAAAAATTAAACTGATCCAAAATTTTTCAATTAATCTTTATTTTTGCAACAGACTTAAACTTAAAGATTAAAAATATTTTCTACTTTTTTAATCATTTCAGCGCTCCACAAATCATCCGGCCCGCAAAACAACCCGTTACAATAAAATACCCACCAATGGACGAAGAAAAAATCGTATTACCTCGTCCAGTACTTTATTAAAAGTAGACGCTGAAGCTAATCTCGAAGAGGAAGAAGAAGACGAGGAAGAAGAGGAAGATATAGATTATGAAAGACAAATACAACTGAAACCACAAAATGGTGAATTGGTAGAAGAAGAAAACGATGAGGAAGATGACGACATTGAAGAGGAAGAAAATTTAGAATTATATAATCTCAATAAAAATTCTCAAAAATTAGCAAAACGTCCTAAAAAGGAAACGGAAAATCTTAAAACGTTTGTAAGAGTTCCACTAAAGAAAACAACGATAAATCACGAACAACAAGAAACACAAAGGACATAGAATTTTCTCAAAACATAAACTGAAAAAAATACTAAAATTTAAAGAAAAATTAGAAAAAAGGAAATGAAAGAATTAAAGAAATAAAAAAAGGTTTAAAAAATTCAAAATAAAGCCTTATAAAAATTTATATATGAAAAAATCATAAAAAAAGAAAACATTTTTTTAAAAAAGGAAAAGAAATATTTGTAAATGTAAATTTTGTATAAAGAAAATTGTACCTTATTATATAAAAAAAACAAAAATAAAAACATAAAATTAAAAAAAAAAAATATTAAAAAAACACAAAAAAGGAATTAAATAAAAAATATAAAAGAAGAAGAAAATAGGATTAAAACAGCTCTAAGCTTAATTTAAACAAAAAATAAACAAAAATAATAAAAAATCCCATTTATTTGTATTGTGTTAGTAAATATTAAAAAAAAATATTTTATTTTTATTTTATGCAAAAATACAGTTTTGTTGGGTGTAATATTGAAAAAAATGTTTTAAAATAATTTTTAATTCTAATTCTCTTTATAAACAAAAAAACTAAAATTTAAATAAAATAATATATATTTTGTGTGTAAAGTTTATATGTAAAAAAATGAATTATATCTGTTTTTAGCCAATTATATAACTTTTTCTAATAATTATTTTATTTTAAAAAAATATATTTTATCAAAATGATTATTTTATCACTTTTACTTATGATTTTGTTATAACTTTAGTAAAAAAAAACAACAACTAAATAAATAATTTTAATTTATGTGTGTATGTATTTTTTGTAAACTAAAACCCTTGAAGGGTCATGTTTTTATTTTATTATCATTTTTTAATTATTTTATTATTATAATTATTATATAGTATAATTTGTTTATATATGTTAATTATTAAAGAAAAACAATTTGATTAAATTAAACACAAACAAAAAATTAAATTTAAATAAATAATAAATGATTCTAAAATTATTGTAATCAAATGAAATTTTTTTTCACTTTTAAATTTTTTCACAGGTTTGAAAATTAATCTTCCGGTCGCCGTGGAAATTTTCTGAAATTTCGGAATATAATTTTTTTTTTCGAAAATCTAATTTTATACCCTACACCACTTTATGTGGTTATGATATTATGCGTTTGTGATTATGTTTGTTACATGCAGAAAAAGTGGTGTTAAACCCACCTTTAAGTACCGTTCGAAACAGAATCAAATTCGTTTTAACGATGTTCGTTCTGGCTGTCCATGTCAGTCTACATGTCGCAATTTCCTAAATATCGCGATGAAATTTAGGACATATTACTTTGGTCTCATGATGAAGCCTATTGAAATTGGCCATTTTCAGTCTTATGTATCAGGTACAAATGTATTCTGGTTTTAAGGAATGTGGTTTTAAGGTCATATAAGTCCTAAATACAATGCGATTTAAGAAAAATTTGACACAAGTAAGTCTTATGATATTCTAAACCGACGTGCCAAAATATGCGAGGATCGGTTCATTATTTCTCATAGGTCCCATTCAAACACCTTACTTTTAAGGTAAAAACTCACATATACGTTAGTATTATAATAATGACTGGTCAAATTAAAATTATACGATAGTAGGTTCATAAAAATACGATAGTAGTGTGTCACAATAATGTACTACACACTTAAGAATAAATGAGAATATTAAATTATACGAGGGTCGTTCATAAATTTTTCGTAACCACCATTTTAAGCCGACGATGTGGTGTAGGGTATTAGATAGCAAGCTTTACCGACTACACATTCTTACTTGTTATTTAAATAAAAACATTTTGTAAAAGTCCCTAAAGTATGCTTCCCTTTCAATCAAAAATAATTATTTAATTGTAAACCTCAAGATACATTGTATGAAAATAAACGTTTAAAATATTATTACCAGATTCTGATATTTAATAACTTAAAAGTTTCTGTTGGGGTATTAAAACGAGACCAGTGAATTCCCCTTTTGATTTTTTTGAGAGGCTGTTTTTTGAAGCTTACATAGTACTTCTACAACCATGGTTACTGTTGTATGTGCTAGTCCAAGATCTCTTCCTAGCTCTAGTTGTAATTTCAAACTAATTACTCATTTACCTTGACCGACTTTTTACATAATTAATGTACTTTGGCGAATCAAACATTTTATTCTTACTATAACCAGACACTTTTAGCACCACCTTTAATACAAAGAAGAACGTACAGGTAACGATAAGTGTTAGCAGTGACGCTAAAATTGTAATCCACAATGCTGCAGTAAAAAAAATAACTGTTTCTAGCAACGCAAGCGAAATCTAAACAACGCAAATCGAACCGACGCCAATCGAGGTCAAAACAACACAAATCAGACCAGCTCAATTTGAAATTATAACGACTCAAATCAAATTTTTTAGTTCTTAAACGCATTTCGTTCATTTGATGTAATGTTTTTATGACTCAAAAGTTGTAAGTTTCGACGTGAGCTCTTCCATTAATTGACCATTTTTATTTATAAAATATTCATGTATCCGAGAGGATCGCTTTCATGTATGTATCCGAGAGGATCGCTTTCACTATTACAAATACATAATTTGTTAATAAAAATTGGAAATAAAGGGAAGTTTCAGAAGTAAATCAATTAAATCACACTCCCATCTCTTCATTTAGAATATGTCGTTCGATGTGTGACTTCAAAAACAATCATATTATTTTATTCGATTAAATTATATCCATCACAATAATAATAATTCAATGAATGATTTTGCTTTCGTTTCTAACGATTTTTACCTAAATTTTTATACCTCAAAAATATTATTTTTACAGGCACTATATATTTTTTATTATTCCTTATTCCTAGATTCCGATTTTTAAAATCAGACTTTTCTGGGAACTTTCAATTATTTTGAACATGATATACAATGTTCAAAAATAAAAAATAAAATAATCGAAAATTTAATTAAAAACGAATTTATTTTCTTCACTATGTCTTTAAAAAAACTTGTGATAAAATACGTTTTATTGGTCTTCTATCTTGTTACATTTCACACAAATCTATTTCCGTTTACTTAGTGAAATACTTGTGTTTACAGCTTTTTGGGTTAAAGTTTATATTGTGTTAAACTTTGTGGTGTTGGCAGCACTGAATTTTATTTCATATATTTTTCCTTAAAATCCCAAAGTTATACTTTAATCTAAAAATAATGTTTAATTCTTGAATTGTGTTCCCAACACACAATTCATTGTAATATAATTGTATTATAGAATTAGTTTTAAATCGTTATAGCTAGAAATAATATTTAAAATAAATCTAAACTAATTTGTAAATATTTAACACTCAAACTATGTAAATAATTATTCAAAATCAACAAAAATTCTAAAAAAGATGTAAAAAATGCAGAATAAATTTCTATATATATTTTTTAATAAAATCAAACGTGTATACTAGAACAGGAAATAAACTCTTTCGATTAATAAAAACTATACTCAACAAAATATTTTTAAAATAACTAAACAGCACTTTAAAACAAAATTCTAAAAATTATTTTAATTTCAATTTTGTAAAGAACGTTAGCAAAAATTATTTCATTTTTTTAACATTATTTTTTATAATAATTTAAAAATATTATTGAATACTTTTTTTAAATAATTTAATTTTAAAAGAAAAAATTACATTATAATTTTCAACACAATTAAAATCAATTTATAAATATTGTAAATGAGAAATTTTCATCTCTATTAACGCAAAAATTCTTTATAATAAAAAAAACAATTCTATTATAAATAAAAAATAAATATAATTAAACCAAATAAATTATATATACAAAATTTATAGAACAAACATCCAATTATATTCTTAAGTCTTATATATATAAATATTTAAATAAAAAATGAATGAAAAATAAAAATATATTAAAATAATAAATAACAAAAAATTTTTAATGGTTAATAATTAAAATTTATAAAATAACAGCAAAAAGAACACAACATTTAATATTAAAAGAAAAACAAAATCGAAATAAAATATGTAATAATAAATAAAACAAATGTGAAATTTAATTGATATAATGTAAACAACTCTACAGACTGATAGACAGACAGACAGACAGACAGACAGACAGAAAAATAGACAGACATATTTACTGCTAATGAGACATTCATTCATTTGTTCATTTAAAGGGACAAACAGATAGACGAACATTCATACAAAACCTATATATACAGACTTTAACAGAATACAATTCATGTTGGTATTATATATATTTAACTACAAAAACAACAAATTATTAATTGTAATAAATAAAAATTTAACTCAAAAAAAAAAAAAAAGAATGATAAATAAAAAAATAACTGAAATGTGAAACAAAAGAAAAATAAATAAAATCAACCAAATTATAAATAAATATTGTGTTTTTATTTAAATAATAAAATAAATATTGTGCATTTTTTATTTACATTTCAAAGCGAAGCGATTACATGATAAACATATTTAATTAGAATCAATAACAACTGATATTTAATTGGTTGATTAATTTTTATAAATAAAATTAACATAATTCTTTAAAATAAAAAAATAAGCAATCGAAATTTTTAATATCAATAATTAAATTTAAAAATAGTTAACTTTTAAAATCGCTGTTCGAAACCTAAGCAAATTTTATATTATTCTATTTGGTAAAAGCAATTAATAACAACCATTTTGTTAATTAATTGTTTGTGAAAAATTTTGTCCCAAAGATATAGTTTGGTTGACCTCCCAAAACAGACCGGAAAGTTTTTCGGTCTTACTATTTGAATTTTGGAAGAATTGTGCCATATTGTATATTGTACGACGATTTCCAAGTCAAAATTACTGCAAGTGATTTCGTAAAAAACGCAATATTTTTTGATGCTGTCAGCATTAGTTAGCTCTACATTTTTTATTTTAATGAAACCATGATTTCACATAGATTCCATACAAATTCCCATTGAAATTGCAAATATTTATTCATGAAACCGTTAATTATTTAACAATTCTGATAAAATTTAAATAAAAACAAAATTACCGCTGTTCGAAACCAAAGCGAAATTAATATGGTTAATCTCGCAAGATCTTCTGGGCGAACAGAATCAAAAGATTTCATGAATGAACTTCAAATTCAGATTAGTTATTCCGTACTTAAACAACAACAAACCGTCTTAAAAGCCCTGCTTATAATATCCGTTTCTTAGTTAAACCCGTTCTTTTGATTTCTTCGATTTAGTTTAGATTTAATTTTGTATATATTAAATAGGATCTATGGAGGATTAGTTCTAAAAAGAACTAAAGGAAAAGTGGCTACGTTGACGTAGGAGGATAATGTTTTGTGTTAAACCTGTTTGCAGCTGATGAAGAATTTATATAGAATTTATACAAAAATTTACCATTTTATTTGCTACTATCCATATGTTCCAGTAGAGAAAGGCCAATTCGGTAAGTATTTCAGCACATTAATGAACTGACTCATTCATGGAAGTTAGCCAAAGCCTTGTATTGAACACCACAGTCCACGATACTTAGCAAGTTTTCAATTTTGAGTATTCAAAAAAATACCGTATTTTAGTAAATTAAAAGTTCTTTAAAGATTTTGAAATCAGTCATTAATGTTTCAACAATATTCAGAGTCTGTTTCGAAGGACTTTCCAGCATTCACCTTTCTGGAATACTAAATGTAGACATTATTAATGTTTTGAATTTGTTACAAAAGAATACCCAACATATAGATCTTATGATGACATACATGGAACTATCGATAATAGATCAGTGAGTTCTTAAAAAGGCGGTTTTCCAACAATATTTGTTTTTTAAAATTTTGCCAATAACATCGACTATATTTTTCTTATTAAAATTATTACTAAGAAAATATTTTTTTATTTAATTGGTTTTTGATCCAGTTCTATTTTTGTTTACAGAAAGTAATAGCGTATTTCAACCATTTCGATGGGAAAAAAGCTATCCTATTATAATAACTGACTATGGAAGTAAACAACTTCTTCTAATTTTAATTTATAGCCTAAATATTTAGTTAAAGTATCATAAAAATATATATTTGAGAGTTTTTATTGAAAAAATAATAAATACTTATTTAAAATCAATTCCAGTTTAGTTTTATTTGAAATGAAATATAAAGGTAAGTAAAAAGAATATTCGAAAATTGTCTGCGCTAAATGTTTGAAAGTCACAACATAAAAGTTTTAAAGTCATTGCCCTAAAATTTACTTGCTAATTTTTGGCACTTTCTGGATGCCTGGTATATTACAAAAGTTACAAAGATGTAAAAAAAAACTTTGCTAAAAGTCTGAATGTCACAGTAAATGTGAACTTTGCTAAAGTTTTAGGAGCACTGTTACATTTAAAGTATTGGCAGAAAATTTGCTTGCTATTTTTTGCATATTTTGGGCGCCTGGTATTTTACAAATATTTTAGCAAAAATTACAAATGAAAATTTTTTCGTTGATGTTTGGGATGGGAAATTGAAAAAAAGTCTTTCTAGATACTTTGACGTTTTTAGTTATCCTTTATAATCCAATGCAATGGACATCGAATGGTGTAGACTAGAAATATTGAATAGAATAAAAAGTTTCATTGATATTAATGTTTCTAAATTAATAAAAAAATGTATTAAAAATTATACAAAATTTACCATTTTATTTGCTACTATCCATATGTTCCAGTAGAGAAAGGCCAATTCGGTAAGTATTTCAGCACATTAATGAACTGACTCATTCATGGAATTAGCCAAAGCCTTGTATTGAACACCACAGTCCACGATACTTAGCAAGTTTTCAATTTTGAGTATTCAAAAAAATACCGTATTTTAGTAAATTAAAAGTTCTTTAAAGATTTTGAAATCAGTCATTAATGTTTCAACAATATTCAGAGTCTGTTTCGAAGGACTTTCCAGCATTCACCTTTCTGGAATACTAAATGTAGACATTATTAATGTTTTGAATTTGTTACAAAAGAATACCCAACATATAGATCTTATGATGACATACATGGAACTATCGATAATAGATCAGTGATCTTTAAAAAGGCGGTTTTCCACAACATATTTGTTTTTTAAAATTGCCAATAACATCGACTTATTTTTCTTATTAAATTATTACTAAGAAATATTTTTTTATTTAATTGGTTTTTTGATCCAGTTCTATTTTTGTTTACAGAAAGTAATAGCGTATTTCAACCATTTCGATGGAAAAAAAGCTATCCTATTATAAAACTGACTATGGAAGTAAACAACTTCTTCTAATTTTAATTTATAGCCTAAATATTTAGTTAAAGTATCATAAAATATATATTGAGAGTTTTTATTGAAAAAATAATAAATACTTATTAAAATCAATTCCAGTTTAGTTTTATTTGAAATGAAATATAAAGGTAAGTAAAAAGAATATTCGAAAATTGTCTGCGCTAAATGTTTGAAAGTCACAACATAAAAGTTTTAAAGTCATAACAACTTCTTCTAATTTTAAATTATAGCCTAAATATTTAGTTAAAGTATCATAAAAATATATATTTGAGAGTTTTTTATTGAAAAAATAATAAATACTTATTTAAAATCAATTCCAGTTTAGTTTTATTTGAAATGAAATATAAAGGTAAGTAAAAAGAATATTCGAAAAGTTTAAAGTCATTGCATGCTAAAATTTACTTGCTAATTTTGGCACTTTCTGGATGCCTGGTATATTACAAAAGTTACAAAATGTAAAAAAAAACTTTGCTAAAAGTCTGAATGTCACAGTAAATGTGAACTTTGCTAAAGTTTTAGGAGCACTGTTACATTTGAAGTATTGGCAGAAAATTTGCTTGCTATTTTTTGCATATTTTGGGCGCCTGGTATTTTACAAATATTTTAGCAAAAATTACAATGAAAATTTTTTTCGTTGATGTTTGGGATGGGAAATTGAAAATCTTTCTAGATACTTTGACGTTTTTAGTTATCCTTTATAATCCAATGCAATGGACATCGAATGGTGTAGACTAGAAATATTGAATAGAATAAAAAGTTTCATTGATATTATGTTCTTAAATTAATAAAAAATGTATTAAAAATTAGATCGCAAGAACCTTCAATATTAATTGTCAGATATTTGTTCTCAAAGAAAAAAAAATAAAATAATAATAATAAATAAATAAATAAATAAAAAATAAAATTTGACAAAAGCACGAAGCTAAATATTTTAAATGATATTAGACAGTATGAGAAAAATTAATAAAGCTGGTTAGGAAAGAACTACTCTTACTTTCTCTTTGCAAAAAGCTTGGAAATTTTGAGATTCAATGTTTGAATTCCGCAAAAAATTTTGCAAAATTATCTGAACCGTGACAAAAAATCCTATAAGCGTTTCCATTAAAGTTTACATTATATGACAGTGTGAGTATTAATTAGGACAAAACATGATTCTCATTGATATTAGTTGTAGTATGTCCAAGATTCCCCTAGCTTCCATACAAATTCTCCTTAAAATTTCCATTCATCGTCATTTTAAATTACCATAAAATTTATAACGGATCAGGATTTTGTGCAAATTGGTCCCATATAAAGATCCTTTCTGAAATTAACTTTGAGTTCAAAAATAACTTAAAATTTTGTGTTATTATAAAATTAGACATAAAGACTTCTATTTTCCTATAGGTCCCTTATAATGCCCATGAAAATATTTCCCGTTGTCATATTCCACATGAAATGTTTGTATAAATCTGAACAAAACAAATTTTATTCTTTTAAAATTTCAAATTCATACATTATTACAATGACTGATAATGTCAGGTACAGCTATTGCATATATTGCAATAACCTTCATCTATCTTATTTATAAACTTAGATTTATGTATAATTTTTATTTCGAACCTTTACGAAATGTGTTCTTTAGGACCATTTTCCCCAAAAGATGTTATTTATGTTAAATCTTAAGTATGGCAACCTTCTACTATTCTTTTCCGTTCTTCATATTAACAAAACACTTGGCCAATAACTTATTTGATCAAATTTGTAGCATACTTTAGAGAGTTTGAATAAATTATTAAAAATTTCAAATTTTATTCATTAACTTTCTAATATTTAGCATATTTTAAGGATTCTTTAATTAATATTCAAATCAATATTAATTTAAAACTGTAACTTAATTGAATTAAATTGTATGTCATATTTATTTACAGAAAAGTTTAACTCTTAAGAATTTTAAATAAATATTTACTCTCTTCCAGAAGAAAGTTCTTATTTATCGAGAAGACAATATATACAATTTAAAACAAAATTGTGTAAATAAAGGTATGTACACGCAGAAAATAATCAATGTAAAATTAATAGAAATATAATTAATTTAATATTTTTAAGTTATGATTATGCTTCGTAGACAAAAAATGGATATTTTACATTGTTTTACAGTAAATAAAGCTTCTTGAGAATATTTTTGAAACTTGAAATTTTAATACTTTTGTCATATTTATGTCGAAAGATTCTAATATTTACAATATTATTTCATCACATACATAAAAATGTTCAATTTATATTTACTGAAAAACAATTTTTTCAATCTTACATCAACTATATTCAACGTAGATTTTGTTTCATTGTTTTTTTCTATGTGGTACATATTTATATAACAAGTAAGGGAGAAATAGTCGATCAGGTTCGAAAACATAATACTTTACACCATTATTCTTGTAGAATTTGGATTCATTGATTTGTGTTTGTATAACTTAAGTGGAATTTATGAAGCGTGGGAAATATGGAAAATAATGGACGCATATGTTGCTTCATTTCTTTAAGATATAAAAGGTCCCCCTATGAATTTTATGTTTATTTGAGTAAGATATTTATTTTATATATTTTGCTCATAATGATTTATTACACAATCTAAGTAAAATGTAAACAAATAAAAACTAAATGAAGCTGTCAATCTTAAAGATGAAATGTCATTAAATAATACAAATACTTTTAAGGACTGGGTAAAAAGACAATAAACAAATATATCATTTGAAATGAGATTAGGATGAAAGACAAAAACAAGAAAAAAATTAAATAAACAATTTAAATGATTGATATGATTCCATTACATTTATTTAAGTATTTACTTGACTGCGAATGAATTTTCTCTTTTTGGGTCTAAAACAATGTTTCCTTAAGACACAAGCTATTATCATAGAATAATGATATGACTATGGATATGTATGTATGTGTGTAGTAAAACATGTATGTGTATTCGTAAAAAATTTCCACTTTGGTCAACACATATTGCTTGAGTCTCGCAGAATTTAAGGAATATTAATTTTATTTATCTTGTTTATATTCTCTAGGGTGATAATACACATACACGAACAATATAAATAAATAAATAAAAAAATAAATAAATAAATAAATAAATAAATAAATAAATAAATAATAATAAATACGCATCTTATCAAGAATCGGATGTTATTTTGTAATCAATTTATTTTATATCAAAGTTCAAGATTTTTGGTTAAAAAATTGATCTTTTCATTGGGAAAACTAACATTGGCTCTTGTTCCTCAAATATGTGTCCAATGACGAAGAGGAAGTTATTTTGTACTTACTTTTACACTAATAAATATGAAAAATATCCTTTTAATCTCCTCCTTAAATTTAATATTAAATTCAAGTTAAAAACACTTGCTCCCATTTCCTTCACAAAATTAATGGCGAACATGAGTTTCTGTCACTAAATCCAATATATTTTTATTAAATTTTTGTACTTTGCTATTTTTTGCCTTTTTTTATTTGACTTTCAATTTGATTTAGGAAATATAATTAAGAAGTAACAAGTTTATATTTCAGATTCTAATATTTCATCTTGCTTGAATAACACAAACTGACATTTTTATATTTGAACTCTCATCTCTCATTCCAACTCATTTCCACTGTCATGCAGCAAAATATCTGTGGCTTTGTAGCGTGTCGTGGAGATTGTATTTCATCATTTGAAATGAGATTAGGATGAAAGACAAAAACAAGAAAAAAATTAAATAAACAATTTAAATGATTGATATGATTCCATTACATTTATTTAAGTATTACTTGACAGCGAATGAATTTTCTCTTTTTGGGTCTAAAACAATGTTTCCTTAAGACACAAGCTATTATCATAGAATAATGATATGACTATGGATATGTATGTATGTGTGTAGTAAAACATGTATGTGTATTCGTAAAAAAATACCACTTGGTCAAGTCTAGACATATTGCTTGAGTCTCGCAGAATTTAAGGAATATTAATTTTATTTATCTTGTTTATATTCTCTAGATAATACACATACACGAACAATATAAATAATAAATAAATAAATAAATAAATAAATAAATAATAAATAAAATACGCATCTTATCAAGAATCGGATGTTATTTTGTAATCAATTTTATTTTATATCAAGTTCAAGATTTTGGGTTAAAAATTGATCTTTTCATTGGGGAAAACTAACACTGGCTCTTGTTCCTCAAATATGTGTCCAATGACGAAGAGGAAGTTATTTTGTACTTACTTTTATTTCATATCGAAATTCTTAATTTGCGGTCAAAATTAATTTTCTTATTATGAAAACTAAGAAAAGACGTAGTTTGTAATCACTTTTATTTCATATCGATATTCGTGATTTCGGGTCAAAAATTGATTTTTTTTCATTGAAAAATTAAAATTGACTCTAATTCCTAAAAGGGCTGTTAAATCGAGAAAATGGCGGTTATTTACAATCATTTTGATTTCATATCGAAATTCATGATTTTGGTCAAATTATATTTTTTTCATTAAGAAAACTTAAAATTGACACTAGTTCTTAATACGTATCCAATCAAGAAAAGGTCGTTTAATATGTACTTCCTTTTACTTCATATCAAACTTATGATTATGAGACAAAAATTAATGTTTTCATTGGAAAACTAAAATTGGCTCTAGTTCCTAAAAAACATGCCCATCAAGAAATGGACGATAGTTTTTAATCACTTTTTTATATTTTATTTTTATAATTTTTGTCAACAACTAATTTTTTTAATTTAAAAACTAATATTGGGCTCTAGTTCTTAAATAGGCGTTTAATCAAGAAAAGGAGTTATATTGTAATAATTTTTATTTTATATCGAAATTTATTATTTTGTGAAAAAATTTATTTGTTTTTTGGGAAAATTAAAATTTGCTCTAGTTCCTTACATGCGTATTAACCGTATTTTGTAATCACTTTAATTTCATATCTAAACTCATAATTTTTAGTAAAAAATCTATTATTTCATTGAGAAAATTTAAATTTGAATTTAGTGCATGCGTCCCATCATCAAAAGAACGTTAATATTTAATAAATTTTTTCATATCGAACTGATTTTGATTAAAAATTCAGAAAGATATGGAAAACATTTTTGCGTAAAGAAAACAGCAATTTAGTTTATTTATATTTAAAATTTTCTTTTAACGCGTTTTTTCCAAATGATATAAATTTGGTATTGGATGTTGCTACTCCGTCTGAAATTATTTCAACAGCTTGCTCCCCGTCTGGAACACCTATCAATAGTTTTGTTTCTCTGCAAAGACTGCAATTGATTACGGCAAATATTACAAATAGAAATACAAATTTTTCCCAATACATTTTTTAACAGTTACCTTGAACGTTTTGATATTTATTTCAGTTCTTTTAATTTATATTTAAGGTTAATTCGTTATGCTAGAGCATTTATAATTGTAATTAAAATTTTATTTCCAACCATAAACATATTTTCAAAGAAGTTGACGGCAATAACTTATAATTATCAATATTTACAGTCAGCTGTAGCGAAATTAGTTTAAATATAATAGAGTTTTTTTAAGTGTTTGTATCCTACATCGTAATATATGTGTTGCGCAAAAAACATTTTCATGCTAAGTCGTTTTAATGATTTCTTTATGGAAAAAGCTAAAATTGCTTTACAGCTAAACCATTAAATAAGCGTCTAATCAAGAAAACAACTTATTTCATATCAAATTCATGAGCTTGAGCAAAAATTGGCTCTAGTTTCATAAATACGTGCCCAAAGAAAGGGACGTTATTTTATAATAACTTTCATTTCATATCGAAATTTATGATTTTTGAAACAAAATTTATTTTTTCATCGGAAAAACTAAATTTGGATATAGTTCCTTAAATATGCGTCCAATTGAGAAAAGGATGTTATTTTGTAATCACTTTTATTTCATATAAAAGTTCATGATATTGGATCAAAATTCGATTTTTTCATTGGGAAAATAAGATTGACTCGTCAAGTATATGAAATGGAAGTTAGTTTGTGTTAACTATTATATCGAAATGCATAAATTTTGGTCCAGCAAAATTTTTGTCGAGAAAACTAAAACTGAGTCTAGTTTCTTAAATATAAGTCCAATCAAGAAAAGGACGTTAATTCATAATCATTTTTCTTTTATGTTAAGAATTTTAATTTTTTCAGTTGGACATTTTATTATATTTCGAGATCTATTATATTTATAGGTGTGTGATAAAAAAAAGAAAACAACGGTAATAGTTGATGTATTTTATTTCAATTTAAATTTTCATTTTATTAATTTTGCAATTGATACAAAAATAAATTTGCGCGTTTATCAATGATCAATGGAGTTATCTATGCTAATACTGGTGTAGTTAGTTCAATAGCTTGCTCCTCGTCTGGAACGCGTGCCATCACTGTTGTGTCTCCACAAAGACTGCAATTGATCACGGCAAATATTACAAATAGAAATACAAATTTTCGCCAATACATTTTCTAGCAATAACTCAGAATATTCTGATATTCAATACCTCAACTATTTTGTTTTATATTATAGCTGAATTCGTTATGCCAGAGCATTTATAATTGAAATTAAAATGTGCTTTCCAACATCAAAATATATTGTAAAGATGGACGTTAATAATTTACAAATATTAACATTTATTGTCCGCTGTATCGAATTCAATTTAAATATTACAGAGTCTAGAATAATGTTGTCATCTGTACATTAAGCGTTTGTGCAGATTGAAAAAATTTGTGCTATTAAAAATATGTGTATGTTCAGGAAAAGAACATTAATTTTTATTTACTTTTATTTCATATTAATTTTATGATTTTGGTAATCCAAACGATTTTTTCATTCGAAATCTAAATTGGTTCAGGTTTCTTAAAAATCGTTAACTTGTAATCAGTGCTATTTGGCCTCAAAACTTTGATTTATGGTCCAAAATTGTTGTTTTATTGAGAAAAGTAGAATTTGCTGTAATTCTTTAAATGCGGGTTGAAAAACAAATGATTTCATTTCATTCCAATCGAGAAAATGACGATGCTTTTTTCTCAATTAGTCTCAAATCAATTTTTCATTTGAGGAGAAAATTGGGCTCTTGTTCCTTAAAGAATCAAGTCCAATGGATGATCTAGTTTCTTAACTACGCGGTCGAATCAAGAAGAGGACTTAAATTTGTAATCACTTTTTTTGTGTCGAAATTTATGATTTTTGATAAAAAAAATCATTTTTTTATTGCGAAATGTTAAATCTAAGTGCATGTTGCAGTTTTTAGGGCATCTTTAGGAATTTTTTTATTATTTTGCCCAAAGAAAGAGAGCCGTTTGATCAAGCATTATTTTAATAGTCCTCTTCATATGTTGTCCCTAAATTTATGAACGATTAAAGAAGAAGTGTTTTAAATAGTTTTTGTCAAAACCTAAAACTATATGCTGGTTTTACGAGGATCAACTCCCTTCTTTTCATTACTACTTTCCAATCGAATAAATCCAGCATTTGAGTTTATATTGTTTAATTATGATATAATGACCGAGACATTTACGCTGCTCACAGTTTACTATAGTTTTATATAACCCATTTAGAAAAACATAAGTCTATTGTAATTGTTAGTATTTTGCACCCTTAAAAAAAACAGTAAACCAAATTATACGAGGGTTGTTCTATGATATTTCTTGGTTTCCATTTATAATCATATGTATGACGCAGGGGCTTTAATGATTATTGCTTTCTTACTTGATTTGGTTGGAATCTTAAATTAACGTCATTTGTTTTTAATTTGCTCAAAAATATTTTTTTTTTTTTTGAATTTTATTTAACTTTTATTTTCAGTGTTTATCTTCAAGCTAATAAATACTAATTGAGTTATTAACAAGATTTTTGTTTATTATTAACTTTGCCAGGAAAAGACGAGACGACATTCATCTCTTCATAGACGATTTATATTCATATAAATATTTTAACTTTAATTTATGCACGAATTCCCAAAAGTTATTAGCATAATCATATTAAACTTAATAATAAATAGTAACGCAAAAGTAGCAGATACAGCCACAGTAGCAGCTACAAACGTTTAAATTTGCATCAATGTCTTAACTAGAACACTGAAGAACAAAAGAGAAAATATAAACTATAATCATATTTTAGCTAACATTAACTTATAAATTAACGAAAATAAGTGAAAAAGAAAATCTGAAAAAATTGTAATAAAGAGTAATTATATAAATAGAGAAGTCACAGCAGCAAAAAATCAGGAAACGGTTTGTGGGTAGAGAGAGGCAGGGTTCCAAAAGCATAAATAATATTAATTTGTGACAATGATTTTAGTCCATAGATGAAACAGATGCGATAGAAGGTAGTACGCCTAATTATCAGTTAACAGGACAACAACGAATTACTACACAAAACAACTTTGTAACTTTGCCAACATTCATTTCCACCAAAGTCAAGTAAAAACATCTGTAATGCAAATTGTAACCAAAAAGAATAAAAAAGACAAGCTTTTGTGACTAAAAGAATTCAAGTGGAAGTTTCAATGAATAAACTTATATTCAACTATTTAGATGAATTCACTTAAGTTCCATACCAGCAGTTGGTAAAGTAACGTTTTTATAAAAAAAAAAAACGAACGGAAGGATATTGTATCAGTTTTACTTATATTTCCGTTGACTTTGAACTCATTCGTCTCATTAGCATCATTAATCAGTTGGAAATATAGAAAAAAGCAAAAATATAATATTCAACTTAAATAAGACCAACCCACGCACACTATTTCAAACTCAAACACACACACTCATATAAATAATAAAATCTTAACGGATATGGATAATGGTGGGCATGAATAAATGTTTAAATGAATTGGTTAAATTAGCATGACCTAGATAAATATTTAAACACAGAAATCTACTCGTAATCCTGCAAAAATATTTTACTATAAAGACATGATTGTAAATGTAAAATTAGTAAAAACGACGGAAAAGCTGACAGGGACAGATGTGAAAATTCTTAAATCTTTATCGATAATTAAATAAAAATTAATAAGAATATTTTCTTTCTTAAAATGGTATTAATTGGGTGGTAAATGATTGATATAAAAAAGAGGATTTTCGTTAAAGAAGCAACAATTAGTCAGAATTAATTTAAAGTAGAAGGAAATGACAAGATTATATTGGGAATGTCTTCAATAAAAGAATTGCAAGTAATTATTGATTTTGGAATGAAGGATTTATTAAAGAGATATTTAAATTTTGGTCGAAATTAACGTTTCAATAAAATCAAATCGGGTTTCTTCAATTAATATAAAGAAATTAATTTTAAATCACTTTAACTTTGTAACAAAATGTTAAATTTTAGCAAAAAATTTAATTTTATAGAAAATTTTTAAATTGACTCTAGTTCCCTAAATGTGGTAGTTTTATTTCATAATAAAAAATACAATTTTGTCCATCGTTTTATATTAAGAGCTTAAACTATTCATAGTTTTGAAATTATGAAAAGAGGGACCACAAGTGGTGTCAGGGGGTATATTAATTTTGTTATTTTGTGTGTAATGAAGAATGCAAGAAAAAATCATGTAAGACCTAATTAAGAACCTCAGCTGATATCAAAATCTGGGTCTGAGAAATATCTGGGACAAAAAACATTTGTCAATTTTGACATTAGCAACCAGATTAAAATAAAATTTAATGCATGACAATTCACATGGATAGAAGTGAGGTAATTTGAAGTTGAGCTGGAGAAGTTCAAGTGTCTGTTTGGTCAGAAGCGTAATCGGTGAAAATATTATTATGAGAAAGAAGTTTTGTAAGTAGGAAGTCGTTATAAATCTCTGAAAAAATAGTGAAGAACCGACTAAATCATCCTGTTTTCCTTGTTTTCTTACAACAAAAATGAATAGCAAAATTTATAACGAATTACTGGAAGATACTATAACACAGCTTAACTGTGTGATTGGCTGGCTTTTAATTAAACCCAATGGAGAACTTATGGAGGAACATATCTCTTAAAGTTTGTTCAAATAATACCCATAACGAAAGCATAAAGACTTTAACAGAGCTAAAACTGAAAATAAAGCAAGTAGGGGAGGAAATTGATTGCGATCTTCTTAAAAACTATCAAAACCGGAGCGTATTTTTGAGGTAATCGAGAACAAAGCACAAACCACCCTTTATTAATAATCGTATAAAGACTGATAAAGTTAAATATGTTCATATGAAAATAATACATAATAAATGGCATTTATTTTAAGTTATTAAATAAAATCTAATTCTTTAAGTTAAAGTTATGTGCCTTTGTAGGAATATGTACCAGTGCAGTATTTTGAAATTGTTCGTCAGTGTGTGTAAGTGTGATGTAAAGTTATTTTTACTTAACACATGTATGTTGTGAGTATATTTCAAAGTCTCTCCATCCCAATATAGAATTATTTTTCGTTTAATGTAAAACTCTGCCTTTTAAAGGCGAAATAAGCTTAATAAGATTTAATTTGTTTGTAGCCTAAAATACCAGATTTATTTTAAAAAACTGTATCGATTTTCTTGACTTAATAAAACCCCTTAGGTTAAAAGTTAAATATCTGCCAATATGTAATGCAATAAAAAGGTCTATAAAAAATAATATCAATATCTCCTTATCTTCTTATCGAGAAAAAGAGGGAAATAAAAAGTAAAAAACAAATAATTTTTAAAAACAATAACAAAGCCAAAAAATAAAACTTTTTAAAATTGGAATAAACTGTTAAACGAAACAAGTGAGAATGATATATTCGGCTATCATGAATCTTCAATACCCTCCATTACAAATTCCTGTGAAGTTAATATATTAGGTTTCGTAAATACACATATTCACTTACAAACGTATATACAATGTAAATATTTTTCTTAAATTTAACACAGGAACTCTTAACGAGTCATATAATTAGTTGTATTTTTAGCTAAAACTTTTTTCCACTAAACTGATTTTGATAATTTTTAGACTGATAATGAAGTGCTCATAACTTTATATTAAAACAAAATTGTACACTCATCTAACGATGACGTATAGTTGAAAATTTTACGCAAGTTCTTTGCTTGAACTTAGAGGTTGCATCAGATATCAATCTACATCTTTGAAAATACTGAACCATGTTTGATGGTTTTAAGTAGGAAACTTCTCTGGATTGTAAATTTTTGTGGATTTGAGCGTGCCAACAACAGACAGACAAAGCTAGATCGACTCAGATTTTAATTATATATACATATATATGTATATATATATATATATATATATATATATATATATATATATATATATATATATATATATATATATATATATATATATATATATATATATATATATATATATATATATATATATATATATATATATATATATATATATATATATATATATATATATATATATATATATATATATATATATATATATTTATATATATATATACATTATGCGACCTTAGATAATTCCTTTCTAGCGTTACACACTGAAAGACAAAGTTTATATACCCTCTTCACCACTTATGGTGTAAATTATGAAAATGTAGGAAGTATTATATAATTTTTATTATGATTTATTTTACCCTTGTCAACCTCCAATTCTTATTTAAACTCCAATAAGCGATAAAGTAAGAAAATATCAAGTTTCTTTTTTATTTTTGAAATCATATACAAAATAAATAAACAGCCTATTTATAACCTTCTTTATTTATTTCTTGTTGTTACTGTTTCTTATACTTTGATGGCAACATATTGTTGCTGTTTGTTGTTGTTATTGTTATTGTTTTCATTGGGAATTGAGTCATATTGATAAAAATATTTATGAAGTCAATAATATAAAAATGAGGGAACCATAAGTTAAAAAAGCTAAAAAACGAATAAATAGATTACAATAGAAATAAAAAAGTTTAAACCTTTTTTCGTTCTTTTCTCAACATCCTCAGCCTCAGAGCATTATCCTTTGTTATCAATTTCTTCAATTCCTTATTTTGTTACGTTTGTTGTTACGCTTTTCCCTGTTTTTGTTTGATTATCGTCTATGAAAAAGTTTTTGCTTGTTTTTTTTTTCTCTTCATATTTTTTGTCTATAAAGACCTATAAACCATGTTGTCTTTTATTTTTTGGGAATTATTTATGGTTTGAAATTGTTGTTGTCCTTGTTACGATTGTTGTTATTTTCAATAGCAACAGGCAACAACAAATAGCAAATAAAGTGGTCATTATATATTTCTTTCCTTTTTCTCTGTTTGTGACAAAATATTGACTGTTTTTATTTAGGTTTAAGAATTTTTAGTATTTTCCTTTTTTCAAATATTTAACACCTTTTGTGACTAAATGGAGATGTGGCAATTTACGTCGTTTTATTTTTTTCTATTTTTGGCAAAATGTTTAGGTTTATTTGAATTTAGAAGTTTTATTTTGAGAATTATTTTCTATTAGATATCAATTTGAATACAATTAAGCGTTTTATTATTTTTTCAGACAAACAACTTTTATACCCTCCACCACCACAATTGGTGAAGAGGGTTTATAAATTTGATCATTCCGTGATGTAGTGCTGAGAATATTCTGCGCTATGTATGCTATCCGTCTGTCTGTGTGTCGTTAATCTACAAATTTGCCTAGAAATTGTTTAGTCAGATCAAAATCATAAAGTTAAAACCAAAAAGTTATGACGTTTGTAGTTCATTCAGTGCATGTACGAAAGAAAAGTATTTTCAAATTAATCCCAAAAATAATTTAACTTTGTTAATGAAACGTTAGAGATATCTAGTTCGGATTGGATCTGAAGCAGCTTCAAATAGTCTACCATGATCAGTAAGACAGTAGTCAGTTATCCCTTCAAATCTTAGTCCGACCCACAAGTTTTTTTAAAATTGGACAGGTCTTCCAAAAAATTTTTTTAAATATATGCCAAATTTCTGAGTATGTAGTTCACCACTGGAATCCGTTTCCCTCTTGATTACTAGGGCCGAGCATTGTAGTGGAGCTTCCTTCTCCTTTAAATATCCTTAGAAGTACTGCGGTCATTTAAAGCTGTTCAAGTTTACTTAAATACGCAGTGTCCCTTAAGCAGTGTCCTTAATATATGAAAGTTGAATTGTACTGTATTGACCACAAAATTTTATATGCAGTACCAACCGTAACTACCTCATCTGCCCGTTTATTATCTAAATGATCCTTATGCATTGGAATCCACACTAAGCTAATGCCAGATAACTGAAATAGCCTTGTTTATATTATCGTATGCATTCTGAGTGATACAAATGCCATTTGATTATTGTTAATTATTTCAAATTACCAGGTTTTGTTGGTTTTAAAAGCGATTTGGTTTTGTAAACAATATAAATATAAATACCAACAAGAGAGAAACGGACGGATATAGACAAATAGAATACATTTTTATGTGACGCAGGAACATATATACTTTTTGGGTTCTTAAATTATTCCCTCTTGGTGCAAAACACGGAATGATAAAGTTAATATGCACCCTTCTGCACTTGTGTTGGTGGAGGGTATAAACAGATTCAAGTTAATACCTTTTTTATTTCCTTGGGTCGTCAGTGATAGTTAATTTTAGATATTTTGATATCTAAAATACAAGCAAAATTGGATCCATTGTTTAAAATATCCAAATTTACTTAAAATATTGAATCAATTATGGAAGTACGTTCTTATTTACATAACTAAGAGAAAGATTGAAAATAAGGTTTGACACTTGTTCACAGTTGTTGTAGAATTACAAAATTTTGCAAGTCATTTAAGACCCATAAATTTTTTTTTGTTTCCATAATTCTTCTTTATATTAACCTTAATCTGTCTTATTTCCCTGTTATCGGCAAAAAAGCCTTTCCCAGCAACTTTCTTCCAATTTGCTAGAGACGGACTCTCATAAAAAGTTACATTCTATTTTGTACACTTTTTATGTATGTGTGCAAGTATATGAGTATAATTTAAAGGTCAACATGTGGTAAAAATGTTACATGCAACATGTGTGTGTTGTTTCATGTTATAAATAATAAATAATGATATTTTTATATCCAATTTTTGTTGTTGTTTTGTTTTGTATAAAATAAACAAATTTTTGTTGAAAAAAATTGTTAACAGAATGAAAAAAAAAAATGAAAATATTTCGTAACATAATTTACAAATTTATTTGGTGTATTAAATAATGTGTTTATTAATATGTTCATAAAATATGAGGCCATTCAGGAGATAATGCGCTAAATCTTCATTTGAAAATATAATTGAGCTCATAAAAATATAAATAAATGAATGTTGATTCTATTATTCATTCTTTTTTGGGAAAATACATACATTTTGTCGTAATGTGTAGGAGTGTTTATGCAAAAATTATGTTTTGTTGAATTTTATGTAACGAAAACAGAAATAAATAGAAAGTGAGAATTTAATAAATATTAAATTTATTTCGCAGAAAATATTTATTTTAATAAAATTTAAATATTAATTTATATTAAAGTATTTATTAAAAAATTATATATTAAAATTTTATAATGATAATTAAATATATATAGAAAATATATATTTAATTATCATATAGAAAAATTTTTTGTTAGATTATATTTAATGAGACTTAATTTTTTTATTTTAAGAATAAAAGACTGATTAAAAAATTATATTTATTTAAATATAAGTTATTTTTATGTTGTTCCAATAAAATTTATTAATAAAGGTGTACACACATGTACACTTGCTGTAATTGAACCGTAAAAAGGATTATTTCTTCTACCACACTGTAGGACAAAAATAACAAATTATGAAATACTTTGCTGATTCTTATTCAAATTCTAGTTCAGTTCAAGTTCAGTTTCATTTCAGTTTCAGATCAAGTTCAGGTTAGTTGTTTAGTTCTAGTTCAGTTTTTAATTCTTATTCAATTTCTAGTTCAGATTCTTGTTTAGACTCTAGTTCTGGCTCTATTTCAGATTTTAGTTCAGATACTATTTAAAATTTTATTTTAATTTCTTGTTGAGATTCTTGTTAAAATTTTAGTTCTGATTCTGGTTTTGTTTTCAGTTCAGTTCAGGCTTCAGTTTAGATTTCTATTTTGATTCCAGTTAAGATTTAAGTTTTAGTTTAAATTATGGACCAGATTACAATTAAAATTGTGGTCACAAAAATTTTTAATTCTATCCCATTGTACACTCTGTATTAACATATGAATTCAATACAAAGGTGAGGCAAAAACAGTTTATAATTGAATCCATTTAAATGTCTAGACAATATAATTTGAATAATAATTATTACCAAGATATTTTCTTCAAATCTAATTTTAATGTCTATAAATTTTAAACATGCACCCTTTATCATTTTCTAGATTTTTGACAAGGTTTTATGGGTCATAAATCAATGGATACAGGTTTATTTTAAATATAACCCAAAAGGCAAATAAAATCTAATACCCAAATATTCTTGTATCAACTCGAGCGTTACAGGAAAAAAATAAATCAGTTTTTTTTTTAAATTTCAACATTCAACACAAAAAATGCTCCCTCATTTTGAACAACAGTAGCAAACCTCATCTATTTTCCATGAATTTCTCTACCTACCTCGTATATTATACAAATATAAAAAATTGCTACATTTTCTATTTGGCGATTAATCAAGGAAGATGTATTTTACTGACATTTTTATAGACCTTTCGGATTAATTTAAGGACATTATTGTCCTTGCTGCTCTTCTTTCTTCCTTTTCTGCTCTATTAAATATGTTAATGTGTATGTGTTTATATTTGTCTATACTTTGACTATGAATTATTAAATAAAAATAAATTTATGTTTATTTGTAGGTGCATGAGAGTTGATGTTTGTAGGTGTTTGTGCATGAACGTGTACATGAATATTTTTATTATATTTTATTCCATTTCATTGTTTTTATGGCAAAAAGGGATTTGTAAGGATTTTCAAAAATAAATATTGTTAAGAAGAAATACGTAAAAAAGCACATGAATTTAATGGCTCTTATCAAATTTAATACATTAAAATGTTAGAAAAAGAAATTTAAATAGAGAAATTTTCTACAAAAAAAATTTTAAATGTTCATGGTTTTCAATATGATAATATAAATCAATATTTTTCATGCGTGAAGTAATTTTTATAGAATTTAAGCGATTTGATATTTAATTTCTAGATTTTGTTTTAGTAGCAAATATAATAGCGGAAAAATGATTATGAAAATTTTTTACGTTTTTAAGTTATTTTAAAATTTTTAGGATAAAATTTATTATTGACAAAAATACTAAAGCATTCAGAACGAGCTGAAATTTGGTTAGGAGAACATTTAAAATTAAAAAATATTGGTTCAAAAAATTTTGAGTTATTATAAACTCCTCTTTAGAACGCTAAAATCATATTTTACTAAAAATTTTTGATTAGTTTTTTTTTTTCATAAACTTGGTTTTAATTGTACAATAAAAAAGAAAAATCCAAGAAATTAAAAAATACAAAAATATTTACATTTTACACAGCAATTAGTGAAATTTTACAAAAAAGGAAAAATGAACGGGAAACGTTTGTCATGAAAAAAATCAAAACGTGTTTTTTTAGTTTTTAATAATATATCGACCGATGACGAAATAATTTCATCTGATTTCGAAAATATAAATAAAAAATAAATTTGTTGTTTTTTGCGTAGTCTTTGATTTAAACCAGAAACAAAAAATACCAATACGTATGAGTTATAAATGTATATATACACATACATTTTATTAATTAAACTTCCTGTATGCGCTTTTGTGTTTATGTGCGATTATGTATGTACGTGAACTGTAAATACGAAAAACAGCGTATTTACGTCATATGCACTTTTGGTGGAGGGTTTTGAAGATTCGGTTTAGCCGAATATAACATTATAAAATTTTTTATGCTCTTCAATTCTTTTTTAACAAGAACCCAATATATCTCCACTGGCCTTAGTTCCGGACTGTTTGAACGATTTCGCTCTCTTGGAATAAATACCTCATTAATGTTTTTCTTAAGGATATGTTAACCATAGTGACAAGATGCCAGATCAGAACAAAATAAGTGGACACATTATGAAGTCTTATGAATGAAAGCAGTAGGTATTTATAGAGTCGATGGTAACAAATGATTGGCTTCATTTGCTATATTTGCTTATTGCTTGATTTTGATTGCTTTTGGGTTCTAAGCTTTTCTCTAACATTCCCTCGAGCATTAGTAACATACATTTTTTTAATCAAGAAGTTGAGAAAAATTGCAAGAACATAATTTTCGTCATCCGTTATGCAACAAGAATAAGAAAACTTGACTTCAAGTTTCCTTCTCTGTACTTGGTCTCTAAATTTTTAACAGCATTACTGCAGTAATTTTTAGTCTCGTGTGTTTCTAAACCTGCATTAGCTTTGCATTCTTGGCAGACTATTTAATGCTTGTTCAATTAATAATATATTAACTTGTTGGACATTAAACATAATAATTGACATATTTTTAAAAAAAGCAATTTAATAAATAGTTGTTGAGTTAAAATGAAAAATGTGTGTTAAGAGTTTTTCGATCTCACTTCTTATTAATTTTAATAAAGCAATAAATCTAATCTAAGTCTATATTCTATTTGGAAAGAAGTCTGCAAATTATGACAAGTTGATAAGGTTTGAATTAAAATTAACATAATAATTTTAGGAGAGTGTAGTTTTACAAATTTCAAAGCTTGGAGCAAATAAGCACTCCATGGTCGAAGTAGTAAGAATGCAAAATGTGGTACATCGGTTTTTTTTTCATTCAGTTTTTTTTTAAATCTGTGAAAATATTTTGTACGAAAAAATTTTAAATTTTGGAATTTACAAGTATTATAAAAGTATTTCAAAATATTGAACAATTTTCAAAGATGAAAATTCAAAAATTACAAATTTGAACTATAAACAATAAAATCTCATTAATTTAAAATAAATAAATAAATAAATAAATAAATAAATAAATAAATAAATAAATAAATGAATAAATATGATCCTAATACTATTTATAATATGCAATATTCTATAGATATTATTTTCATTGCAATAGAAAAAAAATAACACAATGAAGTTACTAAACCTATTAAATTCACTTCAGATACGCATACTTCAAACTTTTATTTATTAAACATTTTTGGATTATAGTGTCAATAGGTACTTTTATATTTGAACATTTAATTTTTACTCTTCTCTCATTTTTCACTTCTATTCATGTTTTTTAATTTTGCCACTTTTTTCTATTAAAATTCACAAAATGAGAAAATGAATGAATGAATGAATGAACGAATGATTTACATTCAGCCGCAAATAAACTAAACAACATAAATGCAAAATATTTCAAGCGTTAACTACTGATGACGACAACAATAACAGCAACAACGAAAACGATAACAATGTTAATTTACAGCAACACCAGTGCAGTGCACCACTATCAAAGACAAGAAGAATAATGTTAATGATATATGCCATCATGATGACTATGCTGATGATGATGATATTGTTGTTGCTATTAATGATGTTTATGGTGTTTGACAAAACAATAGTGTTGGGACTCTTCATATGCGAAAATGAGTTTTTTACATGAATGAATTTAAATCGCATTGACTTGCCTGCTTTCCCGTCCATTTTCCTGTCTTTAACCTCGGCTGGTTGATTCGCTAGTTAAAGTGTAATGCTTGACATGTCATTTTGTACATTTTTCCTCTTTTTTGTATAAATTCTGATAACTAAATTTTCTAAATGCACATAAAATTACATACACACACCATCTATATTTACATATACATCATACATAGATGAGTTCATACTACATAGATGAGTAATGAGTATTACTTTATTTTGTAGTGAAAAATATAAAATTTTATATTTTATGTCTGATTACACATGTATGAATTCATAATATGCATTATTGCACTCATTCATATCTAAAAAAAGTTTTGAAACTAATTATACTAAATTATATTATGATTAGCATGAAAAGTGGTGGATCTTATTGATGAAAGGGTTTCGCATATATTTTTCTCTAATATCAATTTTACATGCAAAGTGCGGATTAATACAAAATAAAATGGGGGTGAGAAGGTGACTTTAAGACTATAGAATTTTGTATATTTAATGCTTGAGTGGTTGAATATATTGAGTGCATTTTTGAAAAAGGAGGCAGGAATTAGGTCGTTGCATTGAATTGTAAAATATTATAAATTTGCTTTTGAAATGCACAGTTGTTTATATACAAGAGATCACTTTAACTGCAAGAGTGGGAATGATTAATATTTTAAATACATGTTAATCATACGTATATTGGAGAGAAGGAAAGTAACATAAAAGAGTATTCACCACCACTTACATAAACTTACTCACATACACACTCATAAACTGATAAGTGTAAATAGTTTCTTATATAAGGAGTGTACATATATTGCAAAGTGGGCAAAAACTTTTTTAAGTTTATATCAAACTTTTGGTCGACTGTACGTAATTGCCGAAATTAAAGATAATTATTGCAGAGAGATGTTCCATTATTACGTTGAGTGTTTGGACCCCATATGGACTCCCTGGACGGAGTCCATATGGGGTCCAAACTACTTAATATCTATTATATACAATTTTTAAAAATTATTGACTTATTAAGATTTTTTGGTATTTGGCTTAAAGACGTTACATTTTTTGTAGATCTGGAAAAAGCTTTTACCTCATTATTTCGCCTTCAAGATTCAATTCTTGAGGTTTAAAAACTATAGATTAAGTCATTATTTGGATAAAACATGGGTCAAATTAGAGGAGTTTTTTATCCATTGTATATTGAAAGTCATAAAAATTATTTTATTTCTTGCTACTAAAGTCAATGTTGCTTCAATTATCTTAAATTTATTTTAAAATTAATCTTCATTTGATTCCTGTATATAGAAGACTGAAGATTGTCAAACTCAAAACACCTTTTGTGAAGGCTAGCTAACGTACTAAATCAATGCCCAATATTTGGTGGAATCTGAAGGGTATTTGGCTAATGATGGACAATATAATATAACAATAAACAAGGACATAATAGAGGATTTAGAGTTAGATATAACTATTATGATATAAGTGAATCCCTGTGTTAATCAAGTCTCTGATAAAGGTCTTGTTGCAGTATAGAAAACAAGGGTCAATTATATGATACTTTGAAATTCCAAAAATATAGCAATTTATTTTTTGGAGACGCCCTCAGAACAAAAGATTTTAATAAATTTTTATTTTTACAATAAAATTAAAAATTTTTACAACATTTTCTTTACATGACCTAAAAGTAACAATATTAAAGTTACTTGTTTCCAAATTAATTTCCTTTTCACAGATTCTTTCCACACACACAACATAATATAAAACAAAACGTATATAATATCTAATGTATATAAATCATATATAAATATAATATCCGAAAATTACTATAATTCACATACATATGTAAATTTATCTATGTGACTAACTGACCGAATATATTCACACATCTTCATGTACATTGAAATATCATATTCGTTTACAAATACGTTTGTTCATTGTTCTGTCTGAATGGTTTCATTTCTCTTTTCTCTCATGTACAAATGTCTGTTCGTTTGTATTCATATTTTTCATTGTCATCATCATTGGAATTAAGTCTCATATAAACAAGACTTGAAATAGTAAAAAATGTAAAAAAAACATAAATATTCACAACAAAACTAAACTTAACTAAAACCAAATCCCTAGATTTTTTTGGTAAACCACTCACGTAATATAATATCCTATGCGATTTCCTTTTTAATATAAACAAGGATATTTTAACAAATAGACACGTATGCTTCTCTTCACTCACTCTTTCTCCATATCTCTCTCATATTCGTTATTATTTTGTTAGTAGACAACACATATGCTACTAGTTTTGAATACCCTATAATGTTTGAGTGATAAATAATGCATTTAAATTTATGTTCAGTTCAAGTTCAGATCTTGTTAAGTTGTAATTTAATTTATTCTAGTTTAGTTCTAGTTCAGCTCGAAGTCAGTGCAAATTCATTTCTAGTTCAGTTCTAGTTCAGCTCTAGTTCAGCTCTAGTTCAGCTCTAGTTCAGCTCTAGTTCAGTTCTAGTTCAGCTCTAGTTCGGTTCTAGTGCAATTCAATTAGAGGATACTTATTATTCTTTATTGCCGTCTGTTATATTATCTTTTATTGTTGTTGTTTGTATTGTTCATGTTTATATTCATAAACGCATAAAAGTGTTGAATATGAATTGTTTTACATGAAGCTGAACAAATCCACTTATGAAGAGAATTTCCATTAAGGATTTAGATTTTAGATATATTCAGTTCTTTTTGTTTTCTGGGAAATTATACAAATAAAATTTAAAATTGTTAAACCTTGTAAAATTCGAATATTAAGGATTATTTAATTTTATAATGAATATCAGGATTAAGTAAGTAGTTATAAAGACTTATGGTATCATAAAATGTATGTAGGTCAACAAAAGACGATGTTTAAATTCCGGCACGTAATAATCAATATTTATGATCATGTCTCATATATAATATGCTTTTTTGGGGATAAAAAATTTTAAATAAACTAAATTTTGGATTAAAAATATTAACTTTTTAGGAGTTATTTTATTTATAAGTGAGAAAATTCATTTCCTCCAGTAAATCAGTAAATCCTCTATTTGAAATTAAATAAAATAAAATTTAAAAACAAATATCACAAATTACCTAACAAAGTGTCACTGACTTAAATAATATAATTTTCAGCACGTAATTCCTAATTCAAATGTCACTAGAAGAAAGAAGGAAGCTTTGAGGCATTTTAAACTTTCACTATTTTGATTACACATTACAATGAAACGAACACAAAATGAAAGTTTTTTTTTAAAGAAAATAAATAAAATATTAAAGATTTTGTGAAGTGCGCTCAAAACTAAAAAAGGAAACTTCGTTAAATACCATTATCAGTCTGACACATACATTGAAAGTAAAAAACATTTAATATTGAAAGGAAATAGAAGGCCTTTAAGGTTGTTTAATTAAATAACAATATAGTAGTTCGGACATAATAAAAAAGTAATATATAAGATGAAGGTTTGAAATCTACATTAAATATTATTTTGTACTACATCATCTCTTTTCTAAAAAGGTTTTACTGATAGCAAAATATTTGGACGAAAGTTGTTTGATAAAAAACTGCTCCGGTTTAAAAAAATTCCTACGTGTAGATCATAAGTTTCTACCAACATTTAGTGATTTAACAATGTTCGTCCATCTTTCTCTTATTTTCAATATTTTTATCTTACAAAAGTCAATGATTTCACGATAGTAAAACCCGCAGATAAGAAGACATTTTACTAAATTTGGAACAAAATTTATATCATTCTAAAACCACATGCGATGTTAAGCATTAAATCGGTCTAAAATTACCGCAATTCCCATTCTGATCCACTTCTGAAAATCCTTTAAAGTGCTTTAAATTTTAGAAAAATGTCAGTATTATAATTTTATTTATTACGTTTAAGATCTATGCAACCAGAAAGCTCCAAACTAGTTTTTTCAATAATCGTTCCATTATTTTCTACAGCCCTCATATAACGAAAACCATCTGGAATAATATAAATCCCTAATTTATTCTCATAAAAATATTTTAAATAAGTGAAATCCTAATTTAAATAAGTATAATCCCAATTTAATCTCAATTACTTTTCCTAGAAACAATTTTACTGGACAAAACTGTATGACGGGTGCGATTAGGGGATGAAATTGTAGATTATCGAATTTTTGAAGAGCTATTGAAATTATAGTATTAGGATTTAATCTCAATTATATTCTCCGTTTTACTGGACAAAGTGTAGAATGAAAATGACCAGAGTGAAAGGTAGACCCCATTTATTTTTACATTATAAAGGCGGAAAAATAAATAGGGTCTCAGCTAGTATTTTATAAAAAAGACAAATAGTAGATCATATTCTACAAGGCTCGGCCCATATTTTTTTCTTGAATTACGGTTAAAAATACTCTACACCATAATGCAAGTAAGAAAATTTATGTGTTTTATTCTTTTAGACTTAAGCTAGAAATTGTTATCTCAATAGTTATCTTGACACAAATCATAAGTGACAGATCTGCCAGAAACTCTTGACTTGCACTTTTTATTATCCCAACTTCATAAAACAACTCCCCATTTTTGAAGTTTCGAAATAAACGTTGAACTAAAAAGGCCTTATTTCGAACATTTATATTAATTTTTTACCTGATTAATAAAACAATTGAAACAAAAGTAATGCGTAGAAAAACTTTTACTTCTTGTTGCTTTCTTTATCACCGAATTGCGTACGCTAGAGTGAAGATTTCCTTTCACTTGAATACCCTACATTGGGTTAAAGAATTACAAAAAAAATATCATTCGTAAAAATACGATATCAAAATTCATATCCATTTAATAAATAATACGGTCTCATCGTTGAGAACGAAGATCAGCTATTTCTTTTATTTTCCAATTAAACTCAAATTAAGTTCATTATGATCTGTTTAATTCAGTTTAACACTATTTCTATTTTGATTGAACAAACATGAAAATACCTCATTTTTGTTTTAAACGATAAAAACTAGTTTTGCTAGTAACATTTCCAAATGACAAGGAATTTTTTTTAAATTTCACTCATGTGTCATGACCTAAGTCACTATTTTTCAGTGTTAAATTAACGCGTCAATGCAGATAATAAAGTTTGTCTATTAGTAAAATATAACTAAAGTTTTCTTTTACCTCTGTACTTTCCCTTGCAACCATGTTTTGCAAATGCAACTATATAATTTAACTGTTAAAATTGCTTACAAATACTCTTATAAGTACGCACAAGAACACTCCTACACCTTTAAACTTTTTCCTACACATAACAAACTATTTAAAATTTTCTAAAATGCAACTTAAATATGATCAAATTCATTACACACACACACCTTCACTCACGCTAAAAGGTTTCGCAAAAAGGTTTTTTTTTGAAGCGCAAACGCAACCATGCGTTAATCACTAACTTTAATGCAACTTTTGTTGTTTTATTTTCATTTTTCCTCTATGAATCTTTTACATTAGAAGAGAACATAAAACAGATAAAACTTATTGTGCTGTGGAATTAAACTGAAAGTTTTCAAAATTTTTCTTAAACAGATAAAGTTACCTTTTTTGAAGTTAAAGGAATTTTGAACAAAAAATAACAAAAAAATATATAAAACTAGTTTGTATTTAGTTAAATAAGTGAATAAGACTTCAATTGCGAAATTAATAGCAGATAAAATAGAATTTTTAATGTTTTAGAATTGAAATATGTGATAAACAATTGTTTATATTTTAATAAGGAGTGAGTTAGAAAAATTCTTAATGCACATATGTTAACAAAGAAAAAAAATACTAAATCTTTATTTGATTTAAATAACTATTACAATTTACAAATAATGGTTTTATAGTTTTAATCATTAGTGATGAAATTCTTTTTCTGAAACCCTTCCATAAACGTTGTTATAGTGCTTTCTGTCACTCTGCTCCGTCAGTTAGTTCATCTACATTTAAAATCTACTACTACATTTTTGTACACCTTTTTTGTGTCCTTCGATTTTCTTTCAATAAGAGCACAATGTCTCTCAAATGTCCTTAGTTATGGGCAGTTTGCCTCTCTCCATACAAATAACCCATTATTGTTGTTCTACCATTCAATGTCTTATTTATCATAGTGAAGTATCATGTTTGGAAGCTGAATTTTTTGTATGCGTTTCATGATGTTAACTTCGGAATTTTGGCTGCAACGGCAAGAAATTTAAATTGCTTTTGAGAACTAAAATTTTCATCAGTAACATAAATGTTTTGAGCTGGAAATTGCGATAAATCTTTCAAAAGATAAGTCTTGTCATCCGCTAAGCAGCAAGAATACTTTTTTGAAAATTTCTAAATTTTTAACAGTGTTCCTTTTTGAGCCTTTTATGTTTTTAAACCTGCATAAACTTTTCATACTAAATAGTCTGAGCACTGAGTTAATCGGGCTGGTTTCCTACCTAATGTATTGGGAGCTATTTTAAAAATTCTTTCTATGAACCATTCTTTTTTCTATCAACGGAAAAGTTTTTTTTACTGGAAACAGTTTGACCTAAGACCTTTGAATGCTTTGCAAGTTGGGTTTAGTCAAAAATATTTAATAATTTATTGCGCACTTTTCCCTGGTGACTCATTTTAATTACATTAACAATATATTAATTTGATTGATATTAAACGTAATAAATGACATGTTTTATAAAAAATGATAAAATAATACTTGGGTAAAAGTTTAATAAAAAAGTGTGTTAAGAATTTTTCAATTTCACTCCTTAATCTAATTTATTAATTTTAATTTGGCGCTTTTTGCATTTTATTTCAAATTGCATTTTCTTTATTATGAACTTTATTTTAAACAAAACTTCACACGTTTTGTTTAAAACTTTTTTCATTCTAAAATTCATTAACACCTTAAATACAATGATGATCATGATCAGTATCATCACCTCATTAATGCAAATCAATTGCAAAGTCTGTTTCTTATCCCTACAAAACAATTTGTGTACAAATCAAAACAAAAAGACAAAAAACTATAATATCAGAGATGTTTATCACCATCATCAAATCAGAACATTGACAAAACAATGCTGTTAAACAACAAACGATGATAATCCTTTGACAAAATCCTTAAAAAATCTTCTCCTTTTTCTAAAGTTAAAGTTCTGTTTTTCGTTCTTCAACATGAATGTGTATAAGAGGCAAACATCTCACTTTAAAAGCGATAAGATAAGAAGAACAATGCAAAAGGAATGTGCAGGGAAAAACACCTACCAAGACAAATAAAATGAAAGGTAACCAATAAAGGGATATAATAGAACTAAGCTACGTATGTCTGAAAGAAGAAAAATTCTTGTTTCTAATAATCTAACAACAAACAGTGGGATAATTTAGATTAGCTGATATAATGAATGGTTTCGTTTCTTTTCCTGTCTAAAGGATTGTGTGAAAATTTGATTGGCACTTGAACACTAAAATCGTTTGAGAAAAAGAAGGAAAACGAAAGATGACATATTTGACTTATCTAATAGTACACCTCAATAAAGAAGACTTCAGAATAGAGTTATAGAAATCGGATTATATTCATTCTGACGCTCTATGCCGAAGCAGTTTTTGAGAATGGATCAGTATTTTTAATATATAAATTTATTCTGAATAATAAAATTGCATTTGGTCGAAGGTGAAGTATTTTGAGGTGGATTTGGAGGATTTCAATTGACTAACTAACTTCCTAACTTTAGTGGGTAACTCTCTAAAGTTAGGAAATTCAGGTATGTAGATTTTTAAAAATTTACCAAAATAGGTTATTTATAGGTTATTTCTTTTACTTTCAGAGATATTCAAATAAATAAATAAATAAATAAATAAATAAATAAATAAATGTTTAATCTATATATGGGTCCAAATTATTTTTCAAAATATATTGCAGATTTTCTGCAATAACAATGAAAATATAAGAATCTATTGAAAAACTATATTTGACTGAATTGGATACTTTGAAGAAACGTAAATTTTGGGATTTTTTTTCTAAAAAAATATGGTAAAATCTAATCACTGAAATAACTATTTTTCCAATTATAATTTTTTTTGTTTAATTTTTTGTTAAGAAATTTCCTTATTAAGCAGGGTGATTATATAATTGACTAATGTTAAGTTTTTAAACATGGCTTTCATGGACAGATAGCAAAGACATGTGAGTGAAATTTTGTACCTTGGCTGAAAATTCAACCAAAACTAGTCTCACTCGTGTTAAATTAAGTTATTTTTCTGAAACTTCTTTGGGCTAAATTATTTTGTGGTGAATTTTTAAAAAAATCTCAAAACTCTAGATACCAAACTTTGGAAGGTCACCCTCAAATGGTTAAGAAATTACGAAATTATATTACATATTGGCGTAGACTTATTATGGAAATCACTTTTACGCAGAATGTATTAATCATACGTATCAAGAATCGTGACTCACTTGATTTGTTATAAATGCATTGCATATTTTAAGGATGTAATGAAATTCAAAGTGGTTACGTAAACTTTATATTATAAATTTGAAGTTTTAAATTTCATGTTGTGTTATTTTTTAAATCCAACACCACTGTATATTGGTTTCTTTCCCCATGCACTTTATTTCGAAACAATTGCAATCAAACTTGAAGTAAGATGTTGACAATACGTTGAAAAACTGCTAACAATAGCAATAAGCAATCAACAGATATTCACATACTCACCTTCATAGATAGATATTTCAGTTACATTTTTTCGGAATGCAGCATGACTAAACTTACGTGCAGCATACATGTAATACACACTTACTCACACATTCACATTATAATGATTGTTTAGTTACAATATTGCAAAATCCTTTAAAGTTTGGGATAATGCAAAAGAAAAAAACATAAAACATGTCTTTATGTCTACACGTGTGTAAGAACAGGAAAATTCTTCTTATTCTTGTTCAAACAAATGTATGCACTTAGGTCCTTTAGACGTTGATACAACTAAGGATGATAATGTTGTTGCAGATACAGATGATCATCAGCATCATCATGCTGAAAGTCTTAGTTGTACAATTACAAAATATCATGCTACTTAAGACACTATCATGTTCTTATACATACAAATATTTTTGCTGTTGCTTTTTTTTTGGAAAAAACTACTTATTAGGGTTGATATTTCTTTAGCCACAATTGCTACAATTGTGGTTTGTTATGTTTTGCCTCCCATTCTGCTTCTTAGTGTGTAAATGTATTCGTGTTTAAATGTGTATCAATGTTCGTTATGTCTCATTGTTACATTACACTAATGGGATAAAAATCAATGTCCTTTAAGTAGCCTTACAAAATAATAAAATTGCAATAATTTGTCGAGTTGTAATGTTACGGACATAAGAACTCATGTTGGTTTTATATTTAAACAGAGATTTAATAAGAAATACTTTTGTAAACTTTTCAAAGTAAAGTTGACAGGAAAACAAGTAAAATGTTAAATTTAATGTCGAGCAAAATTTCGTTGAAGAAAAGCAGAATTTATATTATTTTTATATGTAGTACAACTGGGGACATATTATTGATATTAAACGAATATCACGAAATATTAATTAAACGTAATTGATTGAAATTAATTAAGGAAAATGAACTATATACACACATATGTTTATTTTTTGGAAAAAATAACTTGATTTGTATACCATTCACCAACTTGAATTTTCTCTATCTTATCTATATATTAACCTCAAAATTCTGGAAAAGAATTTGATATATTTTTATTATTAAATGTAGCATGAAATACACACACATGTAAATTTGAAATTTTTGAGCCGGTCTAAACAAAAAAAGTTACGCCAGTCTCACCGTAGAATGACCCACCTTTATATACCTCACAAGAGTCAAACTATGTTTTAATCTATTTCTCTTTGGAAAAATTTATAGTTTATTAGTTGGAAAAACAGTATTGGTAGTTATAAAATTGTTGAGTAAACTTAAGTGCGGACTATATATTTATATATTTTAAAATGAGCTGATCCCATAAAAATCACTATTTTAAGTTTGGTAAGCAATCAAAATACATCAAATAAAAGTTTGAACTAGTCAAAAGAGATCTTATTAATATCAAAACAATATATCAGAATATCATAATAACGTCGAAACCGATTATAAAACACGCTTAAATAATAATTTGTATTTGGTGAAATCGAAAGAGGATTCCATACAATCTGATTGCATACGCTTAATATTATATTAGAGAAATATTAATCTCAAGCGTCAAGGAAATGCAAAGTAGTTGCGTATACTTAATATTATACATATTAGAGTAATAATAATCATACGCATTTTGTTGAACACAAAAAATAACATCAATAAAAATTGTTTTTCATAAGGTAAAATCGAAATGATAATAATATTTCCAATTTTATAAGAGGGTGGTTTGCTTCATCGAAAGTTTAGCAGGTGAGTAATGATACAGATACAAAGGTAAAGAGAATATTTCGAAGAGCACGCACATAGATATAGCAACTAAACAAAACAAATTGGGAAACCTTCTCTTGATATTAAAGGCTCATCTTATGGAGGTTACTTTGCAACATGTTATATTATATTTCACTTCTGCCGCTACTTAATACTAGTTAAATTACAGAATTCTACAATTAATTATCGGAAATATATCAACGTGCTGTTGATACGATGAATTGTTGACACGATGACTAGTAGAACCTTGGCTTGTTGAAATGATGAACTGTTGATAAGATGAAATGTTGATACGATGAACATTAGCAGATACTGATTTATTTTGCTGGCGAGAAAAATCAGAGAATTAATGTAAATAGACCAAAAGAATTCGGGAGCTTTGAGATCGGCAAACTACTTTACTTTAGATTCAAAGATCTCGGGGGATTTAAGCAAAAAAACTTACATTAGTCTAGTTGGACTATTTCATAATTATTCTTTTTTTAATTAATTTTACTGTACTTTTTGCTACTTTTATAATTTGAATATAATGAGACTTGTAACGGCATGTTACACGATTGCATCAGCCGAACAAAAGTAACATATTCATTTTCAAAAATTAAAATTAAGTTACACTCTACATATAATAAATAAATATAAATTTAACTTAAATTTTAAAACGAGTTTAACACAAATCCTCTTCTATATTTTCTATATTCAAATAATAAAGCATTTATTTCAAATTCATATCATTATTTTCTTTTGCTTTATACATAAAAACAGATTAAATTTTTTTTTCGTTTCCCGGAAAAATTTTACTCTAATTAAATATTTGAATGTGTTAAATATGAATTAGTGATTTTGAGTTTTTCCCCATTTTTGGTTTTTCAATTAAATATTTAATATGTATTTTAAATATGCATGTAAATCATTTAAAATATTTATTTTGTAATTAATTATTTTAAATTCCTTTAAACATTGCTGATTTTGTCGTTTGATTGATTTTACATGAGATATTTTGAGCAAAATGGTAAAAAGAGGAGAGAAAATGTGCGAAAAATAAATAATTTGTTATATTTTATTTTATAGTTAAATTGACCACAAATACAAACACTTTTAATATAAACACATATAATAACCACAATAATTACAATGACTTAAAATAAAATGTTAAATAATTATACATACATATGTATTCATTAATAACGTTAATATGTGAAAACAGTGAAATATTGGAATATATTACAAATTTAGAAGATTTTGCTAAACTTAAAGTCTTATAAATTTTCCACTTTAATTTCATAATAAGTAGTTTATAATCTGTACTATACAACGTATGATTGATATATAATACAAGTGTATATTAATCATACTAAGTCAATCGTATGATTGTTATTAAATAACAAATGGATATTAATCATACGTTTTCGCTTATGCATATGCAAGGCTATTGTATTGTAGAAATTATTCCGTAATTTTTGGACCGTCTGAAAGATCTTTATCAAATTAAATATGATTACAAATGAGGTATTTATGAGTTGGTTTGTTTGTTTATTTCTAATTATTTTTGAATTATTTGTATTTTTAATCTTTTTTTAAATTTAACAAGATATTGAGTAACTTTTTTATATATCCAAAACTATTAAACCAATTTTCTTCGAACTTTTATTTTTAAACAAAGATATTTATGAAACAAAAAACCTTATACCTCTTAAGTGAGTCATGTCTGGTAGTAAATCACACTTTAAATTACGGGATCTCGTAGATGCAAATGATGAACAATGACATAGTAGATGTTCCATCGTCTTAATGTCTTCCCCACATGCCTTGCACACATCTTCGTTTCTTACTCCGATATCCTCCGATATTGCAGTGTTTTTTTTTTTGTCGTCTCGGACCGCTCCCTTAATATCGATTTTTTTCAATCGATTGAAATAAACCGATATGCTCCAAAATAATCATCGTCCTACTGAATAAGCATTTTTTAATAAGCTTTTAAAAAATGCATTAAGTTTATCAAAAAATAGATATATATCATGCAATCGAAATAGTAAGGTTTCAAATACATATACGTAACATTGGACTTAGAATAAATATTACCCTTCAAAGCAACTAGTTAATGTATGCAGCGTAGTGATAACAACAGGCGGTAACAGATATAAATTGCAGGCAAATGAAATTGCCGTCACTCAGATGATCATAACTGAAACTTAGAAGCTCAAAAAGTACTAGACTAACCCTACGTTTGGTTATTAAAAGGCTATCCACTTCCATCGGTGTACGAAATATCTAATTTATTCAACCACCCGATTAGAAGTTACAGATTTATTTTGCAAAAAAACAAAAACGAAAAAAATTTCTAGTTACAAATATCAGACACCATAAGTATGTTCACTATAAGAAACAGATTCTATTTCAGTGTGATTATGTTGGAAGTGTAATGTATGTGGCAACGATTTTTTTAATTCGGATAACAGTTACAAAATTTGTATCGAATTGAAATTTAACTAAATTTAAAATATCATAAATTTATGTTTTTCACTGTTAAATATACAAATATTTTTTGTGTCATTATTTGGTTCATATATGTGTGCGTACTATGCATTATAAAACAAAATTTTTATTGCCACTTTTTATGCAACTATAGCTTACAAAATAAGAGTCAGAGAGAAAATGAGAGAGAGAAAAAATAATTGGCTAAATTATATAACAAAACAAAAGAAAGGAATATAATCTAAATTTAATTGAAAACTAATTACAACAAACACTTGGGTATAATTAGTAAAATGTGGTCGGATCAAAAATGTTTTATAAATATATTCATCACAAACTCACACTTACACATACAAAACGCACATATTTATAAAAACATTAATTTAAACATGATAGCAGCAGTTAAGCCTTTACATGTTAGATATTAAAACATTATTGATTGTAAATAGAAATTCAAATATTTTGATTTATTTACAAAAATAACAATAACTGATTGCTAATATAACAACAAATACTGCTATTGTTGATGATGCTAATGCTGATGATGTTGCCGTTGTTGTTGCTATTTCAGTTGCATTTAAAACGTGTAAAATGTTATTGTCTGTGGGCTAAATGATTGTTGTAAATTTGGTTTTTATGGTCATGTTGTTTATGTCTAATACAGATGTTTACTTAAGAGAAATTTAAACACTTGGAAAAAATAATTAATTAAATTTAGTATACGTAGATCTTTGGAAGTCGGATTAATAGAAATTATAGAATAATATTAAGAGAAAAATAAAAAATTCGATGATATATTTTTTTTTTTTTTCAAATAATTTCAGAATTGTATTTTTTCCGGTGTAAAATTTTATTATTTTTATAGTTGATTACCAAATGTTATTGAAAATTTGAAAATACATAAATTAATTTGAAAATAATTGTAATTGATGCTTTCTAAATTTAAAATCGAAATGCAACGTTTGGTCATTCATATTATGTTTAGTATTTGCATAATGGGACAAAATTAAAAAAAAAAAAAAATTAAATTAAAAAAAAAAAAAAAAAAAAAAACATGAAATTTCACATAGTTAGATTTGAGGTATTTTCAAGTTGATTTGGAAAAGCAAACTTAAAGGGTAAGCGACTGCGTCCTTAACGAAACAGGATCCGGTTAAGGACGTAGTCGCTTACCCTTCAAGTTTGTGCAGGAAAATTATGAGGATAATTTTATATTCTCAGTTCTTCTAAATGGAAAATGTACTAAATAATTTTATACAAATTTTGAAAAACAAAAAAAGGATGTCTTCCATCACTTTAACTTTTCACAATTCACTTATCGATTATATAGGTTATGATATTTGCCTACTCTCATATAAGTATACTGAGTATACTATTACATACACAAGTGTAAAATTAACCACTTTGAGCAAAAGCGAATGTGTTTTTTCCTGAAGTTTGTGAAACCCTTATTTATATATAAGTACTTAACAAACTTTTAAAGGATATTTTGACTTAATGATATCAACTACATGACTTAATGATATCAACTAAATACAAAATTAATTAAATAAAATAAACTCAAGATCTAGTAAACATTGTAATGGCTTTCAACCTTTAAACTTTAAATGTAAACAGCTCGAAAAATATAGGGTATATAGATGGACAATTCTGATATTATTGAGGAATTAAAATTTGGCATGCGGTTTTAATATCATTTGTACTGCTTTAATTCCGCCCATAATTCACTCCATTGATCATGAACTCAAAGTTATAATTCTACACTTCTCTGCTGTCATTATAATAAATTTCATGCAAATCCATCCAGTTAATCAAAAGTTACAGCTTCTGCCCCACTGTCCATAGTGCTTTGTAAATAACAATTTCTATTAATTTACATTTTTGCCTACGGAATTATTTTGTTCTTCCCTGTTTTTGTAAAATTAAACGTTTATGCAACATTAACATATTTAATTAGTGTGAGTTAAAATAATATGACAACTGTAATAACTTATACATTCCCACCCATACACATGCAATATATACATCGTTTTGCATTCCAAATAAAAAGGAAATAAGTTCAATTTTATTTTCATAAAAATTAAGCAAAACTAAACACAAATAAAGAAATAAATTTTATATAAAATTTTCATATTTTTCCAATAATTTAAACAATATTTTTAAATGCTTTAACAGTACTATAAATACATACATATGTACATCATATTTCATATGTAAAATTTTAATATTTATAAACATGTATTTAGTTATGTAAAATAACATTTTAAATATTCATTGCGTTATTTACTTTTTTTTTTTGTTTGTTCGTTTATTGTATTATTTTAATTTATTTTTAGTTTAAAAATATCAAATGAATTTATTTTCACTAAATTAAGGACACATTTTTAGTTTCATTTAGTTTAAAATGCCATTTAAATGAATTTCTCTGTCTATAAAAATATTAGAAGGAGTTTTTTTTGGGATTTTTATAAAAAGAAGAGAGGGAAAAATATCTCATTGTTCATTCTTTTGTGTCACATGGTTGAGTTAACTGCAATGTTAACAATTTTTTCTCATTTTAATAAAAACAATTAAAAATTGACAGATTTTTTTCTCATGCTGATGAAAAAATAGAGGAATTTTGTGTAAATAATTTGAAAAACTAATTTTAATAAAAAAATTAAAATGAAATTGTAAAATTTAGAAAAATTGTAATTTACATGTTGATTAAAATTTGTAAAAAATAATGTTGAACAAGTAAGAATGCTATATTCGGCTAAGTCGAATTTTCAAAACCCTAAGCCACAAATTATTAATTGTAAATGTTTCGCACATACAAACTCTTAATTGGTCAAACAAATAGTTATATTTTTGAATACAATTTTATTTCTACTTAACCAATTTTTTGAATAATGAGGTATATATAGCTTAATCTTACGGTAAAATTTCATTTCAATTTGTCAATTTGTAATTGAAAATTCTACAGATGATTTTCTCAGGAATTTAGAATTTAGTTCTATATTTTTGAATATAATAAGTCCAATTTACTGGTTTTAAATAGGAATTTCTGTTGTCACTGTATGTTTGGCATTCAAGTACACTACGATTTATAGCTGCATGGATAAAGAAAAGAACAGAAAAGAACAGTTCTACCTTTACTGTGAATACCCAGCATTGGAAGCAAACGGTTCCTAGTGACTGCATTCTAGGCGGTCTATGACTATGTAATATATCAGGGAAACGCTCGAATGGTCTACTGAGATAATCAAAATTTTAGAATATAGTGAAAGTAAGATACAAGTACACTTTTGCGAGTTAAATGTGGGAGCTTTGAGTTTGGCAAAAGTACGAAAACTATACTTCGGATCAAAAGAATGTGGAAAAACTACAAAATTAATCTTTAGATTCGAAGAATGCGGTAGCTTTGTGATTGGCCAACAATGAAAAAAATTATGATCTCCATTATTTGCATAATAAAGTAAAACCAATGAGATTTATAATATGAATCGGTATTTTAATGATAAAAAAATGAAATAAAATAAAAATATGATGAACATAAAAATTATTGTATTTGTTGGTTGAGGGATTTTAAAATTATTTCATTACAAATCAGCATCCTCCTTTTTTAATGTTAATTTTCATATAAGAGATTTGTAATTATGCAATACAATGCTCAAAACCAAAGTATTTCTTTTGATGTGGTATCCATATCCTGCCAAAGAGAAAAAAAGAAACAAGTAAGTATGATTGACTATGCCGAGTCCTCCATCACAAATGTGTTTGAAGTAAATAACTTATGTTTCGTACATACACAATCAAACATACACTCACAAACGTATGTAAGAGTTTTTCTTAAATATAACATGGGAACATTTAATAAGTCATACAATTTTGGATATTACTTCTTTTCTACTTAACAGATTCTGATAATTCTAGGAATGGCAATGAAGTACATATAACTTCATATTATGGCGAAGTTTCATTTTAATTTTACTTCTTGGGGCTATAAGATATATGCATACCAAATTTTTATTAGGCTCTGTATTTTATTGTGGATATGTGCCAATAACAGACAGAGAGACTTAGTTTTTGATTTGATTCAAGAATATATTTGCATTATGTGCTCTGTGATGATTCCATCTTAGCGTTACACACAGAATGGCAAATTTAATATACCCTCTTCAGCACTTGTAGTAGTGTTGGAGATATTATTATAACATATGTACTTTAGTATTTATGCAATAATATAAACTGTAAGTAACTTGTAACATAAAATTTTAAGTTAATTAAAAATTATAGCAACTGTTTTCCTTAATTCATTATCTTCCTTTTCCTAAAATACATTTTTATTACTAATTTTCAACTACAAGTTCGTAAATTTCTTTCACATTTAGCAAAATATATCATTATTATAACCCAGAAAATAATTAAATTCTTATCAAATGTTTGCAAACAAAATTCGTCCTCATACTAACACTCTAGTACAATTCTCCACTAATGGGTGTAAAACTTGTCCAACTCAAATAAATGTTAATTTTATTTACTATCAGAGTATAATTCAGGGTCAATTTTAATAACATTTCCAAAAAAAGAAATGTAAATATAAAAATGTTTATTTTTCTAAAGTTTTTAACGCTTTTATTCTTTGCATAATATTTGTAATGACATTGTCTCTTTCTCATGTGCCTCATTAGGGTCGTTTTCTCATCTCAATAAAACAAACCAAAAGTTATAGCAATAACAACAACATTAAAGCAGTCTGTCGTTTTTTTTTCGACTTCAGTTGTAATTATTATTGTTGAATGTTGCTTTTTGATGTTGCTGCTGTTCACGTTGTCATTGTAGTTTGGTTGCATGTTATAAAAATGTAAGAGAGCATTAACATTAACATGACCACATTAAATAAATGTGTTTTTATAGTGTAAAAAGTTCAGACACATTAAAATGATAAAAAGTTTAGGGAGAGAACGTTTTTTCTATGTAAATTAAAAATTAATTTTTATTTACTGAAAGTTGAAAATGTTAAGGCCTCTAACTAATCCAATATCAAGGACAAGTAAATGTACAACAAAAAAGGACTGAAATAGAAAAATTTTTAACACATGTTTTTCATAAAAATAAGTATTTTTTCCATCAAATAACCTTTGTAAAATATATCAGTTATTATGTTTATTGTTGGTCTGATTAAAATGAGTGACCAGAAAAAAATGCGTATTAAAATGACTTAATGTTTTTCAATGGAACCTAATTTGGTCCTAAAAAATGGCGAATTATTTAAAGGTCTGGGCTCAACTGTTTCAAAGTACCGGGAAAAATTTTCCGTTGATAGATTTCCGGTTCAGGAATGGTCCACATGGTGTTTCTAAAGCCAAAACATAGAAAGCATTTCAAAACAGCTCCTAGCACATTCGATATAAAGGCAGTCCAGATAGCTCAGTGCTTGTACTATTTAGTACGAAAACTTGAATCTAATGCAGACGTAAAAACATACAATTTTAAAAAAGTTCCCAATAGGAACGCTATTAAAAATTCAGATGCCAAAACCAAATACGGAAATTAAAGTCGAAACGTTTATTCTTGGTCAAAAATTGTATGTTGCTAATGCTCGAGGGAATGTTGAAGACCCGAAAGCAGTTAAAATTTTCCAAAATGTTCATGGTATGAAAAGCAAAAAGCAGTTACGGCAAAGAAGCTAATAATTTGTTACAACGATCTCCATAAATACCAAAATATACATCAAGAAATATATAAAAAACTATTCATAATGTGTCCATTTATTTTTGGCATGACTTGCCATCTTGTCACTATGGTAACCAAACCCTTGAGTGGTATAATAACAATAATGTGGTAGTTGTATAAAGACAGCAAATTTTCAAATCTGTCCGGAGCTTAGACCAATGGTGAAGGATAATTGAAGAAGCAAAGTAACAAGAAGCATCATTAAAACTTTAATTGAAGGGTTTCAAAATTAATAATTTCAATAAGTTAAAAAAGTTTAAATTTTAAGTTTTGTAGTTTTCTTTTCATTAACACGTATGTAATGTCAATACTTTTTCGATATCATTCCTTACATATTAAGGGAACAATTTAGTTTTAATTATCAAAATAAAATAATTATTTATATCGCCTTAAATTTGCTCAGTTTTTTCTAAATTTTATTATCATGTCCTTATGGAAGTTTCTTTAAGTAACTGACTGACACCTAATAATCTTATTGACTTATTATATTTTGATATTCTTTATTTTTATAGGATAATTTTACTCCCTTTACTATTTTAACTATTAATAAAAATTTATATCTTTTTATGTTCTTATCGTATTTTTTACTTTTATTATTGGCCATTAAATAGAAACTTTTTTACAGTCATTAAATATCACAAAACATCAACTGAATTTTATATAAAACTTTTATGTGTCGTTTTTAGTCATAAATGGAAATATGCTGAACTGCTACATGTTATAGTTAGAGTCAATCAAATACAGCTAGGAATTTTATAAAAAAAGAAAAAACTAAAAATATTTGTAAAGAAATTCTTGTAATTATTAATATTTTAATAATATAAAAATCAGATAACTTGTAAAGCGCACTGCTTTACAAGTTATCTGATAAACTACCGAACAATTAATATTTTTTGGAGTTTCTTTTATAGCAACACATTGCAAAGCCATTTGCTATAATCCCTAACTAGATTGTAATTTGGAAACTTATGAACTAACAAAAAAATCTCAATTGTAGCTTTGTACAATTTTGTTTCAGTAACTGCAAATGATCAAAATAATTATTTAAAAAAATCCTTTGTGGAGCTCCCTACGTATGAGTAATTTTAACAATTATAACAAGTAAAAAAGACAATTTTCTTAAAACAAAATAATAAAAAAATATTTTTTTATGAAATACTATTTTTTAATTTCTCTTACATCTGTTTCAATTTATATATACTTGCGGTTAAAAATTATATCAGAAATATTCCACCTCTTAACCCTTAAGCGGAAACCAAAGTGATTTTACTTATTCGAACCCCTCGGCCTGGCTGGAACCTCTTTTGTTTTGTAAAAATTTCATGATCAGGGTATAACAGTTTGCAAACTTGACATTATAGATAAAAATATATAATACTTTTTTATATATAAAATAGAATGTGTGTATGCATGTAAGTATGTAACGTATAGACTCTAAAATGGCCGTGCCAATTTTGATGAAAATTACACAGAATGATCTCAGTATACAAGAAAGTAATATAGGCTACAAAAAATTTCGATAGGACCATTATCGAACATCTAAAGAGCTGTAACAGCGAAAGCTCTCAAGTTTGGACTCAACAACTTTCTCAAGGAACTGTTTCACTGTACAAAACGTAGGACAGATAAGACTAGAGTATCAAATTTTATCTTTCTTTATGTTTCACTTATTAAATTTCTTAAATGTTAAATATTTTAAAGAATTTTGCACATAACATCAAATAGAATTTGGTCTTATAGTTCTTAAAGTGCAACTTTTAAGATTTTAGTATGCTGTAGCAAAATTTTATTCATCTTAAAATGTAGTTTAAAAAATTTAGTTGTTCAAATTAAAAAAATATTTAGAAAAATTCCTATTTTTGATTTTATTATGTTATTAGAATTTCATTTCAATTATGCATTACATATATAGCATACTTCACCAAATTTAAACCGGGGGGTGTTCCATCTCTAATAAGTGAAATGGAACATTCCAAAAATATTTTTATTACAAAAATGTAGGTATATTATTTCTTAAATCTTTAAAGATCATGTTAAGATCAAGAATCCAATAAAATTAATATCATTAAGTTGTATTTAATTTAATAGAAAAAAATCACTACCCCCAACCCAGGCCCTGGCCGTTTTTATATGAATATAACATTTGATGAAAGCTATCAGAACAATCACAGCAAAAACATGGCAGTTAAAGAGTTCATTAAGTTTCAATTAAATATATATTGAGATGCCTGGCCAGACACTAGTGTCCTCTTAAGGGTTAAATTCTTTCTTTTATTTTTCTAAAATATTACTTCCTTTAAGATACATTTTTTATCAAATTTTTTATTTAATTGACCAAATTATCTAAAAAACATGAAACCATAAATTTAAATTTTATTTTATTTTATTTTACAAATTTTATTTTATTTTACAAAAGATTATTTAGTATATTTTCTAAAAATTAGGCTTGTTATTTAGAGTTTTCTTTAAATTTATGGTTTTCTACAAGGAAGTTAACTTAAATGCTTAATAGCCAAAGGAAAATTTATGTTTTTTCATATACTGCCATGAAATGTTTAAGTAGGTGAAGTGAGAATTGATAATGTGGCGATTGGTATTATTATTTACATTAAAGACTTTAAATAAGGCGGATATTGTTGTGGAGAAGTTATTCAGGAAATATTCAAGTATAGAATGGGATATATAAAAATGAAATATCTAATTAAATAAAGGTTTTTTTCAACCGATTTTCCCATGTTTTATTTGTAGGCTCAGGTGTAATAAGTATTTTTTTTTTGGTTCTTTGTTCGTTTTAGTTATACTGAAGTGTTCTTGATTTGATTTTTTAAACAAGTACTATAACACGTTTATACTCTTTTTGTTCGAAACATTTTTAGCTTTAAACCTTTAAGGTGTCAGTAATGTGAAAAGCGTTATGATAATAACTGGGTTTTTGTGTTACAGTTTACTTAGCTTAAATTAGCCATTCTTATCTTCTATCAAGATTCATTTTATAAGAAAATAAACGCTTTTTGTAAATAATTCTGTAACTTTAAAAGTGGTAAACATTTTTAGTAAAATTTCACTATAACATTCCTGAGGTGGTTTTAAGTTGAAAAAGCAAAAATTTTTATTGCATACAGGGGATAAGGTTGGACTTCAAAATAAGGTAATCCAATACTGCTTTTTTATATAAAATCGTAAACTTATTTCAGCCTTGATTTTTTTCCTTCAAAAACTTAAGAAACAATTTCTAAAATTAACAAAACTCAGACAGGTCTGTTGGAGTAGGTATTTTCCTTCTATTTTGGATTTTTTTAAATTTATTCGAAATAGGAATTCATTCAGCATTATAAACATAGGAATATAGTGGGCTTGAAAAAATAACCAGTTTTTTTGTTAAAAAAATTAAGAATATTTAGTCAAAATATCTCTTAAACTGAAGGACAATATATTTTGTCCTTTTATAGAAATCCAAATAAAAGTGGACCATTTAATTTTCAGGCACATGACATGAGAAATATTCATTCATCAATGTTGCACAAAGATTAGTTATCAGATAATGGGGTCCAAGTCTTTAGCTTGTCCCCGAAGTTTAATCAAATAGAGAACACCTATGGCATTTTGAAAGGGAAAGATTGAGACAACGCTTCAGAAGTAATCTCGAGCTAATAAACTGGCTAAAATCAGAGAACTGGAGATATCAGACGATATATTTTAAGTTTCGAATATCTAATTTTCAAACTTCACTACCAATTTTGTTGAAGTTCAAGCAAACAGTGTTAAATAAATAAAATTTTTTATTAAAAATATACATTATGTTTTCCATCAAAGATAGAAGACACTTCCAACCATACTCTATGAATATAAATCCTGCAAACATATTTATTTAATTCTCTATTCATTCATCTCAACTAAAACAAACTAATTGTAACAAATTAATTCTTTGATTGGTTTGATAAATTAAATTTGAGCTTTTACCTGCATCTAAAATGAAATAGATAAATAGAATTTCGTAAAGTCCTTTAGTTAACAATTAAACTTTTAAAATTTATTATTAAAATTTTCTTTTTTCTCATAATTAAATAAGATTTATTTTTAACGAATTATTGAATATTTATACCCTACACCACCATAGTTGGTTGGGGATGTTTAAGTTTGTAAAGCACAGAAAATCCAACATATATATTAGAACAATGATATACTGCACTTAAGCACAAATTAAAAATATATATTTATGCGTGGGTCGCTCATTAATTTTTGATATCTACCATTAGTAACCAACAATGTGGTGTAGGGTATTAAATAGTCGCACTTGACCGACTATAGCTTTTACTTGTTTTCCTTCCTTTAGTTTTGTTTGTAAAATTTTCTAAATTTTTTAGTATTTTCTTACAAAAATGAATGAAACTTAAGAATATTAAATTAATTTTAGTTTATTTAAGATTTAATGGAATTTTTTTGTAAAAGTTTTTTTTCTGATAAATCAATATTTTAAAAAAGATTTTAATAATTATAACCAGAAAATCAACAATTCAATATGAATTTAAATAAATTGACGTGAATTGAGTGAAGTGAAATGATATAAAATATTGAAAGTTTATTTTAATGAAAATTCAATTTTAAAACATTTAAAAATGTCTATATATATTGGTGAGTGTGTTTAATGTGTGAGCATGTAGGTATGTATGGGTTTGTTAAAAAAATTGTAGGCTGGGTTGGCAGACATTTTTTTAATAAGAGTGACCAGAGCAAGGGTCATATAGCATGCTGCAGTACAATTGATATACAAAAAGCTTTTATGGAGGGAAGAAGTTTTAGTTTGTTTTTCAGAGCTTACACAAGTCCTTTTAGCTTTAATATGTTTGTAATACAATACTAGTACAAAACTTTGTTAATATATAATTTAAAAATTTAAATTTTTTATTTTCGGTGAACAATAAAAAATATTTCAATATTGTAGTACAAACAAAATTGTCTTAATTCAGGAGCGTCATTAGACTCTTAAAGTGCCAAAATTTTGAAATTAAAAATTATTTTTTTAAAGCTTTTTACCCTTTGCAGATTTTTGAAATAAATAGCCAACACATATATTTTTATAATCATAATAATAATTTTTAATATCTATAAATTATTAACGAAATTCAATATATGAATCCAAACAAATAGATAAATTATAAGATATATATGTACAATTTTTGAGATAAAATCATAAATTAATTTGTCATGGTTAAAACAGCCTCAGTTGGACAAGAATTATCTTGAGATTTTGTATAATTCAATATCTGTAATATTGTAGTTTTACATGGAAAGACGCAAAAAGATCAGAAGCAAATCCTGTGGGATGAAGATGATAATGAAAGCACATGCTTTTTATAATAAGACTTTTTTTAGATAAAATGGTTGAGGTTGACGAACGAATAATTAGTTTTCTAAATGAATATCTTCAACTCATACAAATGACTGCTTAATGTAAATGGTGGATATAATTGTAGTAGTACTCTTCAAAAGTTGTTGGATTTTTTTTAAAGCATGATTTATGTATTATTTATTTTTCACACATTACCGATCTCTGAATTAATAAAAATGGTCACCTTAAAATATAGTTATTGCATTTTCACACAAAAATAGATTCTTGTTGTTCATTTGAATGCTTCGTTGATTTTTTAATGCATATGGAGCAACAACAGGATCTTCATCATCACCAGCAAAAGGCAACAACATTTACACACATACAACATTACACTTTAAACATCAAAATTCTGTTTCAATGCGTTTGCATTGAGTGAATGATTGTTAACACAAATGTATATAAAAAGAACACACACAAACGTATTTATTCGTTTGTAAATGTATGTGTTTATTTATTTCAAATAACTTCAAGTCTGTGTATTTGTAAGTGTATATGTATTTTTATTTTATTAAAAAAAAGTTTTCAATTTTTTCTTCAATAAAAATTGTACTTAATTGAATGTTAAGTAAATTTAACATATCAATTTAATGAAGAGTTCAAACAATAACACCAACAACAACAAAAATGTCAGTGACAACAACAAGAATGTTGTTTCATAGTAGTTGAAAGTGAAAAAATGTGCAGCAACAATTTGGGGTTAAATACAATTTCTTTTTGACACCTTAATGTTTAACATTAAAAAGATAAAGATTTATTTAATTTTTTTCTTGAATTTATTGTTGCTGCTTTTGGTTTTTGCAGGTAATTGTTTTATTTAAACACTGCAGTTATGACTGTTTGCAAAGGAGTCAATACACAGTGTATCGAAATCGATCTTTTTGGAAATAATTCAATAATTTTTGAGCCATTAGAGATACCTTAATGAATGAGCTGAGTTGTTTTTAGGTTGCTTTAGAGCAATACAAGCCCCTACATGGGCGTAGTCAATAACCCTCTAAAGTGTAAATTTATATTACAATATGCTTACATGTTTGGGTTAACTTTTAAAGTTTCGGAGATATTTTTTTTTGCCCCGCCTATTTTGAAGCCTTTAAAAAGTTATTTTAATCTAAAGTTAAAATTTTTTAAAATGTATATTTTTCAAAAAGATTGCAACATTTATTCACTTAAAAACGCATTTTTTTGTTCTGTGGTGTACATTTTTATTGTTATTAAACTAAATCCCGACACATGCCCACAAGCCCTATTCAAACATGGCAAATTTTGAAAAATAAAATAACTTTTTTATTATGTTTGCAAATCACACAGCATATGAGGTAAATATACAAAAGAGTCATTGTAATAACAAGGAATCATTTAATAGGAATATATGAATCTTATTGGATCTTATAAAACTCCCTTTTCCTACAACAATTGGAATGACATAACTTGTGTGCTAAAGTTTATAAAAATGAATATTTTTTTTCGCTGAGATTTGACTTTAGTAATAATTTAAATCACAGAGGGTTTATTAAGTTTGTAACTCGATGTGTAATGTTAAGAAGAAATCATCTAAGACCCCATAAATTATATATATTCCTGCAAAACTGAGTCGATTCAGCCATCTGCATCTATATGTTGTTTGATCTAATAATATATGCAAGTCAGACCTGAATACTTGTAAACGACCAAAAACTATAATTTTAATAAAATTTTTATTTAAATTTAAATTAAAACAAAAAAACAAATATATTCTAATTATTAGCAATATTTTTTATATAATTTAATTTATTTTCATAAGAACTATAAACACACGCACATATCTTCAATATATCTCTTTTAATGTTAACAACATTATTAAAAATAGCTGTTAAAATGTATAAAAATAAATAAATAATTAAAATATATATGTATGTAAAATATATGTATATATATATATCCAATTTGTTAATAGACAACTAATTGTATTTCATTTATTTAAACATTCCCAGCTGTGGTAAACATTTTATTTTCCATTAAAAACCATTGAAGCATGACTTTTAATCCTTAGGATTTCAATGAGAGGCCATTGTTAGTTATAATAAAGGATTTATTTTATTTAAACTGACTCTACTCTACAAAACTTTTATTAAGCCACACTCACACACACACACTCATTTACAATACAGCTGCAGCCATTCATTTTTTCACTCTCTAAAATTTAAAATATAAATTTTTCATTGCAGCCAATCGTCGTCGCACAGTGGTCCAAAACGCTTTTTTTTTGGAAATAAATCTGTAACTTTAGAACTATAAAATATTTATTAACGAAATACCAGTGAAGTGTTTTCCTTCACTGGTATTTCGTTGAAGTGTTTTCCAATTGATTAGGAGAAGGACGTATTTCTAGTGGGTCCTGAGGTTAGAAAGTGGATCTCTATATTTGGTCACCTCGCGTATGTCGATTAAAAAAAAAACGCCAAAATTTCATGTATGACTTGATTGAAAAAATATTTTACATACATATAGCCATTGTAATTCCTGCAAAAAATCCTTACATATATGTGATAACATATAAAGTGTAAAAGATATTTAGATCAAAATAAAATTTTTACCCATTTTTGTATAGGTGCTTTTTAATTTTTTTTTTCAACTTGGTGAGCTCTATTCGGGTCCAAGAAAATTTTAAAATATTATCGGAATTCTGTACAAGAACCATATACCAATGTGGACTAAATAAAAAATATATAATTTTGACATAGAAGTTAAGGAAAAATGGAACTTTTTCCTTTTTTTCAAAAAGGTGGTATCCTGAATTTATAGCTACATTTACAGTTATCCACTCAACAAATTTGTAATGGTCCAAGCCTCTTAAAACGGTAGAACAATATTCATTTAACAAATTTTTGGACCTGAAAAAAAGCCAACCAAGTTCGAACTAAAAAAACTGTACAAAAATGGGTCAAAATTTTACTTTGGTCTAAATATTTCTTAAACTATTTAAACTATATTTTTGTAGAGAATTATAAGGACTATATATGTGGGATTGGAGCCTGGTCGCACACGAGCGGGTAGACCCTACTAAGGGTTAAGACTGATGGCAGTTAAAACTAATATTGAAACGACCGTTGTATTTGACAGAATAGGACGAAGAGAGATGACAGTATATGACAAGAATATTCTAGAATCGACAAAAACTGACGAGTAACGATTAGATCTCAATAGACGGTCAATTCCGTCTATAGTTGAGTTTGAGCACTGGTCCAGGGCAGTCGTAGCCTAAAGTTGAAAAGTTAAGTTGTAAAGTTGTTAAAAGTCAAGTGGTAAATTTAAGTTGTGAAAGTGTCTTAAAATCTAAGTGAATAAGTATATTTGATTGTTGAATTAAAACTTTAAATACCCTAGACTTAAGCCATATATATATAATATATAATAAACTAAAATTTATTAAAGAATTGTGTTTTAATCAAAGTCATCAAACTTTGTTATAAAACTATCCCACATATATATGTTAAACCTTTTTTGAATCAAATAATAAAATTTTGTTGATTTAAATAATTCGGTTTACCCGAGATTTATCCAAACCTCAGGACTAGAAACATGTCATTCTACAAATTAATTGGAAAGCACCTCAAAAATATCCATGTGAAATTTCGTTAAAAAATATTCAATAGTTTCAAAGTAACAGAATTATTTTCATAAGAAAGCGTTTTGGGGACCACAGTGCGTCTTTGTTGTTGTTATTGGAAAAATTAAAAAAAAGGAAAAAATTGTAAAATTAATTTGTTCGCGCATTTAATGTTTGTCTCGTTTGGTATTAATTTTCAATATGTAAGATTAAAATTATATTTGTAAGTGTATGTGTTTAGTATCTGCTATAGAAGAACATATATATATTCGTTTGTATTTGGAACCTGGCATATCGCGAGTTAAAAGGCTTTTGGTTAGAAATAATGTATTTCTCTTTCAAGGCTGATAATATGTGTGGAATATATGAAAATGTATTTAAGGATTTTTAAGTATCAGTTAACGTTGTTTTAATCTTTGTAAATATTTATGTATGTATTTATGTTTTGCTTGTCTCTAGTGTATGTTTATTTTCAATGTTAAATCATGTTTTAACTTATACATGAGAGAAAAATAGTGTTTAAAATCAAAAATTATTAAAAAACATTTATATTTTTATGATCGACTTTTATGCCAAAATATTTCTCCGATCATGACCAATTTCAATTAACTTTTTTCTTCGACCAAATTTGTATATATCAAATTTCATAAAGATGTCTTTTAAAAAATCTAATTTTAGAATGTTAATTTACATGAACATTTAGGCGTAAATACGGACATACGGACTTACATCGACTGAGAAAGTGATTTCTGTGTCAGTTGGTATATTTAAGTGTTAATCGGTTCATAACAAACAAGTTATATTTAAAAAAATACCCGATATTTGGTCACAATTTTATATATGCAAATGTGTGTAATATGTATTATAACTTCGGTTTGGACGGTATTGTGTCTATGTGGGTATAAGTATAAGTGTGCAAAATGGCGTACATCAGACAGTTAATATTTAATCCCATTTGAAAAATTTATGACTGTCTTTTAAGGAGTGAGATAGAAATCGAAAGCTATTAAATATCGAATCTTTTTCGAAAACTTTTCAATTTATAGTGCTTTCTGTCACGTTTAAAATCTATCACTTTTTGAACACCATTTTTGTGCTCTGCAATTCTCTTTTAACCAGAGTTTTATATTTCTGGAATAGCTTTAGTTCCTGGCACTTTGCCTCTCTTGGAACAAATATTATTATATATTACTGTTCTAGGACCACTCAAGGGCTTATTTACCATAGCGACAGGATGCCAAGTCAGGTAAAAAATAAGTGGAGAGAATATGAAGTCTTATGAGTGAAGTCATCCTTTCTTGTAAGCGTCTTTGATGTATTTCTTAAGCCCGTTGTAACAAATAATGCAATTGGCGAAAAATATGCCAGAACATACATTTCGTCAAACATAATGCAGCAAAACATATTTTTTTATAAAACTTGGCTTCGATTTGCATGCTCTGTTTTGGTTTCTAAATTTTTAGCAGCGTTCGTGTCTTTTTAGAAAAAAGTATGTGTTTAATGAAAATTTCCAACTTGGAATGGAAATCCAAGTATTTGGATACAAAAACTCTATAGAACTAAGTCCAGAGCATTTCGAATTTAGCCATGTTTAATCATAATATTTACTTTAAAATTTTAAAAAGATAAGAATCTTTTAAGAATATTTATTATGAAAATTGCAACTTAGAAAATTCTTACATTTTCATTAAAAGATTATTGTCCCATTTTTATGAATAATTAGAGAATCTGGTTTATTTCCAAAAAGTGGAACATTTTGAGAATGATACGAAATGGCACAAATATTTTTAAACTTTTCGCAAATGGATTCAAGTCAATTTATAGAAAATTCTTTCAGTGTACTTTCAAAAATTGCATTATTATTGTTGTATTGTTTGTTTATATATATATGTATGTGTGTTTGTTTTTTTTTTAATTTAAAAGCATCGACTGTGTTTTGATTATAAATGTTATTGTTGTTGGTAATGATGATTTCTGTTATTTCTAGTGGTATTTAATATTGTTTTTGTTGTTCAAAAGCTATTTGTTATTATTTCTACGTATTATACTGAAACATAAATACACACACATACACAACTATATAAGAACAAAACACATTGAATTATTTGTTTTTATATATCGTGTTTATTTTATATGTATATACATATGTATGTGTATAAAGAGCTGTTATTGTTTTTCTATGCCGATCTTTTGTTGATGTTATTGTCGCTGTCACTAAATTGTTGTTTTTGTTATGCTCTCTGCGTATTCATATATATGTATGAGTAGTATTGTTGTATTTGTTTTTGTGTATAAGTGTCTGCCAATTTTGGCAATTATGTTAACCAAAATAGCACAACATGTGGTTTTAATTATTGCATATAAATTCACAACAACAACAGCAACAAATAAATGTGTATGTAATTAATAGTCAGCATTGGAATGCAGAATCCCGAAAATATTTGCTTAAATTATTCGTTAATCTGAAGTTTTTAAATATTTTATTTGGTAATTAAAATGGAGCCAGTTACTTTACTGACAAAATTGAGAGAAACAATTTCTACTATATTTAGCAGTTAAGGTTTCATTTTATTCCTTAGTTACATAATTAAGCAAATAGCAAAGAAAAATAGATGTTTTTTTTAAATATCTTATATTATTTCCTCTATAACATTACAATCATATTTATTTATCACTCAAATTAATGCATCACCTATTCCGATGCACATTTTCATTCTGTAATCAGTGTGTTCTTATGTAAATTTCAATTTACATAAAGCTTTCTTCTGGTATTAATGAATTTATTGTATCTTGTCTTATTCTACATTTTGATGAGTTTAGTTTACCTACACAATTTAATAATCTCAATTCAATCAAATTTGTTATTTTGATTTCTTTTGTATAATTAATACCCAAAATTCAAAATGGTTTTGCTTTTAATCAACTGTAAGATAATGTTGGGAAATAACATGTTTTCAATACAGATGCCATTTTACATTTTGAAGGATTATTTAATGTAATCTGAAATATTACAGATTGATAATGTATGTATTCAATTTTGTAAATAATTTGTAATATACGAGGTGTATCAAAGAGAGGTTTATTGTGAAATCTTATAATGTATTTTATACTTTAAGAGCTTAATTTAATTTATCGATTTACACCAATACAACACAGGATGTCAAAGGTGATTCACTACATAAAGAACACTATTAAACTATTAACGATTAATGATTCTTGGAAATTTTGTATTAAAATTGATTTTGCGCACTTTCTTTTTCAATTTATGATACTTTTCGTCAAAATTTTTTCGATGCTTCTAAAGGAATCGAAAAAATTTTGTCTCAATTTCAGAAAACTGAATTTATTAGAAATTGAACAACACCTTCCCATAAACACCTCTATTGTTCTGTGGAACAAATTATTCAAAAATTTTAAAAAGCCGTTTATATAATTTTAATGTAAATTTTATATCCTCCACCACCAGAAGTGGTATATTAACTTTGGAATTCCATCTCTAACGTCAAGAAGGAATCATATAAGATTGGAAAGAGTATATATCTATTTTTGTATGACATCAAAAACTTAGTCGACTTAGGAATGTCTTTCAATCCGTTTAACCGTCTGTTGGAAACAATCTCAAGTCCTCAATAAAATAACAGATTCTAAAGGAATTAGGCCTGGCTATTTGTTACAATCCGCTTCTGTATGTTATAAAATACATTGTGAATGCCCTTTCCTGGAATCTTCAACTTAAGCAAGTAACACTAAATAAACGCCAAGATTTTAATGTTGTACTTTGATCACAATGCTTACATGTACAGTCAATATAGTACAGCTTTCCTTCGACAGCTAATCAGACAGACCGATGTCGACAAATCGACTCTGACAAATTTAATTTGAACCGGGATTGGAACTAGTACCCATAAAAATACTCCTTTTTATGAAAGAATTATATAATAAGACGATATTTTTCTGAAGTATATTCGAGGGCAACAGAACCTGAGTCCAAAAGAACATTAAACCGATTACCACGCAACCTTAATAGGCTTCATCCTTAATCATAATCATATATACCAATCTTATGCTAATTTTTTGAATGTGTCTCAGATGGTCTTAAATATGATAATCTGCACAAACTTATAAAATTCTAGGAACTTGTATTGATATTGGTTTATTGAAATTTATCAATTTTATTTATTCCTTAAACATACAATCTTTCTGTTCCTATGAATACGTTATTCGATTAATTTCTCTGCTTGTGTTTCATTTCACATATCAATTTTCGTTTTCATTAAAATATTTGGATTTTAATTAAAAAAATATTTATTTTCTCCACAAAAGTGCTTCTCAATAATTTCTAAGATTTCCTTAGGTAAATAAATACCTGCATCTCTATTTAATACAAAATTTATTTATTTATCCATAATAATTAAAAAATATCTTTAATTATAGGAAATCTCTCAATTGAAGCAACAAAATTTCTATATAAAAATATTTTTCTTCTTATTTTTGTTAATTTGCTTAATACAAATCACATGAATGATCAATCGAAATATCTGAATGATTGAAGACTTGAGTTGAATTCATAGAAATAAACATTATGAAATATTAAATAGTTTTCCTTTTTTGTTTTTATTTTTGGATTCTAATAATAATGAACAACTACTGGAATAGTATTAGTTTTAGAAGTTTCAGCTACAGCAGTAATTATATGAATAGCATGAATAAATATTTTGTAGTTGTACTTATTTTGATGATAATTATATTAATGAATAATGATTATGATGACCAATAAATGAAATGCCAATGAAACTGAGTTGAAATTCTATTATGAAATTATGAAACCAACACAAAATTTAAATACACTTCTTCATACACATACATAAATGTATAATATGAATATCCTTTTATCTTGCATCCTGTTCTTCTAAACTTACATACATATATATGTTGTACAGTGTGTCAAAATCATTTTGGAAATAAAGATTATCTTGACATACATGGTTAGAGCTGGAGGTATTTTAAAGTTGATTTAGAGGATTATTACCATCTTAATAGTCTATGGCGTAGTCCACATTATCCATTAGTATTGCTTTTATAAATGAAAATGATTTTTGCTTTGCGATTTGAGTATTTAAGAAAAATAATTAATATTTCTTAAAAATGGGTGAAATTGTGTCACGTTTTGTGATCAGGTCGGGATTTAGTTTGCAAACATTCTAGTTAATATTATTTAAATTTTATTAAGATATCTTATACATTTCAACCTGTACTTTGATCATAGACTTTTCATAGGCAGATAATCAGACAGATGGACATGTTTAAATCGATTCAGGCAGTGACTTTAAGTCGAACGTTATACTTAACAGTGGTTATAGTACTATTGAACTAATATCCCAACCATTTATGGTGGGGTAGGGTATAAAAAAGGTTTTGCCAGAGATTTGGGCATTTGTGAAAATTTTCAACTACCGGAAGTGTTAATGACGGTATGTTAAGTTTCTTATTCCTTTTTAATACTAAGAAATCTGAGTTGATTAAACTATGACCGTTTGTTTGTCTGTTGTTAGCATTCTAACATACATATAAAATATACATTTTATTATTTACTAATGTCCTTTTTAAAATAGGCAAAATCAGTTCTGTAGAATAGAAAGTAATAGACCGATTTCTAAGATAACATCTTGAAACTTAACAATGTGATTAACGATTATGATAAACGTCTTATTAAATTTTCATGAAAATTAATGCCATATATCGATGACACAAATTTAGCATATAAATAAAACTTTAAATATGTTAAGAATAGATCACGAAGGAGTTGTATCACTCTTATAAACCGAATTCAGCATATTGTATATCTCTGAAAGTTTATGGAAAACTTCAGAAATTATATCCCTTTAACATTCGATGTTTTTGATATTGTGCATCCCTGAATTTTTTACAAGAAACTTTATAAAATTTGGCACAGGAAAGCGATATTGGCAAAATATTAGAGATCAACTTTACTGGGTCAATGACTACGCCACTTACCACTTATGGTTGTGCTTCTCCAAATCAACTCTTTAGCCATTTAAAATTTCATTAAGATATCAATAACTTTAAAAAAGTTACTGAATTATTAACGATTTGAACACACTGTCTGTTGTTAGTATAATTTTGTATAATAAAACTTGATATTTTTGGAAATACAAATGATGAGTTTTATAAATATTTAGATATAAATACAATTTCGGTATTAGCATCATATAATTGAGATTATTTTTGAAATAAATTGTATATGATTGCTGTAATTTTATAGCATGGTAACTGAAATAAAATTCATTATTCAAAAACGTATAGGTAATACGCCTAACTATTTTCACTTACCCAGTCACCTATCCACACACATATACACTTTGATATGTTTCATTTTATTATTCATTGATGATTTTATGTTAATTTAGTTTTCGTTTTTTGGGTATTTTTAGTCATACAAGTTTAACGAACATTAAATAATCCCTAGAGGTATTAAATGTTTATATTTCAGTTTTCTATTTGTATTAGTTTTGAAAATTATTTTCTCAAATTATATGATATAAATATTAAATACAAGAGCAAATAAACAAACTTCAAAATAATCGACAGGATAATAATTGTTGAGTAACAAATAATTAACTTTGTCTATTTAAAAGATGAATCGTATTTGAACAAAGAGGTATTTGAACAAAGAGATTTCACAGTAAAAGGACAGCTAAATTAGCTGTCGGGACCAAATTTAGTTTGAAGTCTTTTACTTGTAAAAATATTAATATTTTACGATATTATTTCTTTCGAAAATATGTAGTTATTGATAACCAAAGGCATATTGTCTCAATGAAATTTAGACTTAGAATTTGTTATAGTCCTGAGAAGTTTCCTGTTTATACCCAGCAAAATCGGTTCACTATATTAAAAGATAAAGTCTGGTATTTGAACCAACCTCTAAATACAAACGAGAACTTTTGCGAAATTATCAATAAACAAAATATAAAATTTTTGGTTAGATATAATTTAAAATACCATACTTCATACTTTCTGTTAAAGAACATAAGACTGTAATATAAGAAGATGAGGTGTTCGAGGATGAGGAACGATATTACTAAAATTTATTACAGAATTTTCTGGATTTTTTGAGTTCTATGCACTTATAATAATGGATAATAAAATTGAATTGTAATTAAATTATTTTTTTCTAAATCCTTTCCTTCCGTAAGGGCATTTGTTTGGAAACAAACTGAAATAATGAATCAGCACTACTTTCAACAGGCTTCGTCTTAGTTAAAAAGTCAAAGGAGCTCTAATATTGCGGCATGTAGATTGTCGTTAATATTGCGGGACAGACAAATATTTGTACGAGCACATAACGCTTAAACCACCTATGATGGTGTTGTTTATAAATAAAAATGAAGAAAATAGATGAGTATGTGTAATATTAAACAATTATATTAAGTTTACATTAATAACACGTACTAAGTGCATTTTTATGTGTCATGCCTTTTTCATTACTTTTGCTAAAATATTGCAAATATTTTACAAGGAAACTGAAGAAGAACGATGCGCTCCTTAAGATAAGAGGTGATGAGAGGAGAAATAAATACGCATAACTAGCAGGGAAGGATATATGCAGATCTTTCAGAGGGCTTAAATTGAGGGGGTCATTAACAAATGTAATTTTTAAACTTGCAACAATATAAGAATAAAATAATCCAAGTGTCCTATGTTTTTTTGCTTATGTGAGTCACATATGAATGAATCTTGTATTGCGTCGGCATGTTCAATCATATAGGTGGTTACAGACTTTTGTTAATGGAATTTCTGCTGACCTCTTAAACGCCGATGCATTAGAAAATGCTTATGTGATACTTACATTAATTCCCGCATTTTTGGAAAATAAAAACAGAATGAAATGATTGGGAGCATGACAGAAATTTACAAAAATATATATCTAATAACAATCATAACATTATTCTGATATAAATAACTCAACCACTCTTTAGCGAATTTATTAATTTTTCTACATATGAAATATATTTTTATTATTTTCTTCGTATTTTATAAAGAATTGTATTTTAGAAAATTCACCAAAATTTTTAAATAAAGTAAATTGATGCGTATGTGTGTATATAAGTATACGTCGATTGTGTGAACTAGATACTTAATAGAAGTATACTTTTATTATTTCTGTTATTTATATATGCAAATATGTAATAACAATTTCGGTTGATGACTATTTGTTGGTAGAAATAAGTACAAGCACGGTATATATAGCTCTTTGAGAAAACTTATGTAAATCAAAGTTCATTAAGGATTGCATTCCTTTTTACAATAGCAAAACCACATTTTAATATATGAACAGAAAAATATAATCGCATGCGTTCGAGAAATTATTGTCGAAATGAGTGTGTACGATTTTTTATATTCATGAAGACGCATCATTAACAGGTAGCAACACGATTATTTCACCATATCACTCTATCGAACTTCTCTTTTATCACTTTATTGTTATAATTTTTAAATTCGGTAAATGGTATATTTTTGCATTTCCTAAAAGCAGTCATCTATGGCCCAAAAAATATATATATTCTTGCATCATATCGAATTGATTTAGCCATGTCCGCTTGTCTGCTAGAAATTTTCTAAGGGTTACAACGGTCAATAAAACGTCGAATAAAATAAAATCTTTCCACATTGTTTGTTATTATCCTAACCTATTTCTATTGATATCCAACAAAATCGAAACAAAAAAATTTATAGAATGATATCTGTACCGACTTCAAAATTCAGACAAAAACTTTTGACAATAATGCAAAAAAGTTATCAGGTTAAACTAAAATTTAACTCCCAATGTACACATGAAATTTCTTGTTATTAATATGTATATGAGTAAGGTGTGTTAGTGTCTATCCTAATTGATAAATAAATACATGTGTATTATAAATTCACCATAACGGAGTAGAGAACCCTTACTTGATTCAATTTTAATTTAAGATGGGTACACAGGGCCTCCTTCTGTATGGTTTCAATCAATTATTTGCCATAACGCTTCTAGTATTTACATCCGCTGGAAGTTTCAGGTTTTTTTTTCAGGATGACCCATATATTCTATATCGGAACATGCGAACGTGATGTTCTGATATAGAATAAGTTCCAAATTAATTAAACAGTCTCAAAAGAATCCATTTCTATGTGCCGAAAGAATCCCTACTGAGCTCTTGAATGTTTCGGGAATTTAGGGGCAGAACTTATTTTGAATGCTGGTTAAAATTTTTCAAAAAATATCTGACATCATGCCATAAAATTTGTTACAGGAGTTAAATGGATTTAGAACAAGTTATTGTGGAATAACATATAAAATGTCTCTCATCATTATACTTGGAAGTGATATGGAATGCATTTACACTTGGTGTAATCCCTCTAGTGATCTTAATATATACATGTATACATGTCACAAATACTTTTTAATTTAGCTCTGAATACGATCCTCGAAATAGTCTATGTTAAAGATAGATGATACAAAAACCGTTGGTAGTTTTTCTGAACTTGATAATACAAACGATATCACTTTCGCTATCTTTTGTACTAAAGATAGGGAAAGTGATATACGCTACACGTTTTTATCAAATTAACACGAGATCAATTATCATTTATAGAGTACGAAGTAAGCAGAATTTGTAGTCAAACCTTTTGAAACAGGAAATCAGTAATGAATAGGATTTGAACTAGGAAAGACTGAAACTCGCAAGGCAACAAATAAAATGAAAATCATATTATTAGAGGAAAGTTATAATCGACATGGAATAAGAGTTATGAAAAACAATAAATATTTGCGTTGGTGGAGATTATAAGAAAACATTCAGAAAAGACACCAGATTCAAATACTGGTCACGATATTTAAAGAATACGATAATTAAAGAATAAAAAATGTATTGCATTTTTCTTTCAAAATTTTATTAAAATATTTTTGTTTAAAGTGAATTTAAAAGAAATATACAACTTTTAGTAATTTTTTATTGAAAAAAGTATAAATTAATTGTTAAAAAGTGAAAAAAATAAACATTTTACGAAAAAAACATTATTTTAACTTTTATTTTAGTTAACACTTTATTTTTAAGAAATTCGTTAATCTCCCATTTGCTTACAATTCCTTTGAATTCCCCCAAACAAATATTATATTTTATCTTATTAATCATAAACAAAGACACTTACAATACAATTTATAATTCAGAATTTAACACCAAAATACCATTTATAATACATACATGCATACATACATTATAATTAATTCATTTTTGTTCTAAGCAAATAATGTTTATTTTTGTAACAGTTAATTTGTCACAACATGCCCATTTGATGTTCTATGCTAATTTAGTACAAAACACACAATTAATAACACATTAACTCTACAACAACGTTTTATACTCAAGAACAAGTTTTAATGTTTACTTATGATTTCGAAGGCATTTCACTTGTAAAACTTTCATTGCTAATCACAAAATGTGATTGTGACATTAAAAAACATGTTGTTGTGGGGTAAAATAGAAGAAATTAAATAATAAAAACATTTATCATTGTAACTAAATGTCTTGAGAAAGTGAAAATGATGTTGGTTTTGCTAAAAATATTATTAATTGTATAAGTGAATTTAATAAACGAGACTAAGCGTAATGAGTAATAAATGTTAAAATACCGGGAGTATACGCCATTAGTTTAAAAAAAAGTAAAAAAGAAAAATGATTTTGCAAATACACAAAATCTTTTTAAAATAAAGCAAACGATATTAAAAAAGAGCCACTTTAATCTACAACAGACTTAGACCTTTTCACTGGACACGGGCTTTTATTTCAGTTCAGGTTCCGTTCTAGTTTAGTTCTAGTTCAGTTCTAGTTCAGTTCTTATTCTGTTCTAATTCAGTTCTAGTTCAGTTCTTTGAGTTCTACTTCAGTTATAGTTCGAGTTCTAGTTCAGAATTTAGTTCAATTCTAGTTCAGTTTCTAGTAAAGAATGTGGTTCACATTTCTAATTATTTAGGTTCCTTTAAAAATTACAGTTCAAGCTCTAGTTCAGACTACATTTTCTTCTACACTTATAAAAATAATAAAATTTTGTTAAAACATAACTATAGTGTCCAAATTTAGGATTTCAGGACGGATTTTATTGAAATCCGTGCCGTTAGTAAATTACAACTTTATCTCTATTTAATTTTGTGACGTATGTTTAATAAATGTTTACATAATTTTCGTATGTGTCACTCAGAAATATTTTTTTGTCTTTAAGTATTTGAACGATAATATGTATTCAGTAATTTATAAATGTAGGCGTATAAGTGATAAATTTTAAAATAATCTATTGTATATTTATATAAAGTATACGTATCCTTAATTGTGTATTCATCTTATTTTCTACCAGTACAAAATGTTCATATATATAAAGAAAACTACGAGAAACAAATTTTACTAAAAAAATACAAATCTTCACATAAGAAAATATTAATCATACGCTTAAATGCATTCTCTCTTTTAAGCAAGATATTTTTGTGAAAAATCATTTAATGACATTATCCAGATAATAGATTTTAATTATAACTAGATTTGTTAAGAATTTCTGGTCTTATTACCACATTACGACCATTTCATTTAAATTAAACTTTCGAAAATCAATTAAGCAAAATAAATGTTTGTAAAATTAAAATCAAAATAATAACCATAATATGACCAATATACATATACATACATACAAATATTTCACAAAATTAATAATAAATTCATATTTATGCAAATATTAATGGAGACAAAATTTTAATTAAGTTTCTACGCTTGAATAACTCGAAGGCTTTTATTATACGAAAATTTATGTGGGACAATTTAAACACACAATTACATAGATTTTCACATAAACTTACACACACATTCACTTATATATTTCAAACCTGCAATCAGTTATGTGTTTTCATGTTAAAGGTATTTGATTTAAATTTTTATTAGTGTTAGTAAAACGCCTGCAGCAACAATTTTACGAAAACTAATTCTCAATCACTTTGACTAAAGTGAAGAAATTGCATTAAATATTCGTTAGTTAAAACTGTTACACATACACATATATATCTGTATAAAGATTTAAATACATAAAATTAAGTTATAAGAGAAAGCGGGAAAAAGGGAGTGTAAAGGAAAGAGAGCGGGAATTTTCTTTAAATCAAAGAAAATTAGTAGTTGTGATGACAAAGAAAGGCAAAATATAATCGAAGCTTGACATGTTAAATAAGTTAAGTGTGAAGTGTTTAAAATTAAACAAAGATTAAAGGATTTTTTTCTTAAAGAAAAGTTTATAATGTTATAAAATTAAGAAGTAATATAAAATAAATAAGGAACGATATCGAAATTTTTTCATGAAAAAATATTAATATTTTTAATGAAGTTATCTTTGTAAAACATCTAAGTTTTTATGTCTAATGTCAAGAAATTAATATATTATTTATCTGATTTAAAAGAAATCATAAACTTAACTAATAAAATTGTTTCAACAAACCCCTACCTGCTCCTACAAGAAACTGACCAAGTATTCAGAGTTCTGCCGCCACACTTTTTCTAATGTTTTTAAAAGGCACCGGGATAATTTGTCTGTTGATAAAAGAAAACTGATTCAGGTAAAAGAAATGATGTTTGAAAAGCTAAAATATAGAAAGTATACATATAAGGCTCAAAATGTCCTGTTTAAATTTTAAAAGCTAAAAATAGAGCACGGAAATTGAAGTAAAATTTTCAAAAAAAAAATATAATTGCTGCATAATGGATGACAAATCTTATGCACTGGTCAAGTACTATTAAAACTTTAATAAAAGGCTTTTTTGTAAAATGTGATAATAATTCATAATAATAATAATAATAATAATAATAATAATAATAATAATAATAATAATAATAATAATAATAATAATAATAATAATAATTCAATAATAATAATAATAATAATAATAATAATAATAAAACTTTTAATTTATTGGTTTCGTTTATAATCTTACTTTTAAAAAGATATTTTATACCACATTACCGATCCCATATCTTAAAACGTCATAACCTTGAAATTGAAAAAAGCGGAAAAACCCACAGTGAATAATTCTCTTAATACAAAGCGAGGAATTATTCCCCCAAACATCATTTCAACGGAATTCACTTTTGTACAAATAATTCAAATAAGGCTATGAATGTACCTTAAGCTTTGAACTATATCGGATTTGTCATAATAATGTAAAAAGTTACAGATTTGTTTCTCAAAAAAAACTGTTAATTACATCCCCATATAAGCATTTATCATACTTTTTAACATCTAATTATTAAAATTTGTGCTAAATATTTATTTAAATTTATATTTTAAATTTACAACAATTTATTGGAACTTCTTTAAAATATCTAATATTTTTAATTCTTTTACGATAGTTCCAATAGTTAATCTATTTTCCTTCAGACCATTAAATTTTTGTAAATTTTTCTCCACAATTTGTACTTTGAATTTAAATGAAAAACACGTTTTCAATTTGTCCACACCTTTTCCTTCATGTAAAACAAGAAACTAAATTCAATCCCTTTTTTTCTATCACTCCGATTAAAATAAAGTTTTAAAGTTATTTTAAGTTTTTATCGCAAAGTTCATAAAATGAAAGCCGGTCTAGTAATTTTAATGCTCTGCATATTTTTATACTCTCCACCACCATAAGTGGTGAAAGGATATATTAATTGTGTCATTTCGTTTGCAACACAGAGAAGGAATCATGTATAAAAATATATATTGTGACATCAAATCAAAAATAAAACGATTTTGCTATATCCGTCAGTGTGTTTGTATATTTAACCGTCTTTAGAAAATATTTTAACGTCAATAAATTTGACTTGGATGCTTGTCATAATAATAAGTATGTAATTTAAAACCAGCAATATCGGTTCAGTAGGTAAATAATTATTTATCAATATGTGAGGTTCCTCAAAATTCAAATATCGTCTCGCTTTGGTTCATATTTAAGTGGCGACAAAGGCTAAATTATGTTTGCTGTTCTATGTAAAAGCTCAAAAATAATATATGGTATATAATATATTAAATTCTGAGTCAATTAAATCATGTCTGTCTGTATCACTGTTGGAGGTATTTTCACGAATCCTTAAAATCATGAAAAGTTATTGAGATCGAGATATTCTTAACAAATTTAAATTGTTAACCCACGTATTATTTGATATTATTTGATAAATTTACCTTTGTAAAACATGTCAGTTATTATGTTTAATGTCAAACAAACGAATATATTATTAATCTGATTAAATAGAGTGACCAGAAAAAAGGCGTTATTAAAAGACGAGTTATTAAATTTTTCTACAAAACGTTGGTCAATCATTCAAAGTTATGCCGGTAAATTTATCCAATGTTATGAAACAGTATCCAGAGAACTTGTTTGTTGATAGAAAACCTGGTTCATATAGAAGGAATGGTTCACATGATGTTCTAAAGCCAAAAAATAAAAAGAATTTTCCAAAGAGATCTCAATTCATCCGGTAGAAAGGCACGATTGTTACCGCAGCGCTTGGACTATTTTGACTTACAGAATCTCTGCTTGAAATTTGGAGAGCAAAAACCGAGCAAGGAAATTGAGGTCAAGATAAAAAAACATAAAAAATGAGCGAAATGTAGACTCCGGCAGATTTCTCCCAATTTTCCGGCACATTTTCCAAACTGACCGAAGCAAAGGACATTGGAGAGATATAGAGCTTTTATTAAAGAGAATTGAGGAGCATAAAAAGTGTACCAAAGTGAAGCAAATTAAAACTGCATTTAAAGTGGTTTTGCTTTTGCTAAAATATATGTCTGTTAAGAATTTTCGATCTGACTCCTAGTCAAAAATGTTTTAAATTTCACCATAAATGGCACTGTTATCAGTGTGTTTGTAAATAAAGGGAATTAATATCTGTTTCTAACTTAATATTGTTGAAATTACATAAATTTGCTAAATGTACTGAAGAGTATTAAAGATTCCACACAACCGAATGTAGCATTCTTTTTATTTTCTATTTTATTCTTCCATTCAATTGAGTAACGTTTTGCACTAAAGTTTATTTTAATGCATTTTTTCACTACTTATTTAATGTTATTTTATATTTTTCATATTTAGTTATTTTCCTTCTACATTTTTTACTTGACACTTCTGCCATTAAAATACGGGTTTTTCTTTTAGATTCAACTCAGGAATTTTAAAGAAAAAAGTTCCACTTTTTTAGTTTTAATGAGGCTATAAAAACTACATAATTTTATGAAAATTTTATGATGGAAACCTGACTACTGGACAAATGAATAAGTTTTTATACCCACTACTACCGCAAGAGTGAGGGGATGAAGAGGCTGTCATTCCGTATGTAACGCTACGAAGGAATCATTTTCAGATATATTCTAGCATCAAATCAAAATCTGTGCCGATTAAGTTATGTCTGCCTACTTATCCGTTTGTCTGTTGTTTTTACAGCAACAATAATTGAAATTCTGCCTGAGTATTTGTGATAGTTCTGAAGTTTCCTATTTAAATCAGTCATATCGGTTCAGTATTTCAAAAGATATAGACCGATATATTAGGCAACCTCTAAATTCAAGTTATAGATCGAAAAATTAGACTAAAATTTCGCCAAATTCAGTTCAGTAATTATAGCCACAAATAGCAAAAATATAATTGATGTTATGACCCATTAAATGTTCCTGTGTTTAAGAAAAACTTTTATATATTGTAGCTGTGTGTGTGTGAATGTGTATCTACGAACCTTAACGCATTTATTTTATGCGTTTGAGGTGAGGGTTTTGAAAATTCCGCATAGCCGAAGGTAACATTTAAAATTTAAAAGAATTTATTAAAATGCCACAATTTATATTTAAATTCATTTTAAAGAACTCTGAATTAGTTTTTTTTCTTTTATACCAATTTATTTTTGTCTATATATATTTTTATCATTTGGAAAAATCTACATAAATATAATTGTAGTAAATATTATTAATTTTCAATTGGAGTACAAATTTGATGAGTAAAAACCATTTAGTTGATTGTTATTAAACACTTTTTTGCTGCTTTTAACTATTACTTTAAATAATTACAATTTGTTTTTGGTTTTTTTTTCCTTTTCCATTGTGTTTTATTACAATTTTCATTGTTTTTTTTTCCTGTTTTTATTTATTTTTGTAATCATTTTCATTTTTGCCATTTGGCTCTAATGCATTGGCGTGAAAATTGAGGCTGCTCCCAAAACAATTTATTTTGTTGAAATCAATCAAAAAGTAATTGCCGCCAGAGGTTGCTACTGGTGCTCTTATTCATACACACACATACATACTATATAGGTAGATATAAATACATATGTAAAAAAAATAAATTGAAATATTTTCACATAAATATAGCAAAAAGGTAAACAATAAATGTTAAAAATATAAAAATATAAAATATTTACAGTTTGTCAAATATATCTTTGTAATCATTCAAAATGAGAAAAATTTTAACTTTATTAATGAATTCAATTATTTTTGATTATAATTTTTCTTTACACATCTCGTTGCTATACCTGACGGACATATTGCAGCAACAAGAAAAAATAAATTTTACACTCTTTGAAAAGTGTCAAATAAATGTTTGCAAAAAAACATGTAAACATTGGACATGTGGAATTTCTCGGCGATTTGTTTTTTCTTTTATAATAATTTTTAAAGACAATTAAGTGCTCCTTGTAAAATGCATGTCTTTAAAGTCACTAGTGATCTCATAATTGGATGTAAAAAGTTCTTAAATGGCAAGTTCAAAAGACTCAACACTTTAGTTCTTATATACGTCAATACGTATATACGCTAAGGAAAAGGATCCTATATAATGTTCCAGATTCAGGATTATACGCAATACCATATTCCGTGACGAAAATAAAAAAGTCCCGAGCTAAAACCCTCCACAAAGTACGACACCGTGCGAGTTGAAAGTAATATTTTTAATATTGTACATTATGAGTACAAATGGAAAAGCATTTGCTGTGAAAAATTTCACTTAAATAATAATGAGAAATTCGAACATTAAAAACATGAAACTTCATTTTTGGAGTGGAAATAGATTACAGTGATCTTTTAAAAGTGTTCTGGAGATTCTTAATTTTTGGCATGGGATGTGATATATGTTGATGATAACATATCATCGATTTCCCTAACGAATTCGTTGAAATGTCCCGATCCTTTGAAACATTTAATTATTAAATCAATAGTGACTTTAAATGCATTAATTCCAAAAGAAACGCTTTCTTTTTCCAACAAAATTACACTCCATTTATAAAAAGAACCAAAATATGTTCGTCTATTTTAAAATTTTGGTGTCCTTCTGTCGTAAACAGGTAAAGGAATGGAATTTTTATAGAAAATATTTATAATTAAAGAATTTTTAGTTGAAATTCATTAATAAAGTTAAGATTCCTATTATTTTCTATGATTACAAATATATATTTGACATACTGTATGTATGTATAAAAATAATAGAAAAAATATCATACAACTAATGATAGAATATTAAACCACAAACACGAAAAATGATTGAACTAGAAAAAGTTGTATAAGAGTTTTACTATTTATTTTTTGATACATCACTGGAAGAAAAATTACATAACAATGATACCCGAAGGTAATATTTTTCAAAAATAAAATATTAGAAAAAATCTATATCGAATATTATTAAATATTATTTGTAGTGCTGTTTTTAAAATACCACAGTGAAGTATAATTTAGATTTTTTTAGAAAATTTATTAATTTATCATGTTTCTTATCAGTTCCAACTTCGATGAAGTCCAGTTCTAGTTCAGATTCTACAAGCAGAGAAAAATTATTTTCCTTATATGTTTTTCGGGTCAGTCCTACCATTGTGACAAATATTTTTTGTTATCGCTTACATGCCGATTATTGATTTAAATTTATTTTTTTAATACTTTTATTGCTCGATAATATTATTGTCATTTAATTTAAGTTCTAGTTCAATTCTAGTTCAGTTCTACTTTAGTTAAATTTATTTCTAAGAATTCTAATTCTGTCCCACTGTAAATTCTTACATTTCATGCATCATCCACACTCACTAGACTTTATTTATGGAGATAAAGTTTTCTTTTTTTGTTTTATTATAGTTTTTATTTTCTATTTTATTTTTTTAATTTTTGATATGTATTTTGTTTTGTTTTATTTCGTTTTTATTATTATTTTTATCTATTATTTGATGTATTCGATACATGTAATAAATATATAGGACGTTTTTCTCATTTTTTTTTTTGCTATTTTATATTTATTTCAAATACTCGTTATTTATAAAAGTATTTGAAATATTATTGATATAAATATATGAAGCAATTTGTGGAAATTACTTTTTTTTTTTTTGTCACTGCTAAAAGTGGGAGAGGGAATGATGCTTTTATGAAATACATTTGTATTTCATTTGTAACCGAGTATAATTTGGAGTAAAACTCAGGTGTGAAGTTGACAATACCCAAATCATAATTCATCTGGTGTTTGTTTTTTTTTATCGTATTTTATTTTTATTTTTTATTTTTTGGTTATTTTGCAATATTTTCTATTTATTTTTTTTTTAATTATTTTCCCTAGAAAAACAGTAAATAATTGTGGTTGAGTTGGAACAGAGAAGGAAAAAAATTGTTAGAAAAGAAAAAAGCCGCTAATGGAAATTAAACGTTGGGGAAATCAAGCAAATGATTTTCTCCTTTTCGTTGTTTATTTTTATTTTTGTATTTTCAATTTATTTAAAAATCTGTAAAAAATCAGAAAAAAAGCTATTAAAATTGAAAATGGAAACAATTTGTTTAATTTTCTATACTTTTTGTAGAGTTTAGATGTTTATGTGTGTTTGCTAATAAATCATGATTGAAATAAATTGAAATTTGAAAAATATTTGTAGAATTAGCAAACGTCAGTCAGGTGGAAAAATATAAATTTAATACATTTATAAATTGAGTGCTTTTTTAATTATTCGATATCTTAATTATTTATAGATTAAAAAAAATTGCATTTTAATTATAAAAATATAAAAATGATTAATAGAACTGATATGATTAATTAATATTAGATAAGAAATATTGGATTATAAAAAGTAATTGTCATTCTAATTTAATGTATTTGACAACAGCAAATTAGAATTGTCATTTCAAAAACATTTTTATAAAGTGAAATTTTAAGGATGAATCAACAATTTGAAGTATACAAAGATTCGACAATAAATATTTATTTAAAACATTTACTTTTGACCAAAAATTTAACTTAATTATTTAAAAATTGTTCCGGTTGACACACACATTTTAAAAATTAAAAAGAATTAATAGAAAGAATAATAGAAAATTTCCCTTCAATTAAATATTAATCCAAAATTTCTTCTCTAAAAAAAGTTTAAATTATAAATAATCAAAAGTGTCTTCGTCCTCAAAATTGCTTGAAAAATTATTATTATTTTTTTTTAATACAAAATTTAATTTTGTATTAATTTTAAAAAATTGTTCTTAGTAAGAAAGTTTCATTGAAAACTTTCTCAGAGAAAAAGTTTTATCGAAAATTTTCTCAGAGAGAAAAGAATTTGATATTTTTTGCAAAAATATAGAACTTCATTACAATTTTTTGCAAAGAGAAAATTTCATTGAATTTATTCTTTGAAAGGAAATCGCATAGAAAATACATTTAACAGACGATGTCATTAATGAAATTTACACTGAAATAGAAATAGAAATTTAAAAAAATTTCCTACGAATGGAAGTTTCTAAAAACACTAATGATTAGAATTCCATTGAAAAATTTATCTTCATTTTGAATGAAAATTGTTTAAGAAATTTAGTTATGAGACAAAATTCATGGGGAAAATTCTTTAAAAAAATCCATTGAAAATTTCTTCCTACAGATTATCTATTAAAAAATGTCGTTTTACTAAATTTTAAGTTTTTATTTTAATCTTAAAAATTTTCAAGTACAATATTTAACATCTTAATCACACTGAAACAAAAAATATAAATCTTCTACTAAAATTGTTGATTAAAACAGCAACTATTTTTAAAGAATAAAAAATCATGTTTTATTTTTCTTATCAAAATATACAAAAAGTGGAAGAAAAAGAAAGTTGCAACCAAAAAGGAAAAAACTTTTTCTCTTTTGTTTCATGGAAAATAAGAAAAAAACGTGAATCAAGAATGAAAAGAAAGTTTAACACAATTCTTTTGTTCTTCTGGTTACTGCGGTTTGATTTGCTGGCACCTTGATATTCTTTCCCAGATTGTGTTTTCTGTTATTTTAATACTCGTGAATTGTGTTGTTGTTGTATTGAAGTAAGTATTATTAAAAAAATTCACATACACACATACAAATATAAATAACATAGTACAAACTTAAAAAGTTTATGTGGTTCTAAAAACAACAACCACAACACTTTACACTTTCACATCCCTTGATGGTTTGAAAAGAGTGTAATAAAGGTGAATATAACCTGGAATCCCTAAAAGGGATATGTAAGGAGTTGCTGCTGTTAGATATATTATTTTGAAACGCACTCTCTTGTATAGCATGAATTGAAATTTATGTAGTTGTTTTAAGTTGTTATTTGGTTTTTAACTTTTATATTGTAAATTTTGCAATCAAGTGAAAGTTAAAAAAAAAATAAATAAAAAAATAAAAATAAAAAATAAAGCGGAAAAACTATATAGAAATAAATTTAAAAATATTTTAAATAAATTCCAACAAAATTATTTTAAAATAAATTAAAAAAAAATCATTTTATTCCTCTCTTAATTTCCTCAAATTCAAATCTAATTTTTTATTTTCAAATTCCTTTGATAAAGTTTTGAATGAAACCAAAGTTATTTTTTCAAAATTTTCCATTAACATATAAACTGTTTACATCATCGTCTTCATGACAAAACAAAACTGAACAAGAGTAATAAGACAAAGTTGAATATCATGATGCTGGAGTTAATATCAGTTGGAAAAAGACCATAAAAATAAAGTGTCAAAATGAAAGTTACATTTTTACAAAATAATTTTTATAACTTCCGGTGCAGGTGTTTTTAACAGTCATCATTAGAAGAAATTATCAAAAAAAATTGTTGTTTTATTGTCATTATGTCGAAAACGAAAACAAATTTAAGTGAAAAACGGTAGTAACAAATAATGATAAGAAAAAATTGTGAAAAGACATTAATAAAAACTTAAGTTGAAAAACATTTTTTTGAGGATTTTGGGAGAAGAAGTTTATTTTCATAAAAAGTACAAATTAAAAAAATGAACAGTTAGAAAGGCTATTAAGGGGGCCTTTTCAAGCTTTTTCAAAAAATTTTAATAAAAAACAAAAGGAAACATTAAAGAAAAATTAAGGATTTACCAGGAAAGCCAGAAGCAACATCTGGAGAAAAGAGCCAAAAGGGCTCTCAGATGCTGGTCAATATGGGGCCCAATTAAATGATACTAAAATGATACTAGGAGCGTAATTAGGCCTATTCTGATTTATACTTTAGTAGTATGGTTAATATCGATGGAAGTGAAATGCAACGCAAGAACCTTTCACAAGGTTTAGATAATGTGCTACTTGGGAGTAAGTGGTGCTATGAGGACTACATCTAGTAAAGCATTGAAAACAATAATTAGTGTTCAGCCTATTGAAATTAATGTTCGATATGAGGCTGCCCTTACGCCCTACCGACTCTTCATTTTGGGTAAAAGGATAATTGGAGACACAAAGAAAATCATCAATATATATTGAATGCTCTGCATAGATGTCAGATAGAATATCGGTCACACAACTTGGAACCAATTACATTACTAAAATACGGAAACCTGCCACACAAACCCGTGGAGACCAATTGCTTCGCGGATGCCTCCAGACAGAATAATAGGACTGGGACTTTTTTAAGATGAACCAGAAACTAGAATACGAACAGAAAAAAGAATACGCACGTGGTTCATCTATAAAGAGTCCCAGTTCTATTATCCTGTATGAAGTAATCCGTGAAGCAATTGGTATCCACGAGTGTGTGTTGCAAGTCTCCGTCCATTTCTGGTGAACTTTGAAAAATTCGAGAACTTTCACCGCATTGAAATGTTATATGAGTGGGCTACAGAGTCACATAGAAAACTTTATGGTAAAAAACTAAAATTGTTGGTGGAACTACTCGAATGCTATGAAGAGTCCCATAGGAATAAAAGTCTATAATTATTCAAACTTTGTTGAAAAGTGAGCAGAGTAGAATAATTGACGTCTTAACTGGACAACTTAAACAATGGCAACATCTTAATCGAATGGGCAGTGCCTGTGGGGAGTACGCTGAGACGATGGAACATAACTTATATCACTGTCCAGCTTTGGAATCCAGAGGTCCAAAATTTTATGAGGAAGTACTATACCAAGCATTGGTATTTGGAGGAAATTGAGGAATTATGCTAGGACTTATAGTTGGGTCTGCTTATTTTCTCAGACGGCGAGCGCAAAGTAGACCGGTATAGTTACATAGGTGACATGTGACTTTTAAGGTCCCCTCTCCCCAACCTACCTACCTGCATAACTACTTTTCAATCTACAGAATAAAATTTATAGTTTTCCCAGGATCCGCACTGAGTTTTCATTTCAATATTAAATTCCATTAAATATAAAAAATATAAATTCCTAAAATTCTATACCAAAGAGTTATATATTTTGCTAATATTTATCCAAAATCTTAAAATAACTATGATTTTAATATTAAAAGACACAAATTTAAACAAATAATAGTCTTTTAAGTATGTAATAGTCCTTCTATTATACTAATTTAGCATAATTAATACCATTTACAAAATCTATTTAAGTTAAAAGTCCACATTAATGAAATCATTTTTTTAAACCTCAATTTATTCAATATGAGTTTTATTTCATCTAAAAAATCTCCCATAACTATAAATATAACATAATTTTATTAATTTAGTATCTGAACTTAAAATTTTTATCTTTCTCTCTATTGTCTCTTAAGAAAAAAAACTACCTTTAGATGACATTCGATTATATTAAATTACCTAAATAAACAGTAGCACGTGTCTGGTCATAATATTAACATGACACTCATTAAAATCATAAAAACCATAGATAATTTTGTCCAAGAAGGAAAATAAAAAATAAAAAATAAATTCCAAAGAGTAATGGAACAACTGTGGTCACATTTAAATAAAATTTACAAGAAAAAAATAAAAATTAAATTTTAGAAAAGAGAACTGAAATAATGTAAATATAAGATAAATTTGTGAAAAAAAAAATTAGTTATTTATTTACATACTTTTAAAGTTTCATGAAGTTTCTTATATAAAATTATAATAAAATGCGTGCGAATGAGTAATGTAAAATTATCAATTATATCAAGTACACGCTCCTTACTAACAACTTTGCTATTGCTAAAGAGGGTCAGTTTAATTAAATTAAATTATACTCAGCATTTAAATAATAATTAGTTTTAGTACAATTTCTTGTTATCGTGTAAGTTTCACAGTGCGATGTTTCAGATTGGTTTAGAGCCAAAAATTTTCCAAAATTTCAATAGTTGCAGCAAACAGATTTTGAGGTATTTTCATTAAAAGAGAAAAAGTAAGCAAGTGTACACATAACGTATTAAAAAGTGCAATTTCTTCAAAGGTTTACCTTCTGTGAAAAATATCCTTAAAAACTTTATTTAACCAATACAACAAACCATAAATCGTTCAATTTACTAGTTTCTTTGTTCCGATAATGTATTTCTGATCAAATTTAAAGGAATAACGTCGTTTTCTTATGCTAAAAGGAATAATTTAATAATCTGTGCTATTGCATTGAGATTTTGAATATCTTTCAGATGTAATAAACCACGGTGCGATATATTCAACTTGGGACAGAATTATGCAGAATTTCAAAAAAAAAGTGTTACAATCTATGAAGTGTGAACCTTGTCATTGTTAATATACACAGTATAATATTGATTTATACACATTATAATACTGATTTAAATGCCGATATTTTCACAAGAAATTATTAACACACTTTTTGGTCTATAAAAAATTGTAAAGTAACCTTTACAAAAGCTTTGTTAAAAGCAACTCATTTGCTTCTGTAGATTTTTGAAGCGCCATATTAAAAATTTCATATTTAAAATGACAAAAGAATTTCTTTTACTCTTAAGTGCGGGAAATACTGTGGCCAATCCAAGACTAAAATCCCGTTAGATGATAACTAACATAAGATGAATGCTTCAGGTCATTGTCAGACTAAAACACCTATTGAAATATTATTTCTCACTAAGAGTAACATATGGGTGACCAAAATATCTCTGAAATTAATACAGATTTCTAGTTTTAAAACGCTGCCTGTTCCATGCTATTGTTGCATATCACAAGTAACCGTTTTTCATTTAATTTTCGGACATGACATATTCCATTTAAATTAAACCAGTACTTCATATTACGAAAGTCCAACCCATATGCGCTTCAGAAAAATCCAATCTAAAATAAACATAAAATCAAAGAGAACATTGCAATCAATATACTAAAAATTTTTCCGATCTCACTCTTTTACAGACCCTAATTTGGCGGGGGATGTAGACAGTGATCATACAAATTTGGGCATACGATAGTATCTTGTAATCCTCCAAATTAATTCAAAGACACCTTAGCTCTAGCCATGTAAAATTTCATTATGGTATCTCCAGCAGTTAAAAGTATCAGAATTATTTCCAAGAAAATCAATTGGGATATACCATGCGTTCTTTGTAATTTGGTTTGAGTTACATGGGATACCATCATTCCGAACTATAGCATATTTATTTATAATTTAATTATGTATATTTACACTACACATGTTAAAAATGTATAAAAATAATAAAATATATCATTTTCAGTTTTAAATAAATGTGTCTGATTTCTGTTAATTCCATTAGGAATTTTACTTTTTTCAAGAGGATCAAAAATTACGCAGATTTTCCCAACTCTGGCATAAAAAAAAATATTTGTAATTTTTGCTAATTTTTTTTCTAATACCAGGCGCCCAGAATGTGCCAAAAATAGCAAGTAAATTTTAGGTCAACGACTCTCAAACTGTAGCAAAGATTCCAAAACTTTAGCAAAGTCACATATAACGTGTCTTTGCTAAACATAGTCAAATTTTTCTCCTACATTTTGCCAATTTTCTATAAATACCATGCGCCCAGAAAGTATCAAAATTTAGCAAGTAAATTTTGAGGCAATGACTTTCAAACTGTAAGTAGAGAGATTTGAGGGAATTTTTTCTTCACCTTTTTAATTCATTTGAAATAAAACTCAACTTAAGTCAGTTTTAAGTTAATATATTTTTATTTTCGACAAAATAGCATACAAATATATGTTTCAATAATATTTTTACATTAAATATTTAGGTTAGATTTAAACTTAAAATAGGTCCAAGCAATTGTTGACATTCGTAATAAGCTGTTGATAATTTTTTCTCCTTGAATAGGTGGCCATTCGCAAATTCTTTCTGAAAAAGAAATGGAAATTAGTTATTAAAAATTTATAAACTAATTTTAAATTACAATTGAAGAATTATTTAGCAAAATTAAATGCTATGAATACAATAGATATTATGGGCAAAATTTAATATAAACTAGTACTTAAATATTCATATCTACTCAAGATCTCACTGATCTATTATCGATAGTCGCACTCATCTAATCAACTCGATATGTTGGGTACTCATTTGTGACAAATTGAAACTTAAAAACAGTCCTCAATTAAATTCCCAAAAGGAGCATATCAGGTCCTTCAGATAGTTATTTCTAAGAGATAAAGAGTTCTGGTAAATTCTTACGTAACAGGTTCACAAATATGCTGAAATACTTATGACCGATTGGAAAATCCTTTTCTCTAATTACTCATTATCTTGTATATTCTCTTCAAAAAGATAAAGAATAAATTTATTTTATTTGTCAAAAATTTTCTTTGTTCTTAGACTAAAAAAATTTTTATTTTTTTTAATATATCCTTCATTTCTTACGACGTCAGTTCATATTTTAAGCACAGATTGCACAAGATTTCTTAGAATTTAAGTTGTCATGGCTTACGACTCTAATATAAGGCAGTGCACCAAAATCTTCTTTTAAAAATGCCTTTGGAATTTTAGTTCGTAGACTACGATAATTAATACAAGACTTGAAATTATGAACTAATTACTAATTATCAATTGATTACAAATTGATCAACTTCCATAAGTGCTTCGAAGTGACATTTTTTGCTTTATTTAAGATGATCGGAATCAATTTTCTCTCAAACTTGCATTATTTATAGTTCTGATAAAGTCATTATGCTTTCATTTTGGTCATTATTTGAATTAACTTTACGGGCTATGTATACCCACAAGTTTTCCTTTGGATTTAAGACCAGACTGTAAGACAGTCAGTTCTGCTGTGTTCGTTAAACCATGATTTAGACTGCTTTGAATCATATATTGCTGCATTATCTTGCTAGAATATGAAATCATCATTTAAATTTAAAGCGTTTATAGAAATTAAATAATATTAATCGATTTATTACATTTTTGCTTACAAAGAACTTAAAAAGCAAACCTTGTTAAATTTTCAAATTAAAACAACAATTTAAAAATCTTATCCATTCATTTCACTGTATCACCAAAATAAACAAAACACACCAACAATTTAAATCCCTATTCTAAATAAAATGTTGACAAAAAGAGACTCAGAAAAAAAGAAAAACTCTAAATAACTAAAACAAGTATGAATGAATAGTGAGTCAAACCCGACAATCCAATAACCTACACAACATTGTTAGTTAAAATGGTAGTAAAAAAAATTTAAAAAATAATGTACAGTATTTTATTGTGAATCTAACATTTACGTGAAATTTATGCGTTTAATAATGATTTTTTTCTGGAGGTTGAATGGGAGCTACAAGAAATGATGAACTGACCCTCGAATAATTTTGCATATAGATCTTTACATATATTTATTTTAACTTGCTCAGTTATCATTACAATACCAACGTATATATGTGATTCATTCTTCAAAAGTGATATCTAGAACGGGATCGACCCTAGAATATTTTGGCCACATCATTTAAGAATGTTATAAGACTTAATTGTGCCAAATCTCGTTTTAGTCGCTTTGTATTTAGGACTTTTATTACCCCTTTCCGGGAGGAACATTTGTATGGGAGGTACAGGAAATATTTCAATAGGTTTCGTCCTTAGGCCAAATTGTTTACATGGACAGCCAGCCAGACAGACAGATATTGTTAAATCGACTCAGAAAGTGATTCTGAATTGAATGGTATACTTAAAGATGGTTGTAACACTATTGTTTCCGCATGTTACAAACATCTGCACGAACGCATAATACCCCAACCACCTACAGTGGTGTAGCGTACAAAAAAATAAATAAAAAGACATTGACAAGATTATATATTTCTATGTACTTATAGGTATGGGAATGTTTGAATGTTTTATTAATGAGTATTTGTAAGTGTGTAAACAGTTTTTTCTACATATATGTAAAAAATGTATCTCTAGATGTGCGTGTGTCAACATTAAATGGTCTATAAGGAAATGATAAACATCAAATTCCATAATATAAAAAGACGATTACAAAACTCTCTCCATAATTTGACTAATAAAATAAACATGAGGTAAAAAGGAAAAAAATCAGAAAAAAACAGAAATCTGTGTTCTAAGCAAAAAGCAAAAAAAATGTAAGCAAATGTATTATACAATAACAAAACATATGAGACAAACACATTCAAATTTATTTGTATTACTATTGTTACTCTTAATCACACACAGACGCATATAGACCCATAAAGACACATTGTTTATATGTATAAGAAAAAACATGTGACCTTAACAGATAAACATTCTTTACAGGATATTAAACATACATAAAATGGTAAACAAAGAATGAGACCTATAAAATACACTCCTAACACAACACTAACGTAAGTATACAAAAATAGATTAACGTTTATGATAAAGCAATTTTGTTTAAATTTTAATTTAAGTTTTATGTTGATTGTTTCATGAGGCCTGACTGGGTATGAGAAAATTTTTGTTGTTATATATTTTTTTTATTTTGTGCGTGTTAATGTGCGATTGCATACAAAAATTTTTGTTTACCACTATAAAGAATTGTATTTTTATAGGAAACGGATATGTTCTTGTTCGCTTTTATACATTCATAGAGATTTAAACATATAAAAATACTTGTACATGTATGATTATTATTTTTACGTGTTTCACAGTTTTTTAAACATTTTAACTTATTTGTTTACTATCATTTTACAAGTATATGGTTATATTATTAAAATAGGTGTACCAAGATGAAAGTTCTTTAAATTTAATTTGTTCTTAAATTAAAGAATGTACAAGGAATCAATTTCTATTAGTAAAAATCTGTGAAAAGTCAACACTCCAAAATGTCTTAATAAATTTGTACCTTTTCATTGGCTGGATGAAAAAAATTCTCAAAAAATATTTTGGCCAACGAAGTCGGGACAAATACTTACATATTGATTTTCAAAACTATTTTACTATACGATTCAGCTAAATAAGGATCGCTGGATTCATCGTTGACATACATAAACATAGCAAAAGTATAATATTCGGTTAAGGCCGAATTGAGGATGATCAGATAATTAAATACTGATCATCCTCAATATGAGTGCAGAATATTCTAGTTGTTTGAATTTTTTGAATGATTATTATCACTTTATATTTTGAGATTTGGACTTATTCTTGTGAAAATATTATATAAACTTAAATAAAATTTATAAAAAAAACTTATTATTATGAAATTTAAAAATAAAAAGTATAATTCTTAATACATAAAATTATTCCCACTTTTTTATTCCGAAATACCCAAATTTCATTGGATAAAGCTTAATTCCAATATTGACTTTTTTCACTTAATTGGCCAACACGTCGTTTTGAACCATTCCTAATTTTTGGATTATAGAGATTTGTATGGAAAATATAACTTTAGTGCCACTGGATTTACTTACATACATTCATGATGATTTTTTTCAGAATTATGAAAAAAATATACAGAAGAAAATTATGGATATAAAAAAACTAAAGTTCTAATCGGATCACTACAGGTATAAAGTTCTGTCAAAAAATATTTCAAATTTTCTACAGAATCCTGGTAATAATTCCAAATCCGTCTTTTCGCTCAAAGTTCAAAATTATCTATATTTTTAAAATGAATGAATAACCCAAGGAGACCGATTTTGAATGTCCACTAGGGTGGGTGGAAAAAAAGTTGTGTGCTAAAGTTATTATTTTTTGCCTTGAAAAATTATAAAAATTTAATAGGAAGATATTAAATAAGACATACTTAACAATATATTTAAAATAATTTTTTCTTCTACCCTCGTAACATTATTATTGCCCTTCTCCTCCTTTTTTTATTTTAATGTTTTCAATAAACATAAATTTGTTATTTTTGTTTTTGTCGTTGTAATGTATTTTAAGGTAAATAGTATTTATTGTTTAAATGTATGAATATTTTTATATATATTTTGCGTGCGTGTGTGTGTTTCTGCTTATATTGGTTTTTATAGAAGTATTTGTGTTATTAAATATTTACGTATTCATGTTAGTGTCTATATGTGGTTATGTTCATTGTTTTTTCAGAGCTGTTTTGTTTGCTTTTGTTTTTTCTCTTTCTCTCTGTGTTTTTCTACTTTTTTGTCTTGTCGTCGTACGTTTCAATTTTATTTATTCAGGATTGTTTATGTTAATTGTTTCCTTTTTTACAACATTGTTGTTTTTTTATAGTTCAATTTGCATTAAATTTTTATTATAAATTATTTATAAAAATTTAATGCTATTTTATATTTAATATAACAGACTAAATAGTATGATATAATTTTTGTTTTGGTTATTTGTTTTTAAATTAAATTTAATTTTTATTAACTAGATAGTCATTAGATAGAACTCAATTAGTAAAAGTAATTAAAGAAAATTGTTTATAGACTTTTTTAAAAGAAAATAAATTTTTAAAGGGAAAATTTAAAGTTTTGAAATAATTTTAATAAATAATAAAGAAATTTTCAAGATTATTTTAAATAAATGAATACAGTTATATACAGTCCCTACACGTCACATACTTTACCATATGATCTTCTGGTAGGAGACACTTATAAGAGCTATCTGAAATATTGAATTGATTATCACCAATTAAGAACGATTACTTTCAAACTAGGATTTTAAGATTGTATACCAATTTTAAATTGTTACCTAGTCAGGCAGACAGACGGACAAGGTTAAATCAACTTGGAAATCGATTCTGAATCAACTGATATATTTTTCTAGCTGTCATCTGTATCGCAATTTACCAAGGTTGAATATAAATGTTAGCTTTCTTTAAAAATAACATTTCCTTTGGTGGTATTGAAAATTCGAGCCAAGTTTTTTATAATGATACCTTAATACTACTTAAACTATAAAATTATTCTGATATTTCATAAAATATGTATCTGGTGAAATGATAATAATATTGTCACGATGTGATCTGGATTTGATGAAGATTTGGAAGAATATGATGAGTTGTTATTGATATGATTATATGAAGGACAAAACTAGAACTGGTAGATGAGAGTTGAGTTCGTTATATACTAACTCGTCTAACTTTTTCAATATTTGAAATAATTAAATTGTAAAAACTTTACCCAACTGTATATAGGACGTATACTTAATATTAGTAAAATCTGTGAATATTAATCATACGTACGTATGAACTGATTTTTTTTAATTGACTATTTTATAATAATTCAATATTAAAAATAACAAATGAAACTATAAACATAAAATACTGACGCAATAAAACAGTTTACTTCGAATTCTCATAGCTTCGTCCATAGTCCCTAAGGTAGTGTTAGATTGCGATGTTATTATCTTACAATCCTGTACATACTTTATGTAAATTCGAACAAAGCATTAAAAGTTAAAAAATAAAAATTTCTATATCTTTCATTTGTTTTGTTAAAAACCAGGACGCATACTTAATAAAAAATTTAATGTATAAATATTAATCATACGTACAAGAAATGCTGAAATATTTTATAAAACAAATTAATGTTGAAAAAAAACACAAACCTTTATAATTAAATTTTTACATCGGAATTATTAACATCTCATATATTTATATTAAATTATACGGGTGGTATGATTAATATTTTTCATAATATAAATCTTTTTTATATAGAAATTTTATTAAAATTTCATAGTTTAATTAAAGCTATAAAATAACTATAATTTATTACATAATAATTAAAAATATCAAGTAAACCAATAAAACATTTAAATACTTTTACAAAAGTTCCATTAAAAAAATTTTACATATTTTTGAAAAACTTTTTGTTTTAAGAAAAAAATATGTTAATTAGAATGAGCTTTACAACTTTGATATAACAGTATGCTAAGCTAACAGCATACTGTTTGAGTGCTGCTTAGTGTTCATGCTTTCTTTACTCACATGTGATTGGACAACCATTTTAGAAAAATATGATGTTGTACCAACTGTGTTGCCTCTTCTATCTACGTCTACGAACTCTTCTTAGCCGCTGCTAGTCGAGTCAAACACAAGCTTTAAATCTCCTGTACCGTATAAATATTTTAAATTATATGCATCCCAGCTATAGTGCTGGTTTCACACCCAGGACTCCCATTTTTCTCTGATGACATCCTCACCTTCATTTTTTGGATTGTCCACTAATAATTCTCTAAATAACACTATGTATGGGACATTTTGACATCACAATATGCAAAACTAACAGCGTACACATTGTCTGGGTTGCCATACTATAATAACTTTACTACAATATCCTACCTCAACATTTTATGAAATATAATAAATTAGAAACAGTTTTAAAAAAGGGAATGTTTGAATCTCGTTCCAGTTTAAAATGTCCCTTTTTCTTGTATTTCCTATTAAAGTTTATAACCTTTTTTTCTTTACATAACTTTAGGATTGAATGTGTCAATAAATATCAAATTGTATGCTTGTGTGTGTGTGTTTGCATATATATTGTCGCCAAATTCAAAGGAAAAAATATTATAAAACTAGTAATTTAATTATGAAAACAAATTAATGGTAAACAGAACTTATTTTACGCCTGAAATATTTACGGTTGAATGAATGAATGATTGTGACAAATTAAATTATTATTATGTCAATTTATACATTCACCCACTCACTCAAATACACACACATACATTCAAACATTGTTACAACTCATATACATAATTTTATTCACAATCATTTTTTTAATGAAAAATTACTACAACATACAATGGGGTAGAATCGTAAAATTTTAGGGAATAAATCCAAAATATATGTGAGTGGATACATAGAGATAACAGAGGAGTCTAAAGACTAAAGCGCTAATTAAATAGTAGGGAAGAATATACTAGAATAAAACCTTAACCATATTTAGAGATTAATTTTTTTATTTAGCTAAATTTCAGTTCCATCAACGCCGACAAATTTTATTGAATACTCCTGTCCTGTGAAGGATGTGAAAATTGACGTATTTTTAAGAAAATTTGTGTGGGAAATTTATTGGGTTTTCAAGCAGTTTGGGTTTATAACAATTATGCTATTTTGAATATCGAATATATGTCATTATTATTCAATTCTGGCTATTAGTCGGTACGCTTTGCTACACAAAAATCTTTAGTTCTAAATTCTAAGAAAAAAGTCATAAATCGTGATATATAACATTATTAAAATTAATCTAAAAGAAATAAATCCCCTCCCACAGTTAAATTTTGTATGTATTCATATGTAGGTATTAGTAAATATATATATATATGAAGGTAAGGCTAGTGATTTACATAATTAAAATTATATACTTACATATGCAAATCTTTTATATTCAATATATGTTTACATTTATTGAATATAAAACATATGAAATATATATTTACGTATTTAAGCAAATTTATTAGAGATAATTAAAGCAGCAAATCAAATTAAAATTATATATAATCGTCTACATACACATACATATAAACACCGCCTCAGGCAGAAAAATTATAAGTAAATTAACACAAAATTAAAATTAATTTTAATAAAATTTTAAAGCAGCAAAAAGAAATTTCCCTCAAAAACTACCGTTTAAAGGGAATTTATAAGATTTTGAAATATATTGTCAATAATAAAATAAATTATTGACAAATTTATATATTTGACAAATGGTATTTTTTGAGGTATGAAAATAAAATTTCTTTAATAAAAATTCTAATCAATCAAAAAATATTTAAATCTTCCAGAAAAACATTAAAGAAATCATAATTTGGATTGATTTTGATTTTTGATTTAACCAATAATTGTTACAAATCCTTCTATTTGCTTTATTAATTAGTTCCACTTTTTTGCTTTTTTGGTGTTTTTTTTTTACTTCTTTATTCAACAAAATTAAAAACAAACAATATCCTTCCCTCCGCAAGAGCTGATGACGGTATATTAACTTTGTCATTCCCTGTGTAACGCTAAAAAGGAATCATCTCAGATGCCATAATGTATATGTATTCTTGCATCAAATCATCAGTCCGTCTGTCAGTCTATCTGTCTGTCTTTCTGTCCGTCAGTCTGTCTGTTATTAGCAAGCTCACATCCACAACATTTAGCAGAGCTGAATGAAATTCGCCCTGAATATTTGCTATAGTCCTGAAAAGTTTGTTATTTAAAATCAGGAATAATCTCAGACACTATAATGTATTTATATTCCTAAATCAAATCAAAATCTGAGTCGATTTACATATGTCCGTTTGTCTGTCCGTTAGTCTATCTGTCTGTCTGTCCGTCAGTCTGAGGCAACCTCTAAGTTCCAGCGAAAATTTTTCGTAAAGCTTTCAGTTAGAAATTGACAAATTGGATTAAGATTTTGGCTTAATATTAATTTATATGTACTTCACTATCATTCCAAAAATTTTGCAAATGCATGTGAGTATATGTGTAAATGTGTCTGTACGAAACAAATGCAAGGGATTTGTGTTGAAAATTCGGCATAAACGAATATGGTATCCTACTTGTGTTTTTTTTTTTTTTCATCAAGACATCATTTAAATATTTGTAAAAAAATATACAAAAGCAAAAATAACAAATTATAAAGAAAAGGAAGTAAATAAGGAACTGGACAAAAATTTAGAGTCTGGTATATCTACGGGATTTAACGAATTTTAAATATACCTTTACCATATATATACCGCAACTGGTGATATGGATATATTAATTTTGACATTTCATGCGCTACACTAAGAAAGAAACATCTCAAATCAGTAATCATTTAAAACTAACTTCTTACTTGTTTCTCTATTGTTTTGAATCTCTCTACAAGCTCTGCCCAGACCAAAAAGTACTTTCAACAGCCTTCATAGAGACAAATTTTTAAACATGATTCATACGGATTAAAATTTTGGGTATTTCGGTATGGAGAAATGGAAATCTTTTTTAGTCCTCGATTCATAGACAAGCTTGAATACATGATATTGAAATTTTTAATAAATATCATAATTTTTTAAAATTTTATCAAAGTTCAAATATTATTTTTATTTTTCATAAAAATGCCTATGATTCTAAATTTTAGGTTTTTACATCAATTGAAATTTCAGTTTATTCTTAAAAATTTTTGAATCTTTAAGTTTGACGTTTTCACTAATACCAGAAGCTTGAACTTATTATATATTTGTAAAAAAATTACTCTACGCTAAACTTCATCTGGTCCATATCCTCATACTCTGTGTTCTTTCAAATAAAATCGAAAACACTTCGGCTTTAACTATATGAAATTTAATTAAGATAAATCTAACAGTTTAAATATTACAGAATTATAAAAAATAGTTTAGGTCATGCATCTTGGATTGGGCCCTGAAAAGGAATTGAAGACAGAAACATTAAACTTACGAATGAACAAAATAATCAGAAATAGAAAACTTTGTTTTTAAGAAAAGACATGGGAGTCAAATAATTATATGCTTTTTGAAATTATTTAGGTCTTCTGTTCCAAATTTTATTTTTGTAGTAACACAAAAATTACAAGTTCAATTTTTTTTGTTATAAATTTAGTTTACTAAAAATCGTACTAACAGTTTTTTCCTTAAGTGCATAATCTAAAAGGTGAGAGCCTAAATAAAGATTGCCACAAACATTTTTCATTTCAGTCTGTAAAATCTAAATCTGCATTATTTTCTCCAATATCTTTTAATCCTTCCGTTACCCAAACTCTAAAAAACCAAATCGACTTAATTCTCTCCCTGAAAAAAGGACACAATAATGTTTGTTTTTTATTTTTGTTAAACAAACAACAAACATGAACGGAAACTTTCAAAAACTCAACACAATAAAATTGGTATGTATATGTGTGTGTGAATAAATGTATACTTAAAAGAGTTGTTGAAGAAGATGATCAAAATAAATGTTTCGAGTTTTTTATTTGATTAAAATTGAGACAAATTTTTGTAAAGTTATTTTTATACCCTAAACCATCACAACTAACTTTGTCATTCTGTATGTAACGCTTAGAAAGAGTCATCTCAGACCTCATAATGTATATATATTATTGCATCATCTAAGTCGATCTGTTTTTGGCACTTTCACCTCTGCAATGATTGACAGAGTTCAATGAAATTTGGCCTGAGTATTTGTTATTGCCCTTTGAAGTTTCTTATTTAAAATCAGCAAAATCAGTTCAATACATCAATTGATATGGGCGGATGTATGAGTTCCAACAGGAATTTTCTTACATCTGTCAATTAGAAATTTACTATTTAGAACTTTGCATAGTTTAAAGTTATATGTGCTTCATTATCATTCCAAAAATTCTCAAAATCGGTTCAATAGAAAAAGAGTTGTAGACAAATATACAACTAACTTTATGACTCATTAGGTTTTCTTGTGATGGAGGGTACCGAAGATTCGGCATAGCCGAATACAACATTTTTATTTATTTATTTTTTTTAACAAAATATTGTTAGAGTTAAGGGTGATAAAGGAGGGAAACACATAACAGATGGTCACAGGAAGAAAATGTTGGGTTTAAAAATTATAAGTAAATAAACTCAAGTAATTTGTTGGTCAAAGTTCCCGGAATATAACTTGTAAAAAATAAGGAAAAAATTAAATATTCTAGTTGTTTTGCATTCATTAAGATGTTTCTTTTGTTTCGTGAAGTTAATTAAATGAAGTTCGTCATTAAAACAAAAAGTTGTATATTTAGGATTTGTAAAAACTGCTTTTTAAGATTATAAATGAAATGAACAAAGTTTTTTTTTTTCTTTTTTTTTTTTGAAAATTATAAATTAACTTTAAAGTAAATTAAAAGTTTGGAAAAAATAAAAATTCAAAAAGAAATATGTGGAAAAGTACAAAAGTTGAGTTATAAAATTAATCAACTAGAAGAAAGAAAATTTAATATTTGACTCAATGAACTAAGAAGAATTTTAACACATAAAAAATTAAACCAGAACTGTAACCTTCGGTTTTAAAATTTGGAAGCCTCAAAAATATAATCGAAAACATTTGTACTTTCAAATGATACATTCCCACATAAAAGTCGACAGAAATATGAATTTCACAAGACTTCTTAATTAATTTATAAAAATAAATAACAAATTTAAGAAAAAAGTCGATACATTGTGCAAAAAGTCGCATATGCTCTTATATGAAAAACTTCAATATTTTTCAAAATTTTGTGACAAAATTTAATTTAATGCATGATATAAAACTACTATCATATGCTTTATATTGTCTGATATTGGCATCTTGTAACTTTAATATTTAAAATATTTTAAACATCGCAGTATTTTGAATTCGTACTTAATATAATATACTTATATAACTCATACGCTCAAATTTTCTTCGTTAACCGTTAGCAATGAAAAGAAAAAATAATGCTATATTCGACTATGCCGAGTAAAAGGAAACAAGTAAGACTGCAAAGTCTATAATATAATATAAAAGTCTATAATATTAAATCTTCATCCATTCCCTAAATTTTGTATGTGTCGACGTATACTTAATATTATTTACTAAAATAAATAAATCATACGCTCCCATGGTTTTTGTTAATGACTGCCCATAATATGAAGCAAGTAGGAATGCTTATATTCGGCAACGCTATGTAGGAACAGAAGACAAGGGAAAGTCATATCAGTTGAAAAAGTTTATATATAATGAACTGCAAGAATGAAATTCAACAACAACTTAAATTACTATTGGGAACTAATTTTTCGCGAAGGCTCTAGAAAGAAGCCAGTTTGATTTTGTACTGATACTAGAAAATTATAAGAAGTATAATTTGTATTATGAGCTCTGACTACTAGACCCGTCACGGAGAATTTATAACGAAAACAACTGATTCATTAAAAAAAAGCAAAAAAACATCTTTTTTTCTCCGATTTTTTCTTAAAACCTCACCAAAAAAAAAAAAAAAAAAATACACTTTAAGGTCCTCATAAATCGATTTTGCCCACTGTGAAGTCAAAATTAAGAAAGTTTCAACACATGTTGCAAGGCCTATCAAAAACTATATGGAAAGCTGAGAATAAGAAATCAAACATTGTTCCTTCTGCATAACACTTTTTTTTCGATCGATACAGTGGACTCTTACTCTTACGGGCAGCAAAAAAGCGTTATTTAAAAAAATAGAGACTAACAATGAGAATCACACATTGTAATTTAATTATCAAATAATGGCAACACTAACACCAGATTTAATATTTTGTATGGGATTTGCAAGTTTTTACTTTAGCGTTTTCTTTATTGTTAATAAAAAACTGTAAACCTGTTTCTTTTGATACATCAGTTATTTTGTAATTAATGCCTTCGACTGCTATTAAAATGCAGTTCGTTTTAAAAATTCAATCCGACAATTCACTTTTGAAACAAGTGTTCATTTGGAATTTTGTACGCCATTTTTCAAACATTAATTAAAATATTTGTTTTCCAAAATTTCCTTTTTTTCAAATTAATACAAACGTCAAATACTTCTCACTCAAATATTAAATGACACTTTCTATTTCCAAATCGCATTTATTTTTAGGCTCTCGCTTTTGTTTCAAAAAATATCTGAAATTTTAATTTATTGCAACATTTTTTGTTGATCCTTTAAATACCTTAAAAAAGAGTTTGGAAACAAAAAAGTATTCCATAAATGCATCCAAGTGGTCGCGCATACAGTATGTGCATTCATACATACACACATACATCTGTTTGTTTCTTATATCGGTAAACAATTTTCCAATTCAATGCAGGTTGGCCAGTGGCACTAAACTGCATTGATATTGGAAATGTAAAACAAAAATAAAAACAACAAAAACTATATGTATATGGGAAAATAAAAATATTGAACATGAAAGAATGACCGTCAATGAAGGAAGGTATTTAAAAGAATGTAAATTTAAAATAAGAAAGTTAAATAGACGGATGGATATATATAAATATGTGTGTATTGGTTGTACAGGTAGATATAGATCCAATCCATTTAAGCCTTCCATACATGGAAGATTAAGTAAAAGGAAAAACCGAGTATGAATGTGAAGAAGGTATAAAAGCTTTCTCATGCGATATGCAATGTTAAGAAGGAATCATCTCTGTATAAATAATCTTGCAGCAAATCTACATCTGAGTAAACTATTATTGCCCTACTGTTTGTCGGCCCATCCGTCTGTCTGTTGTTAGTACGTTCATATTCAATGCAATATATTTAATATACGTAATTAATTTTTCTTTTTTCCAGTGCATGTGCAATATAAGTCACACATTTGGCCCCTTTATGGAACAGCCTACTATAAATGTTACATGAGAACCCACAAAACACTTCTCAGAATTGCGCACATCATTAAATAATATGGTAGGACATTTGAAGATTGCGCTAGACTGTTTTCACGGACACGGGACCCACTAGCCTAACTTGGAGGACGATGCTCTTGTTAGAGGAGTTGTTTTAGCACTTAAAACCTGTAAGGAATGTTTAGATGATGATCTAATATAACGCAGAGCAGATGGAATAATTAACCAACAAGCTGACAATAATTATTAAGCTGGGTTTGAATGGGGCCAAGATATTATTCCTACTGAAGATTTCAAAATCTTCTTGAGGCACATAGCTTCTGTAGTATCCGGTCATTGTTGCTTTGGAATATTTGTAGCAAGTGAGTTTTTCTTCAAACGAAGGAGTTGTCAGAATGAGGATTAAATTATGCCTCATCAGCTTTGCCTGCCTTCGAGGGCCCACGGTAGTGGCCTCTTTAAATCTAAATTATCTTTCTCCTTTCTATTTGTTCTCTTTACTATTACCTGTAAAAAGAGACTGTCAGGATACAAATAAGCCGCTTCTTATTCATGAAAGCCTGGTGAACTAACCTTACCTAAGATATCTGTTTTAAGAAACTTTTTAGTGCAATAACAAATAACACGTTAAATTTAATTGGATCCTTATTAATAGTTTGGATGTGAACAGTAAGGAAACGGATAAATAATTTAAATCACTCATATTTTGATTTGAGCAAGAACATATATACGATGAATCTTTTTGGAATATCCCTCCTAAATTCTGTCTTCCAGCAATTATTTTTAGGGATAGAAAAGCACAAGGTGTGAGAAAGTCAAGTACTTAGGAGGTTTCAAAATTAAAAGTTTATGCAAATTTTTTCTTTTATATATTCTTTTTGCAAAATCTTCCCAAAATATTAAATAACTCCTTTATAGACTTTTTAAACATTTCAAACTTCTAGCAAATGTTGCCAAAATGGGTTAAAAAAATATATTGTCGAGAAAACAAACAACAACAACAATTCACCACGAAAATTGGTTTGGAAATAGAGAACGCAATTATACCTAGAAAAAATACATCGTAGGTAAAATTTTGAATTGTTTCATTTGGATCTTTTTCTCCTACTTTTTTCACCTACCACACTTAGATGACGCCACCACCACCTCTACCGCCGACCTTGTAATATGGCAACTGAGCTGGTTGTTGCTATTTGGTGGCAAAAATGGTGTTTGGCTTTGAATATATGAAAAATACAAAAACACCAACAGAAAACCACTTCAGAGAGGGAGGGAGAGAAAAAAGTAAGAAACATTGGCAAACGTTCTATACATATATTAGACTGTGAATTGAAGTGGAAAGTTAAATTTTTTTCCGCCGGCGTCATTGTTGGACAAATTGTTAGAAGAACAAGAAGAAGTACGCAACCAATTTTTTCTCCTCTTCTTTTTTCCAGCTGAAGGTTATACGAAAGTAAAATTGTTAAGTTAAAAAAATATTTAAACAGAAATTTCTTTAATTTTATTAGAGACAAAATTCCGTATGGAATTTCCTGACAAAAATATGGTTAATAATTCTTTTTTATTATTATTTACTTTAAGAGTTTTTCACTAATGGTCGATAGAAAAAGACTTCCCGACTATTGGTTTTTTATCTTTAAAATTTATTTGAAAAATTTATTGTGTTAAATGAGGTTAGAAGTTCTTTCTCTTTAATGGGAGGGAGTAGTTCACAAATTTTATAATACAATTGTATATTGAGTTATTTAATAATATTTTTTTATTTTTTCAGTTTTTTTCCAAAAGGAAACTTGAAAATAAAAACCAAAAAAATATCTATGACATGTTTCCACATCCGTTAACGTGTTTAATAAAATTCTTAGGAAAATCATAAACTTATTTTTTATTTATTTTTTCTTCAAATAAAACTTAATAAAATTTCTTTTGGGGAGGCTAAAAAAGTACATCGTGCAGTACAACCGGATGTTTGTTCAAATGATAAGCAAAAGGAAAATAATATTAGGTGTGTAGAATAATTTTCATCGTTTAACATTCCATGGGTTTATGTCTGTGAATTACTCTCTACATTTTTCAAAATTTCCAATGAAAGTCATTTTGCCACTAGTATCATTATAATGATCAAATTATACTTCTAATAAAAATCAGAGGTTGATTTATAAAGAATTTGCTAAAACTAAATGCTTTGGCTGAACAAGTTAAAGTATCTGTTAAATTTCTGGATAATTTATCACAACTTGTGCAATCTGCATTAATCCATGTGCTTTTTTCTATGAAACATAAGATTCCTTTTTTTATTTACACAGCCTGAATGACGTTAAAAATTTAGTGCAAAGATTATTGGCTTATAATCTTTATTTTTGTCTACATTGGGAAATCCAAGGGACTTAAACACAAGAATTGTTACCGGTTGACTTGATAGTCAATAGAGCTATGCCTGTAATTAGGTTCAGAGGCTCATGTTCATGGTCGTGCAGAGAATACGGCTTTGAATTCATTTAGAGATGTGATCCCATTTCTGGATAGGGTTTACGGCGTTATAACCACCGCAAAACTTTATTGTTAAAGAAGATACATCCTAAGTTAACACGGATGGTTCCCAATCATGGAATGGCAATGGTTGCGACATCTATATATATATTAGTACTTTGGAATCATGTTTCCTTCAAACTAATCAGTATAGTATTCTTTCAGTGGAGATCTTGTGCATTAAAGACTATAGAATATATGATTGGAAAGGTTTTGTATCATCTAGTCTATGAATCCTTTACCTCCTGCAGATCTAGTATTCTGTCATTCTGGATTTTTTGATTGCATATATATACTTCTTTGTATTTCAAACTGAATGACAAAGGGTATATTTACCCTAATTCAACACTTGTATTAGTAAATTATACTCTTATAAAAATCTTTAAAATCGGTTCAGAATCTGGATCTTTAAAATCGATTGAGATATAAGGAATCTGAATTGTTTTAAAAATTTTTACGACCCATAGTGACCAACTTTGGAATCCTGTGGAAGGACCCCCTTTGGGTACACAAAATCCAAACTCAAAACTTAAACTCGCTTAGAACTCTACTATTATTAAGTTAAATTTCATTGAAATCGTTCTTGCCGTTCGGAAGTTACAGGTTTATTTCCATTTAATTTGTCTTTTGAAATATTGCGCGGCATTGAATTTGGTTCGCTCCAAATTATTACCTTGATCCAATATATATGAAAAAATGAAGTGAAGATTTAATTTATATACTTTACTAAGGCAGGATATGCAATTTTAACCCTAAAATGTTACAAAACATATTTATAATTTAATACTTCAATTGCACATTATTTAAGTTAAGCAAAAAAAATTATGCTTAATTTAAAAAATGCGATATCGAAGAAAAATATTAAATAAATTTATATTCACCACCTAACAAATTGGAGCCCCTTAAATTAACATTTCGATTTATTTTGTTTTTTCCCCCTTTTTTCCTTTTTTGCATATTTTCATAAGAAATCCTTCATTTGTTAAAAAAAAAGTTATTTTATGGGACTCTTCATGATAAATAAATATAAAAATTAAAAGATAAATAAATGACAACTAAAATTGTGTTGGTTGAAGGAAACAGGAAACAAAATTTAAGTTTGTCATATTTATTCCTTACAACAAGAATTACAATAATAACAACAGCAAAAATGAACGAAAGAAACACAAAAAATCCCAAGTTTAGTTAAGCAAATTTATTTATGTTTATTTAAATTGTGGTAAATTTTACTCCTTTTGATCAGAGTTATACCCTACATCACCATTTAAGCATGTCCGTTCGGCTGTCTGTCCATGTAAATCTTATTCATAAAGTTTGGCACGTTATTATTTTGGCGCAAAGACGAAATCTATTGAAATTGGTTATGCTCGGTGCATTATTTCATATAGACCAGATTCAAATGCCACCGGGAATTAAGGAAGACAAGTCATGTTACGAAAAAACGATTTATAAATTTATACAAGTATCGGTCCATTATTTCTCATAGGTCCCATACAACCACTCTATAAAATAACACTTTGAAACTTATAAATAGAATAAATATGAGTCAAAGCCGCTGTGCGAGATTATACGAGGGTCGGTCCATAATTTTTTTAACCCCCAATATAATTCTCCAAAAAATATTCAGTTTAAAACGTATAAATCCCACATAAATGTTAGTATGATAATAATCTACTGCATATGTATATACGTAAACGCGAACAGCTTATTATACGAGGACCATTCCTAATTTTTCAGTCCAACATTTCAGGTACTCCCCAAACATATGTATAAACCAATTTTAACGAAATTTTTCAGAAATAAATCTTATGATACTCTAAAACGATGTGCTAAATTATGGGAAAGTCGGTCCATACAATTCCCCTTCCAAATATCACTTTGAAGAATACAATTCTCATATATACGATGATATTGCAATTAAAATTGGTCAAATCAATATAAGTATAAGCAAAAGTCGATATTCAAATTTATATTCAAAAAATTCATTTAAAGAATAAAAGGCAAAGATAAACAATGAAATTATACGAAGGTTGTTCATTAATTTTTCGTAACTACCATTTATAACCAATATTGCGTTGTGGGGTATTAGATAATCGGGCTTGATCGACTATAACATTCTTATTTCTTTTGAATTTGTTTCATTTTCTTGAATTTTGTCCTGTTTTGTTTGTTATTATTGGTTATATTCAGTCAGTCATTCATTCGATCATTCATTCATTCATGTACATATTTTTACCCTTACGGGCAACAAGCTCTAAATTGTTTATGTTGATTGCGAAATCAATTGATATGTACGATTTTCGTCATTTTTTCGTTCTTCTCCTTCTTTTTCATCAATTTGTTTTTTATCTTTTTGACTTGTCTTATTTGTGTTATTCATGCTAATATTTGTTGTTGTTGTTGTGTATCGTTTTGTATACAATCATGTTAACTTTATGTAAATTTATGTTTATTAACAAATATCATTGTCATCATCATCATTTCTTTCTTCATCTTTGTCCCTTTCTACAGTTTTTATTTTTATTTTATTTTTTTTTCTCCTCATTTTCATCTTCAACTATTCTGTCATCATCTTCATTGTCATCGGTTTTGTAGTCATCATTATCATTGTTGACATGAGAAAGGACAACATATGCCTAAGGACAATTTATTGATACAAAACACAACACACCAACACTCATACAATTACTATACAAACAAACAAATAAAAATAAACAAGTCGAGCAAACAGACACACACGCACACGTTTTGTTACATTTGTATTTATATTATATAAATTTCTTGATAAAACTAGTTACCATTGATTTCTCTTGAGAAATCAAAAAAGTGTCTTAAATTGTATTTGAAGCAAAAAAGGTGGTATTTTGCGTGACAATTTCTATGACGTTATATTTAGCTATTTGATGATTTTTAATATTTATTTTGTTGGTTATTTAAGCATAAAATACGCATGTAAGTGCTTGACATGTCTTGAGGCATAATCAATTTTGAGAATACAATAAATAGATTTGGTTAATCAAGAAAACTAAAAGTGCTTAAATTAATATATAACCGCCGGCTAATTATAACCATAAATATGATACCTTAGCTCGTTTAAAATGTAAATCTAATAAGTTTGATTTGTGGTCGATAATAAATATATCTTATGGCCACAAGATATAAATATAAATATATAAATTTGCAAAAAGGTAATTATTTGAGATATTTTGAACGACAGGATATTAAGGTGGTTCCACATTTTTTAAATAAATATATATATTTTTTATATCTTCAACCACCGCAAGTGGTGATGAGAATGCAAGGTTCATCTGTCCGTCTATGTTTTCTCGCTCGCTTCCATAATAATTGTGCTGTATAATATATGTTATTGTCCTGGCAAAATTTGTTTAGTAGAAACAAAATTATAGGCTGATGTCTGAGATAACCTCCTAGAACTGTGGAAATCGTCACGCATCGCATAGGGGTATCACAGTGCAAATTAAATCATTAATATCGCATTTCTCAATAAGTAATGCATGAAATCTCATTTGACACATGAATAAAGATATGAAATAAATTTAGACTACTGTGGATAGGGCACGGGGTAGTTTCCCTTAAAACGAAACATAAAAGAATTCTTTATAACAAAATATTTAAGACTAATAAAATTAAGTATTGGACTAGGAGAATGGTATCGAAATTTGGCGTCTTTAAAAAAAATTTACAACGATATTCGTGAAGCATTTTTAAATTGATTTGGAAGAGCAAAACTTATTAATGAAGTTAGAAGACATTCCTAGAATATTTCTCTCTAATGGTCCAAATCTAAAAGTAATTTTATTAATAAAAGTTTTTTTTCTTTAATAAACGACAATATGAATGAAAAGTAAGGAGTGAGATCGAAAAATTCTTAACATACATAAATTTTTATGTGATTCAAGTAATTATTACAATTTATCAAAAAACGTATTTTTATAGAATTAATGATTATGAAAATGAGTGATGAAATTTTGAATCTTTTTCGGAAATTCTTTCCAATTCCGTAAGATATATATCGCACTTTTAGATCTCACTCTTGTGCCCTTCAATTCTCTTGTTGAGCCCTATTGTATATTGCTTGCCATATCAAGAACTTTTTTAGAAAATTTTGACTTCTTTTGGGTCCTAAACACTTTTTTCATCATTCCCTTGACCAGCATCAAAAAATAATAAAAGTTTAAAAATTTTAGTTATAACTGAAATGTTTTACATAGATAATTTGATCAACAAAAAAATATAATAATACTTGGATTAAAAGTTTTCATGAAAAACACTTGTTAAGAATTTTTCGATCTCAGTCCTAATTTTTCTTTGTATAATTTTAAAATTACAAAACCAATGTGTCAAATCCATTTCCTGAGGTGAGATCAATTTCATAAGGTAGTAAGTTCCTTCAATATCTTAAATTTTAATCAGAAATTAAATCAAAATTAGTCTGATATTTAACCTGAGTCCAAAACAATTCAAATTATTGCTTAAATTGCTCAAAGTTATGCATTTAAATAAATTAACATGTTGAAAATTTATGTCTACATATTTTACTTAAATCTTCCATTTTACTTCCGAGTCTTTAAACGGCCACAAAAACACTCACACAGATTAATTGACAAAAAAATCTCTTCCAAATGAAAAAATATCAGATGGTTTTTTCTTTTTGTTTCTTAACAATTAAAACATGAAAAAATATATAAATATATTTTTTTCTAATTGTTATTTTAGTATGTGTGTAAGTGTATGTGTTTATTCGCATATAAAGAAAACAAGAAATAGCAATTACAAGAACAATGTTAAGGAAACGACACTTATAAGAAAGTAAAAACAAGTAAACAAAAACTTTAATAAAATCCGGATAAACATATACATACACATGCAAAAACACATAAAGAAAAAGTGCAAAAAATGTGTTGTCTTCATCTGTTGTCTTTTTTGCATTAGTGTTTGTAAGCCTTATAGTTAATTGCTTTATGACTGTTTGTATTTATGTAAAAGTTGTTGTATATATATGTGTGAATTTGTATGTTTATGAAATATGTGTCTTCATGTATGTGTTCGTTAAGCTTTGACAATTTTTATTTTATTTTGTTTTATAACTTTTTATTCTTTCTTCTTTATTTTTATTGTTTACAATACCATTGTTATAGGGATTTCCATAGTATACACATACACATACACACACACGCTTTAAGCAAACATTTTTTTGTTAATTTTCTTTTAGTTTTTTTGATCGTACTTAGAAAAAGAAAAAAGTTTTAAATATGAATTTTTAGAATTTTTCCTGTTCCTCTTTCAGTTTTGGACGAAAAAACATTTTTTCACCTTAATTTAAGATTTCGTTCTCTTTTTTATCTTTAGCTCCCCAAGTGCTTGTTAGAAATGGTTTTGTCAAATCGGAAGCATATAAGAGGAATTATTTCTCTTTAAATCGCCTTAAAAGTCTTTAAAGATAATTTATAGAGAATTTGTAAAATTAATTTTGCATCAAATTTTAAAATATATAAATTGGAATATTAATATCATAAATAAACAACAGGTACCAGTTATTTTCAAAATACTGTTGTCAATAAAAAGGTACCAATTTATATTTTTGTCCAAATTCCATATGTATTTAAACGATACCTTCATTAAATGCTTAGAATAAAATATTTTAAAATAAGTACCCAACTATTTGGGACTTTCATATATATTTTTAATTTACTACATTTTCGATTAAGAGGAAATTTACGATAAATTTCAATTTAGTGAGATTTTGCAATAATGTTTCTATGTGAAAAGCTATCGCAATATTTTATACTTAGAGAAAATTTTACAAACATTTTCTGCTTAGAGAAAATTAACGATATATTTTCTAATAGAGAAAAATTACCAACAAATTCTTAGCTTAAAGAATTTTCAAAATAAATTCCAGCTTAGAGAAATTTTTTCTTCTTAGAGAAAATTACGATAAGTTTACCCTTAAGTGAAAACTTACGACAAATTTTAAGTGCTTAAAAAAATATATTAAATTTTTTGCTAGAGAAAATTTACGATAATTTTTTTCATTCGAACAATTTTCCTTTTCTATTTAGAAAAAAAAAAACGTTTAATTTTCTAATTAGAGAATATTTTCAAAAAAATTCTATATATAGAAAAGTAGATTTTGTCCGGTGCGTTTTGCAGCACAAAAATTCTTCTCTCTCGTCTTGTGCAGAAAACCAATGTAATAGTTCCTTTGATTTTCGAAATCAGATATTCGATCATTAAAATTGGCTTTAAATGGAGGTACCTCTCCTCTGATTCTATCCATCCTACATTTTGTTCAGTAAAATAATTCTTTAAGAAAGCGATTGGGTCTAAATTTTAGAACTCTTGCATGTTAAATAGTAAACTTGGGAAAACCTCTCTCACAGAACCTACCCGCCCTATATTTTTTAGTATACTTTTCTTATAATACTGTGAACAGTTCAAGAAAATCTGTCCAGCCGTTAAGCTGTCTGTATTCGATAAATTCTCTACTTATTGAAATTGTGCGGCAAAGTCACGGTACTCAAGAAATTCTATTCTTCCTTAGAAAATTTAAATAAGCATGTTTCATATTTAAAACGCTTTTATCATTAACATGACATTTACTCCAGTCATATTTCTTTTAGCCGAAAATTTTAAATTTTTAAAAATTTTCAAAAATTAGATGTTTTTTAATTTATCTATATTTATTAACGTGTGTGTGAGAAAAAGGAAAACACAGAGCAAATAAATATAATTTGTATGTAAGTGTGAGTTTGTATGCGTTTAAAACACTTGAAGCTTAATTTGAATAATGACCAAAAACATCAAATACATGTTTAAACGATTAATCATATTTACTGTTGGTGCAGGCAGACACACACACACAAACACTACTGACATTTACTAAATCAGCCACCGTTATGTTGCCGATGCCATCCACCCCCTGCCTCCATATTTCCCTGCCACAGATCATAACGTTCAATTTATGCAAACATTTTCTCAAGAGGGTGTTGAAATAATTTAATAATTTATTTTGTATTTTTTTCATTTCATACGAACATCATGGTTTTTTTGTATTTTATCGTATGGAAAATAAAAAATATAAATATTTTAACGCTTTTAAATAGGACTAAAATTTTTTTCCAAAACCACCCTGTCTACACAAAAACACACACATATTTTATATATGGCTAATATAAGGGCTAGTTCATCTTTGTTAATAGCTCATCCTATTTAAGGTTGCTTGTTCGCGCAATTTTCCTTGCTTTTGTTCTTCAGTTGTCATAAATTTGTTATTTTGTTTCACAGGCTCATCATAAAGTCCTTTTTGTTCATTATTGTCTTGATGTCCCATAATTTTTCTCTTTATATATTTTTTTTAAATTGGGTTGATGATTTTTCATTTTCTTCTTTGTTCTTTTTTCATTTTTGTTGTTCTTAGTGGATCATAGTCACATTTTTCCTTGTTAAAATTTTGTTACTTGCAATTATGAAACAATTTTTCATAAACATCATTAACTGTAAGTAAAAATCATTTTTTGTTCTCCTTTTTGGATTTTCCTTTATTTTCAGTCAGTGTGTTCAGTGTGTATTCGTGATGAGTTATCATTTTTTATAAAAGATTAATATGATTTTTTTTGCAGATTTTTAAGTTCAATATGGGTAAATGCACAATAAATATGATGGTAAAACAGAATTCGAATTCATTTGTTCCATGCAAAAAATTTTCTTTAAACAAATGTTCAACAACATTTTTACGAATTATTAAGAATCGAATTTGTTTTATTTCCTTCTAAAAAATCTCATTACATAAACAAAAAATATAGTTTCAATCACTTTGTTTGAAGAAACGGAAAAAAATTTGGATCAATACAATAATTAAATTATATCAGTACTTATTTATTTTTGGAAACTCTAACACTGTGTTGGAGATTTCAATTTTTCACGATAATAGTGATTTTAGTCTGATAATATTTTAAATATAATAACATAAAAATATTGACATTTTTACCCGTTTATCTTTAAATTGAAACATTATGTCCTTTCTCTCAACTACTATAAAATTTTAGAAGGAGAGTACAAGTTCTTAAAAAAGCTTACAAATCTCAAAAAGATCGAAAGAAAATGAAAAAAGTCACCTACAGGTAAAAGGAAGATAACAAATAAATTTAAACATTGTTAGTGACCGAAATATTCCAAACTTTTTAAAAACTGTGACTGTGAAAATTACATATAAACTTCTAATTTCAAGGAATACCTATTTTACATGGGAAGACGCTAAAACATCTGCATACTACCAAGTTTAGTAACGAAAAAAGAAATGAATCGGTACGTATGATTAATATTATTTTAACTAAATTATTGAAATATATTAAATATGGCGGTTGTATGAGAGCTATAAAAAAGTTACGGTATCCTTTATTTGTTAAAAATTTTGTTTTATATTCAGGATTCGTCTGAAATCAAAAACCTGACGTGGATCTCCTGGAAGCTTTAAGAGACCGAACTTATTAAAATTTGACATGCAAATAAAATTTGTTTTCGCTAAATTGAAATGAAATGTCTATAGAAAGTTCTATGGACTTAGAATTCGTCATTGAGCTGAGTAATAATACTTATAAGATTTAATCAAGATATCTAAAAAATAGTGATATGTAGAGTGTTCACATAAACAGCCGTTAAATCTACTCATAAAGTGATTCTAATTCGCAAGGTATACATAAAAGTGGTTGCAATACCATATTACAAACATCATAACCGTATGTTACAAACATCAGAACAAACACATAATACCCCATACACCTATGGTGATGTAGGGTTTTGTATAGCTTGATGTGTTTTGGTAATAGAAATTTTTGCACGATGGCAAACAGATTGGGGTTATATAAAAAAGAAATGAAACATAACAACTCTCAGTAAATATTGCGCGTATAATGAAATTGTTATGATAGAAGCTTGTTGGCTTACAGACAGAAGGATGTGGATCTTTAAATCTTGAATAGGCTTTTGTGTAAATTATTCAATTCGTAATTTCGTAAGTTACAGATTTATCTTCAAGACATTTTTCATTTCAAACACTGTATGTCGATAAATAATAAGAAAATTCATATAATTTCCTCTTAAGGTATTTATTAATTATATAATTTCTTTATAATTTTTTCTCCTAAAAATAGTATTCATATTTATTTCAATTTCAACACAAAGGTATAATAAAGTCGATATCTATATTTTTATTTTATAAGCCGTTATCACTTTTCATGGAAATGTCTATAATTTAGATATCTAATTTAATACAAATTGTTCTTTTTTATTATTAAAGAATGTAGACAAGAAAAATAGAAATATATTTGCCAAATAAACATAAATTACATAACAAAAAATTCACACTTATACACTTTATAATTTAAAGTAATTTCACATAATTACTAAAGAGAATACGTGAAAGCCCAGTATAATTTACCAACTATTTTTTCAAAAACGGTTGTTGCAAAATTTTGTAATGGAATATTTTGTATGCAAGTAGAATACAAAACTACACTAAACGAAATATTAAAAATTAATTCCCAAATTTAAATTAAAACGAAATTTAAAATGAATTTTTTATTTCTCTTCTTCAAAAAAAAATTATTCACTCTTAAAATTATTCCCTTCAACCACCCCACTAGGGTACCTTCAACTGCTGTAGGGTACATTATGCTAACACCTCCACATATACGCTAAATTACAAATCGCTGTAATAAAAAACCTTTATAAAAGGAAATACTAAAATACATATTACTTCCATCCATTCCCCTGTTAATATTGTAACACCGAAAAAAAAATTATATAAAACAAATAAAAAATTGTTTGAAAAATATAGTGGATGAATTACAAAAATATAAAGAATAAAGTACATAAAATGAAGTACACATGGCCTTACTAGACTTACTCTCTCAAGCACACACACATACATATATAAACATTTAGTTTAGTGTATGTGAATAGGAAATGCCTTTACTAAGGCTTCTCATATAGCCAAATGTCCATTATAAACAAAATTGTGCTGTCATAATGTTGATAGTATGATATTTGTTAAATTTATGGAACATCATTTATTTAACACGGTGAAAAACAAAAAACGGAAATATAACAACAAAAAATGTGAGAAACTTTAATACCAATTGACTGCACAACTATAGAAATTTTATGAGGGGCGGAACTAGAAGGTCTTTTTTAAATATTTTACAATATAAAATTAAATTTATAAAGACTTTGAATACTGCAGCACAGTGATACATGTTTGGAACTTAGTTTGAAAGAAGTCATTTAGAAAATATTTGTGGTACTAAAAATGTTCTAAAATAACTTTTAGTTAATACAGTATTTAATATATTTAAAAAAGTACAAATTAAAAAAATAAAATTTTATAGAATTAACTTTTTGTAGTCGGAATCTTAACTTTTTGCAAAAAATTGAACAATTTCTCTGATATCATGAACTTATGAACGTATGAGTTATATCAATAAATAATATTAAGTATACGATCATATTACATTTTACAGGTAACACTAGGAGTGCCAAACGGTATTCAGGATTATATAAATCGAAATCCTTTCAGGGTTTTGAGATTTTTTGGGGTTTTGGGATTCTTCCCGATTTTTATCCCGTAATTAAATTTTGTAATTAAAATAATTTTATTTATTTATTTATTTTTTTTATTTATTTATTTTTATTTTTTTTTTTTTGGCTTAAGACTTATATAAATTTTCAGTTGTTTATATTTAAAATATTATATTGAAAATTAAAATAATGTTTTTCTTCGAGATAAAATTAGTTAATAAAAATAAAACTTTCGTTAAAAGCATAAAAATTTAAATTCGCGTTTAATGAGTGTCGAAAAATCACGGGATTAATATTTTAAAATCCAAGAATTGAGCATTTTTTAATCCCAGAATTTTTGGACACTCAAAGAAATAGTGAATAGTTCTATTAAGACCACAAAGTTTATTCTCCTAATATAAGCTCACCTAAGAAGATGTGAGGTATGAAAACAACTTTATTATGAATGGACTCATAATACGATCCGTCATTAGCATATTTTTTTTTCTAAGTGGTTATATAAGAATATCGAGATAAACTTCCTATCTATTGGCAAACAATTTAACCGTTTCAGCAACATATAGCAGAACGTTGCCATGATAGAAGAGAATGTCATATCTGTTCGAATATTGTGGTCTTTTTTAATAGACTTCTTTCTTTAAAGTAATTGTCCTTGAAGTGATTTTACTGATCTCTTCAAATACAAATTATCTTGTTATTGTTGATATTAGTAACTTTATATTTGATTATCTTTAGTATTTAAAATATTTAAAAAGTCGTCAAAATTTTATTTATAATTTTATTTTAAACATGTACAAACGTATAGTCCTTATACGTTATACTTCCTCAGAAGTTTCATTTGATATCTTCCTCCTAAATTCCATGACAACGGATACGCCGCTAATACAAAATCCATAAAATTTTTTCCAGTTATTTCAGATATATGCCTACAACTGATATACCCTTGTGCAGATGTGTGTTTTCCACCGAATTGATTTTACGGATTTAAACGTTTTAATTGTTTTAGATGTTAACCACAGAAAACTTACGGACATAGCTAAATCGTCTAAAATTTTTATTTGATGCATAAATATAATACTTTCTTGCTGCAACAAACGTTCAGCAAACTACTGAAAATAAGGGCACTTGAGTGCAATCCTCAAGGTTTAAAAAGCAGTGACCGGCCTTAAAATACATGGAGACGTTCGATATTCCAAGATCTAGAAAAACTCGATCTAACAAGAGATGAGTCAAAAACAACTACAGCAAAGCGTATAAAATAGAACTGTATGGTGGAAGATATATACTCCCAAGAGGGGTAATGGAAAAACAGTACGGTCAAATACTAAAACCATTTTTTCATGCGTCGTTTATTCATTATATTAATTATTTAAATTAACTATAAAACAAATAATAATTTTTATTATTTTTGTGAGAATGCAAAACACTGTGCGTTACAAAAACTATGTAAGTATTAATACAATTTTTTTTTTTTAAATAAAAAAATTGAGTTTGAAAAAATTAAACTTTACACATTTAAACAAACAGAGGCATGAGTTTGTTTGAATGTGTGTTTTTGTCTAAAAAATCGTGACCATTATTGATGAACCATTATAGATGAAAAGGAAATAAATGTGAGATTGTATGTGTCGATTTGTTTCCGTTTCAGCGGAATGAAAGCAAATTGTATCAAACATATTTAATAACAATGTTTTTTTTTCCATAACTTTTTTTGTGATCTCATTCCCTGGAGTGTTAATACAAAGTCTATATAAAAAAATATTTTCACAGTTCAGTAGATTAAAGTTATTTGCAATTATTTTCGAAAATTTACTTTTATTTTGTATTAAACAAAATATAGATTGGAATTGGAAGTATTTCAAATTAGATGACTTGTTAGGTTTTATTAAAAATTTCTATTTTTACCACTAGCCCCACCCCCCCCCCCCACCAAAACCACGAAAAGAAGCAGATTTGAAGATTCTTCGAACTGCACTTGATATTTTCCAATTTCATGATTTTTCAATTAAAAAGAGAAAATAATATTGAGTTTTAATATACCAAACATTTATTTTATAAAACAAATAAAAATGTTATAATCGGTCAAGTCCGACTTAGTAATATCGTACACTACATTAACGGTTTCTTTTCTGATTTATAATTAAGTGTACATTAAGTACATTATTTTAATAGTAACATTTATGTGTTCAAGATTCAAAGTGATTTTTGAATGGGCTGGTATGGGACCTATGATGTAATGGAACGACCGTTGCATAATTTAGCACATCTATTAAAAATACTATAATAATTATTCTGGTTAAATTTCGTTGAAATTGCTTTATATTTAGGACTTTTAAGGCCTTAAAACGACAAAAATTGTGACAAGTAGAGTGCTCAAAAAGTTCATAAAGATGGCCATCGTTAAATCCTCCCAGAAAGTAATTTTGAATCTAGCAGTATACCTAAAATTTTCTGCATGTTACAAACATCAGCACAAAGGCATAATACTCCAACCATCTACGTTGGTGTAGGGTATAAAAATAATATCACTTTATAAAATATTAAATTTATTTTATATTAATTTTATTATTTACTTAGTAAATTTAACACGATATTTAATTTAAAATTTATATTCTATAAAACTATATTAAATGCAAAAGATCAAAACAAAAAAAACGAGTTTAATTTTTCCACAGTTTTATGTTGTATTAAGCAATATTTTTCCATTTCACAGAGTTTTTAGTTTGGTTTAAGTTTTAGGCATGATTGTGCATGTTTATGCAGTTTGTAGGCCTTAATTAAATATTTTTTTCTATTATTACACATTTAAACAGTAAATGTAAGTTTATGTATATGTGTGTGTGTGAATGTTTGCATGTGAGCATATTAACTTTTTACATAAATTATAAATTTTTGCAAAAATTTATTTTATTTTTTTTGTTGTGTGTGTGTTAAATATTTTTTGTTATTTTTATATAAAGTTTCCTGTGTGTGTTTATTCTCTTATATGACATTGTTAAAATATAGAAAAAAATTATATATGCACAGGAATTTATATATGAACAAGGATATGTTTGTGTGTATTTACTTATGTGTATATGAAACTAAATTCATAGAATTATAAATGTGATTGTACGGACTTGTTATATATGGGTGATTCCTAAATAAATAAGGAACTTTTTAAGAAATATTTCTTCTATGTTGCCTGAACTATCATAGTTCTGAATTTATTATACTCAACGTCATCCACTTTGAAGTATCACTTTAGAGACGACTTGTACAGTGTTTCCAAAACGTTTTTTATTCCTCAACTTTATATATTTATGAGATTTCACATAATTTAAGCTGAAATGCCTTTGGATGTTAACATACATGCAAGTAACGTTTTTGGAGAAAAAGAGTTCAAAACACAAAATTAAGAACTAATCTTATACAAATTTTCAATAAATATCAAATTACCAAAGGTAACTAAATTAGGGGGGTCATCGATTACGCTCTTGCCTAGACAGGGTTCAGTACTCTTCAAAATCAACTGATGGACATTCAAGCGAAATATCGTAAATATATATTGTATCTTGTATCTCTATCTGTAAATTATATCCCTACTCTGAAAAAATTCGTTAAATTTCGTTAAGTATATCAAGAACTTTATAAATTACAAGTGTATATACATTTGTTACTCATACGCTTAGTTGTTCTTTGTTTATGGTTTAATTAAAGAACTACACATAATAACAATAAAATTAATTTTATTTTTAATTAAAATTCATCGAAATCAGATAAAATTATTTATTTTTTATTAATATATCTTTGTTAATAAAAAATACAAATTTCGCTCTTTTTCCATATTGGGTATTTTGTGAGAATTGTGTAATTTTGTAGGAAAATATAAAATTTATAAAAAATCGCTTTTCTCAAACTTAACTAAATACTAGTATTTATAACTAAATTAAATTGCAAACTTAGAAAATAAAATACACGTTTTGTCTTTTTTATCATATCAAATATTCGGTATTTTGTAAAACTCGTGTTAGAAATTGTAGATATTTTTTTTAATAAAATATAATTTTAGCACCCTCTGGAGGATTCTACATAACTCTAAAATTTTCTTGATTAATAGTTTTTAATATTAAATTTATAAACCATATTTCAGTTCATTATGAATACTTTAGTATTTCTGTACATGAAACCAATCACTGTGCGTCGGTAATTTAATTCAATCATCATTTCTGACATTTATGATCATCTTTGAATGAATATATGCACCCGATTTTGTTGTTTTTGAAAGTATCTCAAAGCTTTTAAACGAAGAGATATGGATTTTTGTGTAACTCCTAATGATATTCGTCAAGCATTTGATCCTTCTAATTTCGAAATTAAATACATTCGTAAACCAAACCGGCATTAATGAGTCGTGAATTTAATAGTTTTAGTAAAAATATATCATTAGAAAAAGAAAATGTTCAATTACTCCAAAGTCCATGAATTTATATCGAAATCGTCAGTTTTTAATACATCACTTTTTATTAGAATAAGTTTTTAAGTTAAAATTATTTTTAAAATCGTTTTAGATTTATTTTTGCAAAATCCCATATAAAATTTTAAATAATAAAAAAATTGCATATATTTTGATAAAGTATGTGCGTTATGTTTGGTTAACTTCCGCCTAGATGAATTTTCTAAACTATAAGAGTTAAAAAAAAAAAAACAAAGTTTTAATTACACACACACTTAAAACAAACAAACAAACAGACTAACACACACATACACACAAACCTACACTAGTAACACTTTTAATACACTAAAAATTCTTGGTGTCATATTTTTTATTCGAAACATTAACCAAAATCATAGAAATGTTAATAAAGAAAAAGTTAAAAAAAAAAAACAATTTTAAACTTTCAGAACTTTCAAACATCCTTTTGTTTAAAATAATGGAAAATTATGAATTATATTTTAATGCGAATATAAAACTAAGATTATAATAATAAAAAGGAAAGAAAATATAAATTAAATTTATTTTATATTAATTTTAATTTTATCAAATCATAATTTTGATCATGTATAACTGTTATTCCTTAACAAAATTGAAAATGTTTTTTAATAACTATGGCATTCCCTTTGTAGCATCAAAAAGGAATCATTTGAGATCCCATAAAGTATATACATTCTTCCATCAAATCAAAATTGTTGTCAACTTAGCTATTTTCTGCCGATTTTAACGAAACTTTAGCCGTTGTGTTTATAACAATCGTTTTTAATTGGCTATTTAACATATCGATAAACTTGGCTCAGTTTTTAAAGAAGTTATGAACCGATGTCTGAAACAATCTCAAAATTCAGAAAGCATTTTTCAGAAATTAACAATAAAAATGATTGGTTTTAACCAGAATATACACCTTATTGCGCTATCGGAAATACTGAAAATCATATCAGGAAATATAGATTAAGCTCACAAAAATTTTGATACACCCCAAAATCATTGAACAGGATAATTTTGTAAAAATTGACGCATACATTTATTTTGATTAGCTCTCATATGAAGTCTCTTCTTACACTCACACTAAGTGAAATTTGAAATTATTCTTTTGTCTTGAACATATTACTAATTTGTCGAAAATAGGAAGATATTTTAGTTTAACTCCAATATAAATCCCCTTTTAGGATAACAGTTACTGTCTTTTAAATCTCTTAAATATGAACCAATTTCATTGATATTTGAATATCCTTCGCGGAAAAAGTTAAAAAAACTCTTAAATTGAAGCAATTATATTAATATGAGATACAATTATTATTATTATTATTATTATTATTATTATTATTATTATTATTATTATTATTATTATTATTATTATCATTTAATATAACTAGCTTTTACCCGATGTTCTTTGCTGCACAATAATTCTCCTTAAGCCAAAATCTCGGAAAACTTTTCAGATATTCGATTTCGGTCATTCCGATTTGTTTCAATACAAACCATAAGGAATATCAAAGTTTGGAAAGTCTAAAGAAAATTGCCATTGCATGGTGGCCACATCCCCGGATCCTCCCCACCCTACATTTTGTCAAGTGAAACTGTTCCTAGAAAAAGCTATTGCGATTAAATCTTAATAATCTCACTTAAATAGCTATTTAAATAATCGCCAATTAACATTTGCTTTGTATGTGGGTTATTTCTTCCACGGAACCTGCCCAATTTACATTTGGTGCAGTAAACTGTTTCTTGGAAAAGTTATTCCGATAAATTGTAACACTTACGCTTCAATAATTCATTACATATTTGATAATTAATATTTTATTTGCACTCCTTGATCCTATACACTCCACATATTATCCAATAAAATAGTTCTTTGAGAAAGTGATTGGAATGAAGTTTTTAAACTCTTGATTTAATAGTTCTTTAGATATTTTGCAATTAAAAATTGCTCTTCCTGAAATAAGGTTCTTCAATCAAAGTTTTTTATGAAGCCTTTTACGGAGTCGGGGTTTATCTAAGTTAAATTAGGTTAAATTACTATTCTGTTACAACATCTTTAAATCATGCAAATGTATCCATAGTCTCAGTGGTGGAGGATACATAAGATACAGTATTTTTACTTGTTTTATTTTTTATAACAAAAAATATTTCTTGTTGCTAATATTTTCTTCCTTTTTTATTATAAAAAAAGACCTCTTGTGTCTTTTTTATTAAAACCCATACAAATTCTTCACATAACTCATACGCATATTAAGACAAAAAAAAACATTGCGATCACGCGTTCATAACGCGATATTGGGCATAAATTTTATAACCGATACAGATGTTGTATGAAGAATCTAAATGATGCTGTGTTGCATTATTTTTCAAAACAGAAAACAAGTCATCGGAAAAAATGAAAATGAAAACGACAACAATAACAACAAGCAGAATATGGATGCAGATGTATGGAAAAATCATACCAAAGACTCATATGAGCATTGACTAGAAAACCAACATGGATAAAAAGTATAGTAAAAGCAAAAAAGTTAAAAAATAAAATTTTTAAACTTTTTATCAGAAGTATTTAATTAAAAAAGATATTTAATTTTTTTTTAAGTAATTTTTTTTTCTTTTAATTTTTCCTCTATAATTACAATTACTTTTGTCCACTACTGTATATTTCTCAGATTATGGATGATGATGTTGGCGATACAACTGATGATGAATATCGAATATTCATTTCCTGATTGTTCCCCACTGGCAGTTTAACTTCAGTTTCAGCTCATATGAATATACGTTTTTTTATTATTTCGTTATGACATACACACTCACACAATAGCAAGTTGCAATAGTGATAACAATATTCACATGTACCAGTACTTATACAATACAGTTACATTTTTGTTGCATCCAAATAACAATGATTTAAAACTAATGAAATTTATAAGCTTTTGAGTCGAAATTAATTTTAGTTGTAACTAAAACATGTTTTAAATAGGGGAGGTGTAAATTATATAATAAAGTAAAAATAAGTAAAAATGCTATATTCTGCTATGCCGAATTTTTTATAACCTTCTATCGCAAGTGTGATAACAAGCGGAATTTAAACTATAATTTTCTTTTTACGTAAATTGTAATAATTATTTCAATCAAATACAAAATATATAAACTGTAAGTTTATAGGTTTTGTTTTTTCACATATAAGTATGTTAGGAATTTTTAGATCGCACTTCTTATAAGTCTTTTACTTTTCAAAGCTTCACAATAATTTTTTTAATAGTACAGATTTTATCATTTTAAAAATCTAATATTTATTTATTGGTTCAAAACTTTCTCATTCTTAAATATAGAAATTGAATTTTATTTTTTCAAATTTAACATTTTCTTTGTTAAATATTTCAGTTTTCTTTTAAATCTAAAACAAATATTTGTATTTTTTATTATCGCTTTTTTGCCCTTTTCTTTCATGTCTTTCTTGAACATATTTTCATTAAGTTAAATCCTTTTATCACCTATAAAACATTTTGTCTTCTATTATTCTAGATTTTTCTTTTTTGCAATTTTCAATTTTTGTTGTTTTTGTTTTTTGCCTGTTTTATCATGTCCACAAGTTGTAGAATTTTTTCTATATATTTTTGTGTTTTTCTTAAATTTTTATCCTTTTTTTTCGTTTTTGTTTTAGATCCAGTTTATTTGCCAGACACAACCACAAGATGTGAGAATTGTGTAAATGTATGGCTTTATGGCCTAAACAACATGTATTTTATTTGATCTTTTGACAAGTTCTTTGTTTTTCCGGTTTAAATTTATATTTTTTTCTGTTTTTCTTTTTGTTGTTGTTGTAGTTAGTTTTCTTTTAATTTTACGTAACAGTTGCTGGTCTTGTCTTGTGTTTTTTTTTTACCAACATTTATATTTTTGTCTCATCACCAACAGTTCCTGTGTTTGGGGGCATTAGTTGTACATGGCTTTGTATGAGTGAGTGTCTTTGTGAAAAAAGTCATACAACAATTAGAAGTTTTGGTCATTGTTTTCTTCATTTTTATTATTTTGTTGTATGTTTTTTCTTCCCTCCTTTTTTCATTTTCAAACTATCTGTTGCAATTTTCTAAACTTTGACATTTTATTACAGGTCTTTAGTTCAGTCGGTCGTTCGGCTGGATGAATGGTTTAGTTCAGTTTTTTGTGAATTGTAACCAAAAAGATGACCATCTTTTGAAATAGTTATTTTTTTGTTTTATTTTATGATTACAAATTGTTGCATTTTTAGGCTGAAGTTCATATCGGTTTTTAGAGCTGAATTAAGAATGTATCCTGCTGATGTTGTAGAGTGTTACCATTGAATTCACTTTAATATATTCTCTGTTATATTCCAACTATTATTTGAGCTTTTTTGTTGATTTTTGATGTCAAACAAAGAAATATATTTTTAATCTGATTGACTACCGACATTTACATCAAGTTTGACAACAGATCTCGTCAAACAACTTCTAATGTTTTTTAAAAGTACTGGGAAAACTTGTTCGTTAATAAAAAAACCTGGTTCAGATAGATGGAATGGTCAAAATGATGATCCTAAAGTATTTTTAAAGCAGCTCCCAACACCAACATTTTCAAAACAGGTCCCAGCTGTCCGATTAGTTCAGCGCTCGTACTATATATACAATACTTCAAGCCTCAATAATTGTATGTTGCTGATGCTAAAGGAAATGTTTAGGATCCAAAAAATATGAAAATACGGCAAAGGAAGTTAATCATTTGTTACAACAGGCTCTGTAAATAGCGAAACTTACATCAAGTAATGTTTATAAAGAAGGCTGCGTCTATTCATAAGACTTTATAATGTGTGCTTTTATTTTTTGCTTGACTTAGCACCCTGTCACTATAGTAACAAGCTCTTGAGAAGTACAAAAACAAAAATGTGTTATTTATACTAAGAGAGGCAAATCTTCCAAACTGCCCGAAGCTATGGCCAGTGGTGAGATATAAGGCTTCTATTAAAAGAGAATTGAATAATACAAAAAGTGTTCAGAAGTGTGGTAGATTTTAAACAGTGATGGACTACTACAGAAAACGCTATAAGCCATTAATGGAAGGGTTTTCGGAAAAGGTTCAATTTTTATCACTAGTGATTAAAACTATTAAAATATATCCTTTTTAATTGGAATAAAAATTTTAATCAAATTAATGAAAAACTAAAACTGTAAGTCAAGTGATTTTGTTTTTATTAACAGATATGTATGTAGAGAATTGTTCGATCTCACTTCTTATATTATAGTCATTTTTTTAAAGTACACATATTTTCTTCTATAAAAACTGAATTTTGCCATTTTATTATCTTAATCATTTTAGTGTTGCCATTGTGTACAACATTATGAAACATATTTTCCTAACTCCTATTTAGATTTAAATATTTGTACATCTTTTTCCCATTTCGAAATAACTGTAAAAAGAAAAAATATATATTTGCAGTAACCACATGTGTTTCTGATGGTTAAATGCAATTTTAGCCAAGTTTCAAGTATGAATTCTCTGTTAACGCTCTAGCACGGAGCTTAACCGTTAAATGGAGAAATAACAATGTTTGTACGACTAAAAGATTTTTTTATAAAACCATAAAAAGCTTTTGTCTAATAAATAAAATGGAAAGAAAAAATACATGAAGAAAATAAAAAGGAAGTTGTATAAAATTGAGATGAATTAAGTTATATTTGAATTAAATAGATATCATAAATCATATATCATATATCAGCTTTTTACTGCCTCCCCCTGGTACTATATCCTACAATTTGTCTAGGAAAACGGATCATTAGAAGTGGATGGGACCAAAATTGTCCTATCCTACGTCTAATGGGTATAAATTTAAGACCTTTTTAAGTTACAGTTCTTTAGATATTCAAAAATTAATATTTGTTTTGTATGGGGCGTACTACCCCCCATAGTGCTACCCTATGTTATTTTTGGGTATATTGGGCTCATTGTGTGCAAATTTTAGAAAAATCGCTAGTTAAGCTGTCTATAAGTCCAAAACAAATTTACAAACAAACACAGATTCATTTATATATAATTAAATTAAACTGAATTAAAAATTAGCAACTTATAAATAAAAACAACAATAAGACCAATTTAATTTTAAAGTAATTAATGTCCAAATAAATAACACACAAATTACTTAAATTCATTTAATAACAAGCTAATTATAATTCTTCTTAACAACCCATACATACACATGTATGTACAACAGATCATGCCACTTTATTTATATCACAATTCAAGTGTTCACATAATGCACACACACACAAACACAAATACACACATGAGTTAACCACAACATTTTAGCCAAACACAATTCACGTTGCAGAAAAGTTGCATAAAAAACAACATGAATACATAACTTCACCTATAAATAAACAGAATTTACCTGGACTCTCAATAACACAAAAACAAACAAACAAAAAAATAAGAAAAAAAATTTACAATAAATAAATTTAAATTAAAAATGTAAAACATGTATGACAATATTACAAGGATCATACAGACACACACATATACACATACACTTACATTACTTAAATATTCCATGAGATGGGGTCGGTCAAATAATGGCCAGAATTTTGAGGATAATGATAATGGTGCGTTGGTTCGATGGTTGGTTAGTTAATGTTGGAACTGATATTCCCAGTTATATTTTGTTTTTGATGCTGGTGTAACAAATGGGAAATTCATGGTCATAAAAACAATACAAACTGAAGCCTACAATCAACCAACTTTTAGCCAAATGTTATAGTTGTTGTATTCGTACTTGTATTTTAATACGAAACAAAAATATCAAAATGAACACAAAACAAACAAAAAAAAAAGGACACAAAAAAGTAAAACAAATAAAAAGCAATTGACAACAACAGTCAGAAATACAAGAAGGATGTTGCTACAACTGCAAATGATGACGATGAGGATGACGGTAACGACAATGATGATGATGTTGATGACGAAGAGGAGCAGGATGTAAATATGCGTGCGTAAATGTACATGAAAAGATATTACAACACTGTTACATGGACCAAATGAATGACCAACAGGGCACAAAATAGCAATTTTATGCCAATAATAATAAATACTTTTTTTCGTCTCTTTTCAGTTTTTTGCATAACAAGAATCCAACAACAATAACATTGATATAATATAAAAAAGGAATGCTGTTACGGGGAAGGGAAACGTGAGAAAAACGTCCAAGGGGAAATAAAACAGAACTTAAATACCCAAAAAACCAACGAACCGCTCAACCGACCAAACAACCCACGCAATAGCCAAAAAATCAACTTTACATTTTGATTACGGACAAATTTAAGGAATTAACAAGAAATAGGAGAATGATAGACAAAGACGGCTACATAATAACGTACAGGATAAGAAGTGCCAAAGTGAATAAGAGACTGACTGCAACAATATAATATTTATATTTGAGTAACAAACCAAGTTTGATAAAAAACCATTTAAATCATTGGATGTTGTAGATATGATTAAGGAGCTTGTCTACAGTTGATAAGTTCGGCCTTAAAAAATTGGGCGGCAAAATGCTCTGGTACAAGACACAATGATGCCTGAAAAAAAAATCAAAGATCACTTTTGGAATACATGTATAAGATAACCAGGAATCACCTAAACGAGAGTTTACAATGCTTGTTAGTGATGTCAGTCTTTGGGATGTCCAATTTGCTAATTTCAGGACTGCAGTTTATGAAGAAACTACATGACGGAGGCCTGCGCCATCCTGCTTCTTTCAAGGAAAGAAGAGACCTGAAATCATCTCCACCACCGGCAATAATGATAGAAACCATAAACGCAGCCATATCATCGCAACGATTTGTCCCTACGGAATATTTCTGTTGATGTTGAAAAACCATAGCGAGAGGGGAGTTAACTATACCATTTAACTTGTCAGTCGGGAGCCTAATAGTACACAATTACTGAAAAGGGATAGAGTCATCCCAATAGAAAAAGCAGGGAAAGACGCGAACGAGGAAATATGCCACAGACCGACTTTCCTCCAATTACCAGTCACAGGACTTTTGAGTCTCTTTTCCTCCCCAATCTTAATTGTCATCTTATAGCTTGTTGTCATAAGCATGGGTTCTGAAAATTCGGAGTACAACAAACAACATTAACAGTCGTCACATTAGCGCACGTACGATTCTTCTCTGATTCTAGATCTGATTTAATCCATAAAGTTCTCTAGCACGACATCCTGAAAAAAGCTTATTGGCTACTTATTAACGATTGGTTGATCAGAGAAAATTATGCTGCTCCAGTGTGATTTCCTTCACTAAGTTTTACGCAATGGAAATATATTTAAAGTTGTCAAAATCCATCATTAAGAACTGTAATGGGCTGTACACATATGTTCTTAACACAACATCTACATGAGAAGATGAAGATCTTACCAGTTAAGGAATATAATGAAATGCTAAATATATAATTCCTTCTTCGATGTTATTGTGGCCACCATCATAACTTTAATATAACACAATTGGAGCCTCTTCCAGGCATGTTAGAAAAGATTTTCGAATATATACACAGACATTTACAAGATCCTCCTGTTTGAGATTCGTGTATAGCAGATTTGAATGCAGACGCCACAAATTTCACGGTTTCAATCTATCGTGTGAATATCGTAGTTGAGGCTTCCTTGGTCTATAAAAGTAGTTCTAGCACAACTGCAATTAAGATGGAGTCTAATGGCCTCATATCTATGGACTCATCCACTGTCTTATAATTTCTCTTAAACTGACTTAAAGTGCTACAATATAAATGTGAAAAATGAATGAAATAAACAATGAAATAAAATACTAAAATCCTTTCATACCCATAGTAGGGTATCGTAGATTTTCCCTTTTAAATTCGGTTTACATTAAACAAATATCATGGCAGTTTGTTAAGAACAAGAAGAGAAAAAAATAAGAAAAGAAAAATTGTAATTGTTATTACCCAAGTCATTTCATAAAACACAAATGGCGGTTGGACTATTGTGTTACTTTTGCTCTTTTTCTTCTTCATTATTTTTTTTTTTCAACGTTACCAAATACCATTTAATGTATTTTAATTTTCTCTTAACAAAAGTCCAAAGTCAAATAAGCAGGAGAAGAATTCTTGTTCTGTTGTCAGTAACAATGCAACGCAAAGACTGACTATTTTGCAACAAAGTGGAAAAATGTGAGAGAATGTTACAATTTATTTAAGCAACCAGGTGTTGCATGTAAATATATCCAGACTACATATTCATATACGTTTTTCACATAAAATACAAAATGTAATACTGTGACTTTTGTTGCAAGACTATGACACACACCCACAAATGCACACATAATCAAGTTTTTAAAAGTGGCCAGAGAGTAAAGCAGTGAAGAAGGGAAAGAGAGAAATTGTTGTTTGTCTTTTTCAAATTCTTGTTATTTTGAGTGTCGTATGAACATTATAATTTTCCATTTTATTTTTATTTTCTTTTATTCTTGTTATTGTATTTTTTATAACACTTTGTTGCATTTACATGAAGACTTCATGCACATTTACATAAACTTTATACAGTTTCATTTTTGTTGTTCTTGTATTTTTGCGTAATTACAGGGACAACATTAACCTGTATCACTATACGTTGGCATTTAGCACATTGCATTTTCGCATTTTCACATGTAGACATTCATTCATCCATCCAAACAGCAACCAACCAACCAACCAACCATTCCAAATATAAATACTATCACACAGACACACATGCACACATACATTAACAAACTAACTAACTAGCCAGGATAAGTTAAAGAATTTCAACATACAACAAGAACAATACGAACGAGCACTTAATGTAAATGAAGTTTCCTTTGAATGGATAGTTGGAATGGCTGAAATGAGTGGATATTCTATTTATATGTGGAAGATGTGAATGTGTTTTACACTCCCATACCTACACACATATGTATTGTATCATATTGCATAAACACATGCACATACAAACAAAACACACACTTAAATTAAAGTCCTGTATTACAAATTACTTTTTATGACAAGTTTTTAATGCACATTCTCAGCACGTAGATTGTGAATCAAAAAGTTTTTTAAACAAAAAAAGTGGAGCCAGAACAAAAAATAAAAACGAAATGGTCATAAAACTAATGGATATTTTGCACAATTTCTCAACTTGCCTACCATGAATGTAAGCTAATTATGGAATACACACACTTACACATACAATTACATAAGTGCTTATATTACAAAAAAAAAAACAAAAATGATAAGAATGATATGTATTTGTTTTATAAATTCTCTTAGTATTTGACTTAAAGTAAAAATATTCGATTTTTTATTTAAAAAAAATCTAGAATCCTGGAAATAAATCTTAAAAAAATATCTAAGCCAACATATACTGTAAAGAGAATATTAAATCAGGAAATATTTGATCTATTAATTGAAATGTTCCTATAATTACAGAATTTTTGAATAAATGCTCTTACACTGAGGTTTTTTCGAATACGTTTTCGTAATCGAGATATTAAAAAATCTAATATTTAAACAATTTTTTTCTAAATGCAACATTAAACGAAAATTTGAAATTTGGAATTTATTCGAAATTTTTAATAAATCAAGGATTTTTAAATAGAGAATTTATCAAAAATTTCCTCTGCTAGAAAATTGATTTCAGCAAAATATTATCGAAAATAAATAACTAATACTAATAAATATTTATAAATTGTTATTTTAAACCTTTCCCGAATAAAAATTTCATCCATAATTCTTTAAAAATAAAAACAGAAAATTTCCCAAATTTTCTCACAATAAAAAATTATCACAAAATTTTCCTCAACATTTATCACAAATTTGGTATTTATACAAATTTAACACAATTTTCTTTTTTAAATAATTTAACGCAAATTTTTCTTATCGGAAAAATTATTGCAAATTTTCTTTCAATAGAAAATTTATCACAAAATTTTTTTCAAAAAAAATTTATCGCAAATTTTGTCTTAATATAAAAATTTTCGCCAAATTTTCTTCATAGAAAATTTATCGCAAAACTTCTTTTAATTGAAAATAGAACTTTAATAAACAGTTTCTCTTACAAGAAAATTTATTGAAAAATTTCTCTATCGAAAGTTTTCCCTTAAATTTCTCTTAATACTTAATTAAAAAAAATAATAAAGAATTGATCGCAAAATTTTTTCCAAATAGTAAATCTATTGGAATTATCATCGAATTAGAAAATTTCACTCAAATTTCTCTTAATAGAAAATTTTAATCAAATTTCTCTTAATAAAAATTTAACTAAAATTTTCTCTTACAAGAAAATTATCGAAAATTTTCTCTTAAAAATTTCATTCAATAAAATGCTTTTCGTAATTTTCTCGTAATAAAAAATTTATTGAAAATGTTCTCAAAGAGAAAATTTGTTGAAATTCTAGCCAAAGAGAAAATATATTAAAAATTTACTTCAAAAAATAATATTATAGAAAATTAAATCTTAATAATAGTTTAATTCAAAATCTACTCTATATAAACAGTCGATTTATCGAAATTTTCTTTAAATTGTCGATTAATAAAAATTTTCTCTCAATAGTCGTAAACAGAAAATTTATTGGAATTTTTGTTACAAATAGATTTTTGTGTAAAACTTCACCAAATAGAAACTTCATTGAAATATATTCATATTTTGCTCGTAATTATATTACCGACATTTTTTTCTAAGCAGCAAATTTTATAGATTTTTTTTTACAAATTTACTCAAATAATTTCAAAGTAGACAATTCGATATCATTTTCTAAAACGAAAATTTCAGAATATTATTTTGATACAATTTTTATTTAAAGAGAAAATTTATCAAGATTTTTATCGATAAAAACTTCTCGCTATTTTTCTTAAAGTATCGAAATTCTTCTATAATTAAGAAATATTGAAATTAATGTCAGATTAATCAAAAATTTCCTACAGTAAAGAATTATTCATTTTTTTATACATTTTTGTGAATTAAGCAAATTTAAAAAAAATAATTTTTAATAATAAAAGTTGCAACACAATCGTCGATATTTTTACATCCTTTATAGCATAATATGACATTTTACCTTTCTTGACATTAACTCAACTAATATCTTCTGTATCCCTCCTAGGAAACCTGTTTATAACCATTCATTCACTTATTAATGACAAATACTCAATTTTCATATACTTCATTTATAAACTGCCATAAAAACGAGTCCATCATCTATAAATTGCCATAAAAAAGAAAACTCATTAACTTTGTTGTTAGTTTTTCATAATTTTAATCATAATCAACAACTTCATTATCATTTTAAAACTTAATTTATTTTGCCCCTATGTGCATTTCTGTAAAAAGCATTTCCTATAACATTGACATAATTTTCAAATGTCCTTTCACAAGTTGTTATTAAACACACACAAAGTGTATATATGTGTGTGTATGTGTCACTGCTTGTTTATTGTCATAAATAAGTTTTAATGTTTTACACAACAAGCGACCAAAATTAACCAGGCAATTTGAGTTAAAAGAAAACTGCCTTTCCTTTTTCCTATTTCTAGTTTATTTCTCTTGAGTTTCCTTCACAACTCATAACCTTTAAAGGCAGAGTTAACTATTAGTTAGAGTTGGAGTAATGAAAATAATGTTTCACATTTACAACCAACAACTATCAAGAGTAAAAGGATATTTGAAGTAGTTGTTTCTATGATTGTAGTTGTTTATTTATTTATTATTTGTACAAGTGTAAGTAAGTGTAAGTGTAACCCCAAAAAGTATTTTACTATAAAATATTTCTCTCTCTTCTTTACTGTGTATGACCAGTCGTCTATGTTTTGTAAGAAGAAATTATTGTGTCGGTAGTTTGTGTATCCCTTCGTTAGGTATCGTGTCGTATTTTATTTTTGATGCCAATGGCAAGTTATTACCAAGTTAAATGTTGCTGTTGTTGTCGTCGTTGTTCTTGTTTCTCTTTGTATTTCAACAACCTGGTCAGTTGTTGTTGTTTGTTGGCTGTTTCGTTGTACTTCATTAAAGTAAAGTGTCATTGTAAGACGAGAGACTGACGACATATTTCCAGTACTTATAGACTAAAGTACTTTTAAATTGAAAATGATGACGATAATGGTGCTGATGCTGGTATTGGGAATGATGTTTGGTGATGATTTTTAAGAATATTTTCTTTATTTGCTGGTATTTTCTTTTTACTATTAAGATTTAGAATGATTAGAAAAAAGTATAAAATTCAGAATCTTTTAAAAAATATTTAAATTATAATAATTCAACTTATAGATATTTTTCAGTACTTAAGATCGAAAATTATTTTGTTATAAATGTGCGCACTGGTCCAAATTCCTATAAATGCACATAACTTTTTAAAGAATTAGAAACAGAAAAATATTTTTATTGAATTAACTACGAACTCATTCAAAATCTTGTTAACTAAATCTTAATTTGTATTTAATTATTTTTAAAGTTTAACTGACGATTTAAGTGGTATTTTCCGAAAAACGCATTTAGGCCTTTTCAGAATAATAAATAAATATGATATATGGATTACTTAACAAATACGGTCTGGCATTAATTCCACTAATTGTTTAAGAGCATCGGAACCAAATTCCTCTCAAGTTTGTTTTATTTTCAATTTTAGTCCAGCATTTTTTTCATTTTAGGCACCTTTGGAATAAAATTTATTATCAATATACCCCCTACAAGTTCCCTATTGGGTTGAAGTCCAGACTGCAAGACGGTCCATAATTTAATGAGTGAGATCGAAAAATTCTTAACATACATATATGTTAATAAAAAGAAAACCACTTAAAAATACTTCTTAAAGTTTAAATCACTTGTTATGAAATTTTGAATATTTTTTGAAGACGCTTCCATTAACATCATCAATATAAATTTTTGTCCAGGAAGTTGGGAAAAACTATCAAAAACATACTTATTGTCATCCATTACGAAGCAAGAATATTTATAATACAGCTTGACTTGGATTTTCGTGTACTGTTTTTTGCTTTTTCGTGCACTGTTCAGGGAGTTTTTGTATGCTTTTTAAACCTGCATTATCTTAAACTTTTCGTACCAAATAGTATGAGCACTGAGCTAACCAGGCTGCTTTCTTCTTTCGAAAATTATAAAAACCTGGTTTAGGTAAAAGGAGTGGTCAACATAATCCTTCTAAAGCAAAAATTAATAGAGAAGCCTTCAAAGAGCTGAGATTACAAAAACGGAATAATGGATAACTAATCGTATGTTCTGACAGATTTTTCGCAACTTCCTGCTCAAAAATTTTTGTTGCTGAGTATGACAAGTAATGTACATTTTCGACCAAAGAAACTAATCATTTATTTATACCGAAATTCACATCAAGACTGCTTCCATTCATAAGACTTCATAATGGGCCCACTTATTTTTGGCCTGACTAGTGTGCCAAGTCACCATGGTAAACAAGCTCTTGAGTGGCACAAGAACAATAATGTGGTATTAGCACCTGCCCGGAACTAAGGCATTAAATAGGTATGGACTCTTGTGAAAAGAGCATTGCAGAAAAAGCTGTGCAAATTTGTATATTGTAAAAATAACTTAAATCAAATAAAAAATCAAAACTGTAAGTTTAGTGGTTTTGTATTTATTAAATATATTCATGTTTATTTTTTTTGGTTTCAGTCCTTATAAATTTCAAAAGAAATTTTCGATGAACTAAAAACAAATAGAAATACTCAATTTCAAAATTCAGACATTTTCGATACATTTCCTTTCTAAAGAAAATTTTCGGTAATTTTTTAATGCATTTTAAATTTTAGTATGAAAAAGACTGTTTCACTGTGTTTTCAGTGACTTTTAATATGAAAAAATGTTCTCGATGTCCACTTTTTACATTTTTAAAGTTGATTTATTGTCTATCAAATATAATCGGAAGTTAATATTTTACTGAGAAATTCAATAACAATATTTGACAGAAAACTGTACATTAATAACAACAAGAGTTAAACTCATCAATTAATAGCAAAAATTCCAATAAATAATTTTCTCAATAAACTCTTCTTAAATTTTTTACTGTTTAAAATTTACAGACTCCTGCATAATTTCCGTTCTTATGCCAATTTTATTCTTAAAAGTTATATAAGCAACACAAGGAAAACTCTTCAGTTTTTAATATAATTGAGAAATACGACAAAAGGAATTTTTAATTAAATAAGAACATTTTTCATATCTTAATACCTGTTAAAAGTCTATTTATATCAGCACAATTTAAGCAACAACACGAGGAAAAATCCAATAAGAAATAAATGCATTTTTTCCATTTTCATCACAAAAAAATTAAATAAAGTAGAAAAGTAATAATTATTATTTATTGATATGAAATTCTTACCTCTTAACACATTTTTAATACGATTTTTGTCGCAAACAACTGAAACATCAACAGCAGCAGGACCAGGACTCATACTCATTTTCTTTAGCTTTTATGACATTTTGTAAATAAAAAAGAAAAGAAAATTATTTATTCCCTAAAGAGTTATTTACGAAAATGGAAAACAATAATTTAAATGCTGGTCAACACAAAAATGCTGGCTGCCATCTTATAAATGCGGGAAGGAAATAAAAATTAATGGGAAGGTATGCTCAAAAATATCTCTATGTGAAGTTTATGAAACACTTACATTACACTAACATGACCTTGCTTTAAACCTAATTGTTTATAATGCTTTTTATCACTTTGTTCCAACAGGTAGTACTTCTCCATTTAAAATCTACCACACTTTTGGGCAGCATTTTGTACTCTTCAATTCTCTGTTAACATGAGTCCAATACCTCTCTACTGGACTTGGCTCCAGGCAGTTTGGAAAAATTTCCTCCCTTGGTACAAATACCACATTATTGTTCTTCTACCACACAAGGGCTTGGCCAAAAATAAATGGACATATTATGAAGTCTTATGAAGGGGTACAGCCTTTTTTGTAGACATTCCTTGATATCAATTTTGACTTCTTTTCGGTCTTCAACTTTTCTTCAAAATTACCTCTAGAGTCATTAACATTTAAGTTTACAGTTGCGAAAAATTGCCAGAATATACGTTTCGTCATCCAATATGCAGCAGGATAATTTATTTGGGAAACTTGACCCCAATTTGCCCTCTCTGGTTTGGGCCTCTAAATTTTTAACAAAAACATTTTCGATCTCACTCCTTATGTAATTAAACTTAAAATTGAATTTATTTGTTCTTGAATGTTTGAAATTGTGTTCAGATTTTTGTTGGGATTCTTTCCCTTTACAAATGAAATTGGATTAAACGATTGTTAAACACTGTACATAGCACTTTAACTATAATACATACTTCATTAAAAATTATTTTTATGGACAAATACGGATACGAATAAAATAAATGATGAAACGTGCACTTTCATATTGCCACACTGTATCATAAACGAACATGTGTTGCTGGATGTTTGTTGCATTATTGGCGATTAAATGCAGCTTGTACTTTTCCACCCAAATGATTTCATTAATAAACAACAAACAAAAAAATAAAAAAATGGACAAGAGGAAAACCTAAAAAAGGAAAACTACAAAATAAACCTGAAAATAACTTAAAATATCGATAAAGAAATTAATAAGGAAGAAATGAGACTTTAAACAGGTAGAAATGAAATATGCTGGACAAGGGTGGAGCTTATTTGAAAAAAATATATGAGTGGTGAATTATTAAATATTTTCTAAAAAACGCAACTCGTTCCTTCAAAAAGATTGTCAAGCATTCAAAAGGCTTGTCTGTTTATAGAAAACCTGGTTCAGGCAGAAAGAATAGTCCACATAACATTTCTAAAGCCAAAAAATATAAAAAATTTTCAAAAGAGCTCCCAACACATCTGGTAGGAAAGTACCCCGGTTAACTCGGACTCAGTGTCCTATCAAATAGGTTTAAAAATATAAAGGCTCTTAAAATTCCTGGCAGGAATGCTACTAAAAATTTATAGGCTAAAAACCGATAACAAAAATTCAAGCAATTAAAATATTTTGCTGCAGAATAAATGACGAAATATATATTCAGGCAATTTTTTCCTAACTTCCTGCTAAAAAATTTGGTGTTCTTGGTGCTCGAGGGAATATTAAAGAAATGTTAAGGACCCAAAGTCAAAATTTCACTTGGCATGGTCATATGCAGTTGCGAAAAAAAGCCAATCATTTGTTACGACGGGTTCTATAAATACCGAAGTTTACATCAAGAAATGTTTACTAAAAACGGTGCTTCCATTCATAAGACTTCATTATTTTGTCCACTTTGTAAGCAAACCCTTATGTAGTACAAGAACTATGGTATTTGTACCAGGAAAAACATACCGTCCAAAAGCCAGTGGAGAGATATTAGACTCTTTTAAAAGAAAATTGAAGAACACAAAAAGGTGTCCAAAAGTGTGGTAGAATTTAAGCGGACACGGACAACCCGTTCGAGCAAAGTGAGAACGTTAATGGAAGGGTTCAGAAAATGTGAAATACCATCATTAGTGATTAAAACCATAGAAATATTTCTTTTTTGTGAATGTAATAAAAATGTCAATCAAAAAAATTAAAACTACAACAATATCGGTCATTTTGGGACCAATTAACACGTGGCTTTGAACTAGCAAAATTTATATTTATATTCCGGAAGGACATTTGTATGGTAGCTACCTGAAATATTGAACAGAACATGACCAATTTCAATGGGCTTCGTTGTTGAACCATATTATCCATATTATCCAAATTTCATCTTTTCAGCTTAACATGGACAGCCAGCCAACCAGACAGATGGACATATTTAAATCGACTAAGGAAATGATTTTGATTCGAACGATAAACTAATTTTTTTTTGTATTTTACAAACATTTGCACAAACGTATAATATCCTATACCCTACATTAACGTGAAGGAAATGATTATTCCCCAAAAAATAAGAGAAATTTTATGAAATTTAAAAATTCAGTTAATCTATTTCTAATTTAAAATTTTCACTAAAATATTAATATTCTGTGAACTTTTCCATTGATTATATAACAAACTGCTACAGTTCTTATTTTCACTTCATAAAATGTTGTTTTGAAAATAATAAATTTTTATGATGTGCAACAATAATGATCTTTTCTCTGAAAACTCAAAACAATTATGAAAGAAATTCTTAAGGGGAAAAACGTTTTATGAATAAAAAAAGAAAATTCTACTTTTTTTGTTGCATTTTTTTTTTTTCATAATTTAACTCAGTGAAACGCTGGAACAGAAGTTGGAAATTTGAATAAAAGAAAAATTAAACAAAAGTCATCTATTAATATGGAAACGAATGAAAATTAAACTCGTGCAAGAAGGAAGAAAATAAAAAAGAATGAGAACAGAAGTTGAAGGGGAAATTTTTTAATGGATTTTTTTTTTTTTTTTTTTGAGAGAGAAAATTAAACAAGAAAGAACACAGAAATACTTTATGTGCAATTTTTGACTTAAGGGATCATTAAATAATTGCCAATGAGGAGAAATAAGTTTAATTAATTTATAAAAAATGAAGTAGATTTAAAATGTTTTAAGGAAATTAATAATAATTAGTGAGATCGAAAAATTCCTAACATACATATGTTTATGAAAAAAACCACTAAACTTAAACTTTTAATATTTATTTGATTAAAATTATTATTACAATTTAAAGAAATATACTTTTATAGTTTTAAACATTTGTGACGAAATTTTGAATCTCCTAACACTTTTTGGACATCTTTTTGTGCCCTTCAGTTCTCTTTTAACAATAGCCGAATATCTCCACATTAGCTAGGCAGTTTTAGATTTGGTCCATTGATACAAACATCACATTATTGTTCTTGTACCACTCAAAGGCTTCTTTGCCATAGTGACATGATGCCAAGGCATTCTCCATTCCCTCCAGCATCATCAACATACAATTTCTGACCATAAAGTTGCGAAAAATACCCCAGAACAAACTTTTTGTACCAAATAGTCCGAGCTAACCAGGCTCCTTTCCTACCATATATCTTGGTAGTTCTTTTTAAAATACTTATATTATGTTCTTGCATCAAATAAAAATCTGAGTCGATTTAGCTATGTCCGTATGTCTCGCTCACATTCACAATAATTGGCAGAACGCAATGAAATTTGGCATGAGTATTTCTCGTAGTACTGAGAAGTCCCTAGAATGTTTCGATCTTCCTTTTTAATTGCCAATGAGGAGAAATAAGCTTAATTAATTTTTAACGAAAACCAAGTGAATATTAACAACTTTAAAAAGCTAAACAAATTTATTTAAAAAAGACAAAAAGTTTTATTTAAATAAAATTATTTTCTTTTCTGAAAATTTATATTATTTTTTATAATAATTCTCCTAATAATTTGCCAATATTTTATCCTCCTTTTTTATAATAAAACTATGCTTCGCTAAGCAGAAAAAGACAACTTTTCTCCCAAAAAAAAATGTAGCAATTTACCTTAATTTAGCAACAAAAATATTGGAAAATGTGAAATAAAATAAAATGAAAGAAATTGACATCCTATGCAAACAATGCGTGACAACATTTTGATTATGAGGTCAGTTTAACACCCAATTTTTATGTTCCCAAGAAAAAAAAATACTTTTTTACGATTCCATATTTCCTTCCCAAAATATAAGAAATCTTTTATGTCAATACTTTCTTTATATTGGCTTATTTTGCATTCAATAAATGTTTTCAGTTTGTCACATTGTCAATTTGCACTCTACTTAATTTTAATAAAAAGAGAACTCAAAGAAATTGTTAAAAGTGAATAGAAATTTATAGTCGGTTATGCCCAACTATGTAATACCCTACACCACATTATTGGTTAAAATGGTAGTTACAAAAAATTAATGAACGACCCTCGCATAATTTGACTTACTCTTAAAAGTTCGTGCATTTATGTGAAATTTATGCATTTGAAATTGATTTGAAATTTACAGATTTTTTTGTCTGTTTTATGAGAGATTGAATACATTATGGACCGACCTTTCTATAACTTTGTATATCACTTTTTGCTTATATTTTAGACCAATTTTTCTTACAATACCAACGTATATCTGATAATTATGCCTTCAAAGTGATATTTGGAAGAAGGTATGTATGACACCTATGAACATAAAACCTCGTTCCGGAAGGATTTTTGTATGGATGGTAATTGCACCGAACAGAGCCAATTTTAATCGGCTTCGTTTTAAGCCAAAAATAATAACGTATACCAAATTTCATCAAAATATCTCAATTATGACCTGTAGATTATTCACAACGTTTAAAAAGACAGTCGGGCGAAAAGGCAGATGGACAGACGTTCGGGCATAAATCGACTCAGAAGGATCTGTGTCGAACGGTGTACATAAAAGTGGGTGTATGTATGTTACAAACATCAAAACAAACGCATAATACCCCAACCACCTACGTTTTGTGTAGGGTATAAGAACTCTTTTCCACAATTTTTATATTACTTACAATTACTGAACTACTGAATTAAAGTCAAAAGAAAGAAATATTTTGCAATGAATACAAAAATATAGAAAAAAATTAAATAAAGTTACTTTATAAAGAAAATCATGAGGACATAATTTTTTTGTGTGGTTTTCCAGTGCGTACGTGTATGGTTTTCTAGTTATTTCTTATTTTTCTCTTCTGTTTTAACAGTGTTAAAGTACTTTAAGCAAAAGAAACTGAGGATGAAATTGATGATAAAGAAAATTAGGTTAAGTGTATGCTTTTTATTTTACTTAGGATATAGAGAAAAAGGGTTTTGAAGATTATGAATGCTTTAGCATAAATTTTAAAAGTTATCAGAATAAACTATAAATTTCGCTTTCCTGCATTACTTATTTATTACCCAGTATTCCTTAAAGGAGCATAGTATCGCAACAAAATTTTTAAACATATGTCTATTCTGAGCCTTCACTTTCTTTCAGCCCTTGTCATTACCTTAAAGTTTCTATACAATTTGCCTTCTCTATGTATGTGCTAGGCAATGCCATTATCTATTCCCTTACGGTTTGGACATGTCCCCATCTGGTCAGTTATCTGTCAGAGGGTGTTTTAAATATGGTTCTTAGCCAGAATTATATAAGATATTACCAAGACAACTATTCACCCTAACCTAACCTAACCCTCGAATTTATTGCTATCTTAGTGAAATATTTCTTTCGGTTGTTTGCATAAATGTCATATATACTTTTGCTATGTTTTTAATGTCTGTCTAGTGTTGGTCAAAAGTCTAATATATCCGGATATTTGATGATACCTTAAACAGTTAGATTGTTCTCAATATAGTAACCACTACCTCCCTACGACATCATTTGAAACCAACCGCTATTAAAGAGATATTGACGATAAGATGTCTCAAAATATACTTAAATGGTCATTGTCGCATGGATCAGTATAAAGTCTGATTAATGAGTTAAAAATGTGCTCTACATGTGTATTAATAAAAGAATATGTCAACGATATTTGCATTACAAAAATGTGAATATATTTTTTATACCCTACAAATTGTATTGCGCTCACCTTTAAGTATACCGTTCGACACAGAATCGCTTTCTGGGTCGATTTAACAGGCTGGTTGTCCATGTAAAGCTTATATCGATGAAACTTGCTACATATTATTATTATTATTATTATTATTATTATTATTATTATTATTATTATTATTATTTTGGCCTTAGGATGAAGCTTTTCAAAATTGATCATATTCGCTCCAATATTTCAGGTACCTTCCATACAAATGTTCCTCCCCGAATGGGGTTTTAAATTCAAACGAAATTTGGAACAAGAAAGTCTTATAATATTTAAACCGACGTGGTAAAATATGCGTGGTTGATTCATTATTTCTCATAGGTCCCATATAAACCCCTTCCCAAATATTACTTTAAAAGACACAAATCTCACATATACGTTAGTATTGCAATAAAATCAGGTAAAATTAAGATAAATATAAGCAAAAATCGATGAGCAAAGTTATACGAGGGTTGATTCCAATTTGGCAAATTCGTACAGCTCCCATACAAGCCTCGAATAAATTTAACGTAGATGTTAAAGTCACTATAATATAGTGAACACCTAAGAATAAATTAAAAAATCAAATTATACGAGGATAGTTCATTAATTTTTCGTAACTACCACTTTTAACCAATCATGTGGTGTAGAGCATAGTATAGTCGGGTTTGACAAACTACACTGTCCTAATTGTTTAAAATACACATTTATATTCAATAATCATATTAAATTGATTTGTATAATAATAATTATTAACCAAATAATATTATCATTTCTTACAAAAATAATTTTAAATATCAAAATCAATATTAACATAAATAGAATTTTATTATCTTTAAAAAAACAAACAAAAATTATATAATCGAATTTATATTATTTGCATTTTTATAAATCTCTCATAAAACGTTTATTAAAATGTGTTTATAAGAAATAAAAATATATGTTTATGAAATATATGGTTAATATATGATATTCTAATGGCTAAAAAACGTTTTGTAATTGTAATTTTATGGGTCACGATTTTTTTATCTTTGTTGTGCGAACATATATTTTGTTAATAAACAAATATTTAATGTTTTTATTAAATATTTTTATAATATTTTAATTTTGTTATTATTTCTTAAAACGAGAAAAATATTAATAAGAAATGTCATATATATCTGATTTCTATATTAAGTATACGCCACATATGTTACAGAAATTATTAAATATTACGTATACGCAACATATGTTATGAATGCAATATTAAGTATACGCTACATATGTCACGAAATACAGGAAATTTTAATATTCCTTAAATTGAAAAAAGTATATTGAAATTGTATTTCTCATTTGTATTTTTTATTCAAATCTCTTGATTTCCAATTATAAAGGATTTTCTGTATAAATCTCTTTTAAATAATAAAGCATTACGACAAGGTTATATGTTAATTTGTTTGCCAAAATAAAAGTAAAAATACTGGTGAAGTATTATTTAAAATTTTAAATCGAATAGAAAATAATATTATTTGTATTTTTTTAGCTCATTATGAAAAAAGAGACCCTCTCGATGTATATTTAATAGAATGCAAAAAAAATTAGAAAAATTTAATAAAATAAACTTGTGTCAGGAACTTCTATTCTCAAAATTGTTAAATCAATGTTGCTATATTGACCTTAATATTGTCCGTAAATCACTGTTATCCAAACTATTCCTCTGAACTGGATAACCTACTAAATATAAAGCACCAATAATAAAAGCATAATAAAGCACCAATAATAATTAATATAGTAACGGCAGGTATCCTTGCTTACTAAAATAAGTACACCTTTAATGCCTTCTTCTACACAGAACTAATTCCGAAAATCGATTTAAAGTGATCAGTATTCCGCTATTATTTTGTGTTATTAAAATTATATAACCAGAAAACGCCATAAGTACTAAATTCGGTTCACAACTTCCTCATATATCATCATTGTCTAAAATCACCACAAATGCCATAAACATATGGATGGTATATGGATGAGTTCATAATTTTTGTCCCTGCATCCCGATGCAGTGCATTATATTGTCGGACTTGATTGACCTTTAAAGAAAAAGTTCTTCAGCTTAGTAGTACGGATTAAATTAACACAATTTCAAAAACAACGTTTTAAAATGAAGCGTATTCTAGAAAAGACCAATCGAAATTAAAGTTTCCTAAGATCGGCAAATTCTGGGCCACAAGGTGGTTAAGTTAAAATTTATATTTTTTCCTACAGCTTTCAAAGGTTGCTGCATGTGTGCGAGTGTTGTCATGGTCAATTGTTATTGGACCAGGTTTCTCTTTTGCCCATTTTCAACAGCTCTTAATAGAAAAGCATTTATCATTCTACCAACTAAGGAGCATTACCTTGGCGTCATCGATATTCGAAGAATATAGGATTGCACAAAAGCTGTATGGATCAACCTTCGTAAACTTTTAAATATATTAGATTAATTTTGTTAGAATATCAACGCATATCTGAGATTTATGTGCTTCAAAGCAATCTTAGGAAGTAGAAGTGCTACATACTGTTTGTAACATACACCCACCTTAAATTATACCATTCTATTCACAACTTCTTTCTGAGTCAATTAAACGATACCCGTCCGTCTGTCTGCTCGTTCGGCTGGCTGTCCATGTAAACGTGAATACTCTACTGGTCGCAGTTATTGGTTATCTTGCTACGATTCGCCATGTTTGGGCCAATATTTTAGGTACTCCTTCAAGTGTTCTCCTGAAATGATTTTTATAAAAGTCCTAAATATAAAGCGATTTTAACGAAATTTAACAAAAATAAGTATAATGGTACTATGATCATATTAACAAAAATCTATGTACAAGTTAAAAGAGGATAATTTCTTCCCATTCCCATTTAAAACCTTCACGAAAATTCATTTTAAAATGCATAAATGTAAGTTTCACAATAACAAATCCGAAATTAAAAATATGCAAGGGTCGTTCATTATTATTCGTAACTACTATTTTTAACCAACATCATGGTGTAGGGTATTACATAGGCTTGATCTATTACAATACATTTACATGTTTTTGATTTAACTTGTAATTTCCTCTCAAATTAAACATATATAATGCATTCAATAGATATGTATACATAAATATGTATGTATATGTATCTTCAGACAAACTATAACATTTAGTAGATTCTCTCCGAAAGCATTCATCTTTAATTATTATTTGTAAAGTAGAGTCACTAGTAGAATAAAAGGTGTTAGAATTCTATATTTTTCAAGAAAAAAGAAATCATTTTATATAAAATCCCAAGTCCTTAATTTTCTCTTTTAAATCCTTTAATATTTAGTTTTGAGATTTACATGATGCAAGTCTATTCTTATAAAAAGGCAATTATCTTTTTTTTTCAATTTGCCCCTTAACATACATACTAAGTTTAAATTACATACTTCAAATGAAAAACGTATAGAAAATGAGAGCAAGAGTGCAAAAAAATATTTTCCAAATTGTTGTGTTAAATTTCTTTTAAAACAAAATATTTATATACAAATACTAAAAGTGTTTATATACATATATATGTGTGAGTATATGTACATATATATGTATACATGTGTACAATTGAACAACCACTCAATTAGCATATAAATAGGCCAAGTCAAGCATGCAACTCACACACTCAATCTTTTAGGACTCTTCTTTTTTTTTAAAAAACATTTTATTCCACTTCATGTGAAAAAATTTTATAAAAAAACAACATAATACGACTTGTAGAGTACAAGTGTATGTGAGAATACATACACATGCATGTGAAAACAAAAAATCTATCTTTTATATTTATTTATATGTACAAGTGCGTGTGTGTATTCATGTGCGTATGTAGTTTACAAATTTACACACACATTTATGCAAATAGATGGACTTGTGTGATGACCTCTTGTTTGAATTTTTTTATAATTTTTCTGCTCTATCAGGGACTTATGTAAGTATATGAACACGTAACTCCTCTTTCATTTTTTCTCAATATTGTTGTTATTATTTGCATATTATTTGCCGTTTTTGTTAAGAACATAAGGACTGAGATTGAAAAATTCTTAACAGACATTTTTCATTAAAACTTTTAACCCAAGTATTATTTGATTTTTTTTTTTTATCAAGTTAGCTCTGTTAAACTTGTCAGTTATTATATTTAATGTCAAACAAATAAATTAAACTGAGTGAGCAAAAAAAAAGAGTTCCAAACAAGTTATCTGAAATAATATTCTTGCTGCATAATGAATGACGAAATGAATGTAGCGGCAGATTTTTATGTTGCTGATGCTCGAGGAAATATTGAAGAAAAGTTTAGAACCTAAAAGATGTCAAAATTTCCCAAAAGGTTTTTGGCATGACAAGCAATGCGCAGTTGCTTTAAAGGAAGCAAAACATTTTTTACAACGGGGTCTATCAAATTTACATCAAGGAATGTTTACAAAAAAGGCTACATTCATTCATTATATTTCATAATGTGTCCATTTATTCTTGGCCTCATTTGACTTACTATCACTATGGTAAACAAGTCCTTTTGTGGTACAAGAGCAATCTTGTGGTATTTGTACCGAGAAAGGCGAACTTCCAAACTGCCCGGACTTAGGGCCATAAAAAGATATTGGGCTCTTGTTAAAATAGAATTGAAGAACACAAAAAAGGTGTCTAAAAACGTGGTAGATATTAAATGGAGATAGACCACTCAATCAAGCAAGTGACAGAAAGCACTGTAAAAACGTTACTTCAAGGTTTTCCGAAAATTTGTTCGATCTCTCTCCTTACAAGTCAATTTTCTGAAGACAATATAAGTATATATTCTTGTCAAGAAAGATATTTAAAATTTAAATATTTTTTTTTTTAATTTAATTTAATTTAATTTAGAAAATATTTTTATTTTATATTATGAAACTAAATTTTTTTGAAATATTTTTATATGTTTTAAAACGATTTATATGACTTCTGTCCCTTTGTAAAAGATTTTACTGTTTGCCGTACAACCTTAAATTATACGATTTTGTGTGTATTTGTTAAAACAACTCGAGCTTTTTGCTATTGTTTGTTGTTTTATTTAAACATTTTTTAAAGGTTTTCATTTAGAACAAAACTGACATTTTAACATTCCCATTTATTGAAATTGAAGGGTCAATGCAAATATTATCAACATCAACATTTGCAGGACATACATTACTTAGGGGCAGATGGCGACATTGTCCTAGAAATGTTATTGGAGTTATAAGTCGATGGTAAGACCAATTTTATTACACTATATAGCACTCTGGTGGAATTAACTCGAAATCTCCTCGAACATCTCGAAATTTAACTCAGTCTTTCGAAGATTGGACCTACATGTGGACCTACATCGATAAGGACCTTATTTTCAATTTTCAACTTCTTATTACCAACAAATTCACTTTGGTGGTCAACTGCATTCCTTCCCCATCGTGCTTAGGACATTTACTTATCACGAAGAAAGAATGCGGCTATTGGCCTTCTTTCATTGAAGTGTACGTAGCATTTACACCGATGGCTCTTAAAATTGAGACAAAGTTGTGAGAAATATCCTCGTTCAAGAATATAGAATTCATTAGAAAATCTGAAAGACTTCCAAAGAATTTAGAATTGTATGTCGAGATTAGTGCTATTTGAATCGAGGTATCATTTTTTCAACGAAAGCATGTCTTCAAATAGGTCCCTAACAGCTGTCTATAAGACATCAAAACCAGTCCTGGAATGCTGCGCATTATTAAATTCGATGGCATACATTCGAACTTTGCGCTGTACTGTCACTAACATGGGACTAGTAAGAGTCTAAAGATTTGTCGGAAAGAGGAGTGAACCTCAAGATGAAGACATTGATCATCCATCGCCGTGGAATGCTCCGCATCATTAAATACGATGGCAGAACATTCGAACATTGCGCTGTACTGGCTGCACTAACACAGGGCTAACTAGAGTCTGATAACGTGACGAAAAGAGAGGGCGAACCGCACAGATAAACATACTGATCATCTGTCTGGTTAACCACTCACCAGCTGTAAAAAATGTTTAGAAATTATGAAAAAAATTAATTTGGCCTACTTTGGCTAAGATTGGACATATAGGATAGATGGACATTTTCGCTTTGGACGTCAGCGACTTCTTAAAAATAAAAAACGTTATTTAAATTTATGTAAGAATTATGCCATTTGATGTGATCTACGTAAGTGATATTATTGAACGATTACAACAGAGAAGTGTATCTATATGGGAGCTACTATTAATTTTGAACCGATTTTTTAATCCGTGTGTAGATTTTATATTCATAAGTATAAAATTTCCTTTGCGAAGAGCGCAAAGCTACCGGAAATATTCCACACTTCATGACCATAGAGCTGTTCCTAAATTGCGATCACAAGCTTAACATGGACAGCCGTTCTGACAGACATCATAAAAACGGCCCAGCAAAGCGATCGATACATTTGAAAATGCATATTACAAAATTCTCGAGAAACTTCAAAATCTTTCCATCACTTTAAACATTGGAAATGTTTTCTAATTTCTTATAATTGTTGTCATTGTCCAGAAAATCTACTAGAAATGAAATGTTTTCCATGGTAATACTGTAAGAGCTACTAGTTATAGTCAACATTTGGTCAAGTGATTCATGTATACATTATGCTGATAATACAAGCGTAACAGATTTTATTGTATTTAAGAAATTTATAAACTCTGCACTTCTACGAATAGTTAATGAAAGTATGCTACGCCTTTCATTAAGTATGTAACATACGTATAATTTGATAGAAATGTAATCATGTACTTCACAATGAAAACTTCAACTTATTGATGCCAATAAAATTAAATATATTTTTAGTCTAATAACAATAATTTTTGTAAGTATATCTTTAGATAATAGAAGCCTTTTCACTCAACATATTTCTAAAACATATTGCGACCACCATATAATTGTTAATTTTTTAACAATAATTTTATTTTTGATCATATTGAAAAAAATATTCTTTTCTGTGTGCGTCCGTTTGGAAATACAAAAAATTTACAAATATTATTAAATTTGTTTTTCTGAACTTTAAATTAAACCTTGAACTAGACCTGAACTAGAGCTTAACAAGAACTAGAACTGAACAAGATCTTAACTAGAACTGAACTTGAACTGAACTAAAACTGAACTAAAACTTAACGAGAATCCGAACTACAATTAGAACCAAACTAGAACTGTAAAAGAACTTAACTAGAACTGAATTAGAACTAAACTAAAGCTAAACTAGAACAGAACAAGATCCAAACTAGAACTGAACTAGAACTGAATTAAAACGGAACTAGAACTGAACTAGAATTAAACTAGAACTAAAAACACTTATTGCTTGACAACTACAATAACTTAAGCTAAAAGGTATTTAATTTTCGTCATACTCTTTCTTATATCCTTAATTGTATCATTTGTCTTGATACACAACTACATATGTACATAGTTTTCATGCTATTTATAGTAGTTTTAATTAGATGTTAGAAGAGATTTTATTGTTATTGTGATTTTACTGAAATTGAAAAAAAGCTAAAAGAGAAAAAAGAACTTTTGTCTATTAGACAAAAAGAGAACCATTTCATTGTCACAATTTTCATGATTATTGTCACAAAACAGAAGATCTGCCATTGAATGTATTTAATTATGTCATTCTATGCAACTACTAACAAGATTACATGCATTTTCGCCGTATGTAGATAAAAACCATTAATTTTCTATTCGAGATTTTTCAATTTAAACAGCAAAAATTATTTGTAATTATAGTTGAATTGAAACAAATCTAAAAATTTTAATGACTTTAATGAATTTGATCCTTTTTTACAGCAAAAGCACTTAACTGTTTTTTAAGGATTTCAAAAAGGATTAAAGATGTACCAAAATAAAATCGTTTCTTTGTTCTTTTTTATTATTAAACGGATTCTACTTTTCTATAAAATTTTAAAGACATTACATACATATACACCTATAGCATACATATACATACAAATATCGTTTATAATAATTATTTTTTTGTGAGCATTATTACTTAATAACTAAAAATCGTTTTCAAAATTTATAAAATTCTCATACTTTGGCCTCGACGATTAAAAAAAATAATTAATAAAAATTATTCTGATGTTGTTGTGGCATCAGCATCAGCACTAGTATTAGCTTCGGTAGTAGTTGGTGCGGGTTTAGGTGGAGCACCAACATAAATTTGCTTACGGATAATAAAAGGTGGACGTACACTGCCAGCCAGACTGGCGACTTGACTCTTAACACCACCTAAAGTGCTTTGCAAAGAATTCAAAGCGTTTTGTTTAAGAGCTGTTTTCTGTTGGACCAAAGATCCAACTAAAGCTTGGACTTGTTGTAATTTACCAGCAATAGCAGATTGTACGCCTTGTAATAAAGCGGCAGGATTTACAGCGGGAGCAGCTGGAGCAGAGGCAGGAGCTGAGGGGGGAGCACCTTAAATTACATTAATCATAAAATTAGTATTTTACACTTTTCTTCAATTCACATAATATTTGAAAACACAAAACACATTCACACACCTTGATGTATAGTGACTATTTTAAAAGCCTGTGTTTCGTGCATCAAAGCAACGGCAACACACAAAACAAACACAAATTTCATCATTTTGACTAATTTTATAGTTTTTTTAGTTAAAATAATCCTTTAGGGTTTTTGTGATTTTAAATTCACTTGTTAAATATATTTTTTTTTTGCGCTGTTTTGCTATTTTTTATCCCAGACACACCTCTGTTTCGCTTGAAAGTCTTTTGAATACTCTCGCTTAATTTTCGTTTCAAACGCAGTTTAAACTAGACAAAAGCTTTTTATATGACTATTTTTTTCTACCATTCAGATATTCAATAGTGGTCAGAACAGAAAGCGTCCATAATTATTTGTTAATAGATTTTTTGTTCTTTATATGTCTGTAAGTGTCTCTGCTGTGTTTTCAAAAAAAGAAGATTTTTTGCTTTTAATTATTAATAAAACATATCAGCTGCTCATCAACACCAAAATTATAATAACTTATTCATATTTATATTTGCTAATTATTAGTGAAGGGCTACAATCATTTCGTTAATTCAGTAAAGAAAAATTTATGTTTAAATCGAAATTAAACCAGAATTTTAACTAGAACTTGAATTAAAATCTGAACAAGAAATTGGTTAGGAACATGAACTAAGATCTGAGCTATAACAATGACTAAAGCATTGTATAGAAACTGAACAGGAGCTGGATATAGGACCTGAAAACTACATCCTAAAGTAGAACCTAAACTAGAACCTGAATCGGAACCTGAACCTGACCTAGAATCTGAACTAAAAACTATACTAGAGCTTGAATTAAAAAATGAACTAGAGTCTCAACTAGAACCTGACTTAGAATCTGAACTATAACTAGAACTGATCTATAACTAGAACTGAACTAAAACTGAATAAGAACTTAATTAGAACTGACTAGAATTGAACTAGAACTGATTAAGAACTTAACTAGAACTGAACTAGAATTGAACTAGAACTGAACTAAAACTGAATAAGAACTTAAGTAGAACTGAACTAGAATTGAACTAGAACTGAACTAGAACTGAATAAGAACTTAATTAGAACTGAACTAAAATTGAACTAGAATTGAACTAGAACTGAACTATAACTGAATAAGAACTTAAGTAGAACTGAACTAGAACTGAACTAGAATTGAACTAGAACTGAACTAGAACTGAATAAGAACTTAAGTAGAACTGAACTAGAACTGAACTAGAATTGAACTAGAACTGAACTATAACAGAATAAGAACTTAAGTAGAACTTAACTAGAACTGAACTAGAATTGAACTAGAACTGAACTAGAACAGAATTAGCACAGAACTAGAACAGAGCTCACTTTAATTTAAAATTCACTGTAGAAATATAAATTTGTTTGTTTAATTTTACCAACGAAATTACTTTTACACCCAACCCAATATATGTCAATAAATGATCATATTGTAAATTATTTATGCGCACGCTTCTCATTCATTCGAGCACAGAGCATGAACATAAACGCACACTAATGCTTTAAGCGTGAGACACCTTACATAGTAACTACTAACACAATGAATAATTAAAACTACAAAAACAATAGCAAAAATAAATTAACAACAAAGTGTTGTTCGAACGCGTCGCTAGTTCGACAACTTAAACTAAAAAATGAATTAATTGATATGTGAGACAGGTAAGTTGTCATAGAATGAACAGCATGGCGATCTTAATGTCTAGAGTCTATTACATTTTCAGAAATATATTTTTGTAGTCATAAATTGAAATGAGCTTAAGCGGGTTTTATTTAAACGCAAAATCTTAAATCATTTTTACATACTGGTTGCTTAGAAGTATCTTAAGTTTAATTAGATAGATTTAAATACAAGATACAAAACTACATACTAAACTCATTTTATTTATTCTAAGTTTATTTATTTGTTTAAGACATTTTTTTCTTTTTCAAAATTCTCTAAACTAAATAAATGCAAAATATTTATACTGAAAAAATAATAAAAGTGATGAGTTCAATAGTAATAAAATCAGAAAAAAGAACTTTAGAAGGTAAACTGGTAGAATAAAATTAATTGTTAGATCTTTAGTCAAAAAACTAAAATCACCATCATCATTAAGTTGTAGTTTTTTCTCTTTTGAAAAGTATTCGTATGAAAAGAACTAAATTAATACTGTATTACTATTGTTAAAATTAAAGGTTAAAAAATTGTTGATTTAAGCTAAACTCTTAATTAGATTTTAAACTTGTTTTTTTTTTTTTTTTTTTTGCTGATAGAAAAGAACAAGAAGCCAATGCGTTCTAACGAGTCTGGATTATGTTCTTTGATATCTCTGTTTATATTTAGTTAACCTTGTAGCCAGTTTATTTGTGTTAATTTATTTGTTTTATTTATTTAATTTTTTGTTTTTGCTTTTCATTTGAGAATAAAAACATATATTGAACTACAGATATGAATGTTTGGGAGAAAATATTTGATTTTGCTATTTTATCTTCAAAAGCTGAAGAATTTCAAAATTTGTTTAAATTTTATTTCTAGTTTGTTAAAGATTCTTTATTTTAATAAAAATGGTATGACTTTTTTCATGCATTGAAAATAATAGCTAACTAGATTCTACTACAGTTTATAAAATAGTCAGGAAATTTTCAAAAAAACTTAAGTCAAATTTATTAAAGAGACTCTAGTCTAGTTTATCAACCAGGCTCTGGGCCACTTTGTAAATAGACTTTAGTTGATCAGTTAGTTCGGAAGGTTGTATTCTGAGGACATATCAATTGGGTCGAAAAAATATATGATCCCGTTGTGTTACTCAAAGTAGTCAGCATTCGCAACAAATTGTATATAGTCTGACACAGCCACCAGTTCTTGAAAGAAATGATAAGAGTGATTTTAAATCCAAATTACTGAGATCACTCTGCAATAGCTCCAAAAGTACTCTCTCAAAACTTTCCCGTATCTGGATAAATACACAGGAGATGGTGGAGGTTTTCTCCTCTGTCTCATCACGACAAATTCTACAGGAGTTGTATAGGCAAGCCCCATCCATTTGTCATGGTTGACCAAAACACTATGACCAGTTAGTACCGATATCCTGTCATGTCTCCTGCCAAAGCTGAGAAGCCGTTAGTCTTATCGGCATTACACGTGAGCAAGAAGCATTCCATACATACATACATACATACATACATACATACATACATATATACATACATATATATACATATATACATATATACATATATACATATATACATATATACATATATACATATATACATATATACATATATACATATATACATATATGCATACATACATATATACATATATACATATACACATATATACATGTATACATATATACATATATACATACATTCATACATACATACATACATACATACATACATACATACATATATACATACATACATACATACAAGCATACATGAATACTAATGTTTTTCTTGACATGTGACAAAGGTGATTCTACCAGGGGGCCAAAAACTCGACACCAAGTTCAGTTTCCCGCCTCACCATATCAGGGACTTCTTTAGAAGTAAAGGTTTAACAACAGATGTAAAGATTCATCCCACACATCTTAGATTTAATCCCAAGGTGTAACCGACAGCCCTCCTGCAAGTGTTTATAGCCATGAAGGCCCTATTCGCCGGATTGACACTTGGACCACATGAGATGCTCCAGTTACTCAAGGTCTTCAGTGGCGACTCTATACAGTGGTACCGAAATCGCAACTGCAACCTCACCATCATATGCCACAGTGAACGAACCCATGGTATTCAGTCCATTCACTGCTGTATTCAAAAATAAAGTAGATAACAGTCCTCCTTGTGGAGTATTACCTTCTCAGCTAGTTTGCTTACTGTTACTTCTTAAATATTATACGTTCACAATTAAATTATATTTTTTCTGAAATTAAGTTTCAACCTTTAATTAAAGCTCCTTTATTTCCTAATTTTCATATTCACATTAAGATAGTTTTACCTCCTGATAAAATCAAAAAATAAAGTTTGACCAGAAATAAAAACTTAACTCACATATACATGAATATACATATGTGTGTGTAAGAATAAATATAACATTAACGTTTGTATTTGAAGATTTATGGTTTATCGTCGTATTACATTTGACTTTTGCTTTGCCATTTGGTGCGTGAACTTTGACTTTGAAATAAAAAGTAAAAGTATATCTTACAATAAGTTTATGTGTATGCGTGCATGGGTTTTTATGGATGTGTGTGCCTTTATTTTATGTACAAATAATAAGCATCAAAGTGTATTAAAATCAAATCGTTTGTAATTCATTAGCATTAACATGTATCACATTTTCGGATTTCCTTTTTTCTTTTCGTTAAGGATTTAAAAGAAAATCCTTTAGATACGATAGAAACCACAAAAGCATGAGTCTTGATTTATAATGCGTATAAAATTTATGGTCAATATGTTTATAAGGGATGCTAAAAAGGAGTTATTGTATAAAAAAATTATATCTTAAATATAAAAGAAATTTAAATAGTGAACATAATGATGTTTAAGAGATTTGACTCTAATTTATTTAATAGACCTTTTTTAATGTCGTTTAAAGGATTATACTACATTCCACTTAAAACAATTGTAGGATTAATCCTTTCTGAAGGATTTACTAGAACAAAATGTCTCAATATTTGACCACAGAAAATACTTTTAATTACTTTAGTTTTATACTGCAATATAACCTTGATTGTGACCACTGGATTTATAATATCTTTTTTCAAAAAAGGTGCGTCAAATATACCCTGATGCATATTCCTATAAACTCATTTAATTTTTCACTTCTTTTTCTTATCTTTGTTATTCTTTGTTGAGAGGCAAACTTACGGTACTTTTTTAAAGTAAACTAAATTTTCCCTTAGATTTACTGTTCGCCCTATTCATGGGATCACATGTTCTTGCCATTATTTTATATGAAATAGTTTTATAAACGCCTGAAACCTGAAAATTGATTTTAAATACAAGTTGGAACGCTGTATGAAATTACGCCTTTTAATATAACACAGGAACACTTAACGAGATATAAAATCAGTTATATTTTTGGCTATAACTTCTTTTCTACTGAACCAATTTTGATAAATTTTAAAAGTACATATAATGACAAAACTTAGACATTGCCTCAGATGTCGGTCCTTATCTTTTAATATACATAACAGATTTTGGTGCAGAAAACTTCTCAGGACTTCAACAAATACTCAGACCAAATTTTATTAAGCTCTGTAAATTAGTGTGGATGTGAGCGTGCCACCAACAGACTGACAGAAAGACAGCGTTAGCGTTACATATGAAATGACAAAGTTAATATACCCTCTTCACCACTTGTGATAGTGCAGGGTATAAAATCAACCACAAATTAAAATGTTTTTAATGAGAACATATCGATTTGTTTTCAGAATATTCCAATTAAATCGATAAATTTCATTACGTTTTAACATGCCCATACCCAGTCCGATTAAGATTCACAATAAAGGGTTTCATGACCAAAAAATGTTCCAGTAGATAAATTTGGCGTAAAATTTAACATTCGCAAAGCTTGATGCGTTATTTCGCTTCAAAAGGACTAAATTACAGTTCGCAAAGCTTGATGCGTAATTTCGCTTCAAAAGGACTGAATTACAGTGTTTGGAATGATGTTCGTTGCTCACATTTTACGAAGAGGTGGAAACGTAAAATTGAAAAAGCCAGTGCTCAAAAAACAGCATAAGGAAGTATAAAAAAAGAAAATCCTGATGGCGTATTTATGCTTTCGTTTTGATCATTATTAATCTTTAATATGTTCAGATCTGACTTTGAATGGTGGAGCTATACACAATAAACCAAAATGGCTGTATTTTTGGCAAAAAAAAAATATTATTGCTGTTCTGTTCCTTTAATTCAAGGGGTGACTGGTATATCATTTTTTTATGGGAACTGACCCACCCTAGCATACTTAGCCCTCAATTTTTTTTAAATAATGACCAAAACAAAAGCATAAAGACTTTATCAGAACTAAAACTAAAAATAACGCAAGTTTAGGAGGAAATTGTTTCCGATATTCTCAAAAAATTAGTGGAATCAATGCCAGAGGTATTAAAATAATCTAATCTAATGAATCAACCACCTAATATAAATGCTGTAGAGACTGATAAACTTATGTACATTTATAGAAAAAACAAGAAAATTATTTTTTAATTCTTAAAAAAAATTATGTGCATTTATAGGAATATGCACCGGTGTATGTAAATATATGCAGGAATTGGGCGAAAAACATCCTTCCAACCAAACTAAAGTAATAATAAAAATTTACTTATAAACATACAAATGTAAAATGTCTGTTTTACTATAAAAATCACAGTTACGCATCAGTGTTTTCTTGTTGCAATAAGCTCCTCATATTTAATGGTTCTGTATAACACACGTTAATTCGTTACGTGAGTGAATGTTATGTGACTCGTTATGTTGGCAAGTGTGAGTTTGTATGTATATATGTATATGTGTGTTATTATGTTAAAAGAACCTTAACATTCGCAATGGCAACGTAAATCAAACGGTAGACAAAACAGATAGTCATTCAGTCCAATATTATGCCACAAACTGCTTATAAACTAAGAAAAGGATTTCATTTAGTTCATTTATTTTAACCCTCAAAAAACGTTTAATTCAAATTTATTGACTTTTAATTTTCACTAAAAGTATTTCATACAATCAATTGCCATAAGAAATTTTATTGTAAAAAGGCTGGAAAGGATAAAAAATAAAAAGTGGATTTAATAGATAAATACGAAACTAAAGGGAGTTATAGGAAGATTTATGAAGAGGTTATATTTAAAATATATTGAGCGAAGTAATAGATAATTTATAGTCGCCATTTTTCTACAGATAAACCAAGGTCAAGTTGATAAGTTGTTTCTTAACTAGTCTAAAGTCTAGACTTAACTAAAATTTACTTAAGTAGATTTCAATCTCGTGTGCTAACTAAAATGTAAACCCTTATACTAACTAAGTTTATATATCTAGTTTTTAGTTTAATTTTGAACTGGAATAAATTTATAATTTCTAATAACTGTCCTTCGCTTCAGATCAGTTACTTAACTGTGCTGCAGTCCAGTTTCTTAACTAGACTAAAGTTTGTTATTTAGATAGATTTTAGTCCAGTTACTTTACTGCACCTTAGTACAGTTTCTTAACTAGACGATAATTTTTTTTTTTTACTTTAGACCAGATTCTAAACTATACTTTAGACTAAATGATTAAGAAGACTTTAGTGTAGTATTTAGCTGGATTTTAATATATAACTGGGAACACTTAAGCCTGATCATGAGCTAGACTTTAGTCTTGTTATACCCTCGATTACCACAAGTGTTGATGAGGGTGTATTTACTTTGGCATTCCGTATGTAATGCCAAGAAGAAATTATGTAAGACTCCGTAAAGTATAATCATGTCAAATTAGGCATGTCCGTCTGTCTGTTGGAAAAATTCCCACATTTAAAATAATTTTCAGAATGCAATGGAACATAGTTTTTGTTGTTTGGTCCATTAGGAAAAGAAGTATACAACGATAACTCAGACAACCTCAGAATTCCGTATGGATCTTGACGGAATATAACTATAATATATATAATATAAAAATTATTTCTGTACTTCTCCTTAATATATGTTACTAATTTGACCAATATCGACCTATATTTTCATATAGCTCCAATATAAAGTCACTTTCTTCATAACTGCTATATAAAAACTAATTTCACTGATAACGTCACGATTTGATGAATATCGGTTCATATTTGGCTAAAGCTTTTAATAAAGTCCCTTTCCGGAAAACTTTTGACCACTATTGAAAACATAAGACCATAAAAATTTGTACAATAATTTAACAATTATTAGCCACATCCGGTTATGACACCCCCGGAAAAGGGTGTTTGATTTAAAATGTTCTCAAATATGTATCAATTACATTGAAAATATTGACCAGTATTTAATTAAACTTAACTTTTATAAAAAAGTTTAATTCTAGTTTGTTAACTAGGATTTAATGTAATTTCTAGTTTCGAAATAACTTTGATTTATTTAATAAATCTTTATCCTGAAATTTTACACGACAAATGAAATTAAGTTTAGTTCCGAATTATAAAGAAAATATTATTTAGAAAAGTAATCGCGAAATTCGTGATATTTAGTTAATTTCAAAACAAGTTTTATACCATATAACGGTATCAAAAAATTTCAATATTTTGAAATCTCACCTTTTTTCCGATATAAAGTTCTATGAAAAAAAACTCTTATACATTTCTTTTTTTGCATGATAAAAATTTTATTATAATTATGAATGGATTTAAGTCCGTATGTATGTATGTATGTATGTATGTATGTATGTATGTATGTATGTATGTATTTTGTTGTTTATATTAAAATCCTAATTTCCCTATTCAACAATGAAACTGATTATGATTGAAAACGTTCTATAAATATTATCGTGAACTACCTACTTTATTCATTTGGAATTTTTAATTTCAAAAATTATTAAATTTTGCCAATTAATTTTTATTTTTTATTAAATGAAATTTACGAACATACATACGCACAATGCGTTCTTAAACCATTTTAAAATACAGTTAAATTTTTTTAAGTAATTCATACACATTCATGTAAGTGCTGAACTTTTTATGTGAGTAGTTGTTTAGTAGTTGAAATAGTTATGCCCTACACCACCGTACGTGGTTGACTATTATGCATTTTTACTGATGTTTGTAACATACAGAAAAAATGGTGTTACACCCATTTCTAAGTATATCGTAAGTCGCAGAAGCAATTTCTTAGTCGATTTAACGTTATCTGTCCGTCTGTCTATCCATCCAGCTGGCTTTCCATGTATTATTATTTTGGTCCAAAGGGGAACCCTAATTGAAATTGGCTATGTGCGGTCCAATATTTCATAAACTTCCCATACAAATGTCCTTCCGGAATAGACGTCATAAATAAAAAGCGATTTTAACAAAATTTTACAACTATACGTCTTGCGATATTCTAAAATGATATGCTTTGTTATGCATTAAATATCTGTCGATTGCATCACATAGGTCCCATATAATTACTTGTAACTCCCAAGAAACCTCCCTAAAAAAATTAAATTTAAAATGCATAAATTTCACATACATATTAGCGCCACAGTAATGTACTGCACACTTAAGAATAAATCAAAAAATCAAATTATACGATGGTCGTTCATTAATTTTTCGTAACTACCATTTTTAGCTAGCAATATTGTGTAAGGAATTTGAAAGTCGGGATTGATCAGTTCTTAATTTCTTTTGTATGCTTAAGTGTGTAAGTGCTGAGTTTCATATGTGTAGTTGTTTAGCAGTTTAAATAATTTTTACTATTTTCATGCTGCTACTGAATTCCGGCATTTCATTTAAGCGTTTTTTTTCATGCGATCGTGTAAAGCATTTTTAATGAATTAATAAAGAAATAAAAATAGATTTTTTTAAGTTTTTATTTAAAACATAACTATTTAAAATAATTATATTATTTTATTTTAATCTTTTTTTTGTTGGTTTTCTTATTACAAATAAGGTTTTGCTCTTTTGTTGTTGCTAATTATTTTTAATTTTGCTTTACTATTTTAGTATTCTAGGAAGTTTGCAAAAAATAGTTTTATAGATTATTTTGAGAGAGAGAGTAAAGACTGCAGATTTGTGACGTTTAAGTGAACATAACAGGAAAAAACGATTACTGTTAAAGTTTCCAGGAAATGCTCTGGTTTAATAAATTTCTAGAACATTTGAAAAGTTTTGTTATTGTCCATCCTTTTTTAATTGTAATTATGGCTTAAATATATAGTAACTTTAAATTATCTATTATTTTTTTATAGATCCTTTATAATAGAGATTTATGTTTTCTATTGTTTAAAATGAAATACCCTAAATGTATCAGATAATTTTTATCTTAAAAAACTTATTTTTGTTAATTAATACACCCTTGGGTGTCATGGAAAATAAACATGACAATAAATCGTTAAAAAAGGGACACCCCAAAAAAATTGCTTTCAGAAAGAAACAAAAAACTACTAAAAAGGGGTACAAACAAATTATAATCCATTAACCATAACTATTATAACACCCTACATCTCGTTGTGTTATTTTTTTTTTTTTTTTTTTGTAAAGGAGCTATAAAAAGTTTTGGAAAGTTGCTAAAATAACAGATCAAAATACTGATACATATGGACGTAGTGGTATTTTAAATTAGGCTCTAGTTCGCTTAACCTCTAATCCTTTAACCCTGAATATATATTTTTGCAATGTGTATAGAACTTTTTGGAGTCAAAATTAATCCCGTTTCATTTGCTACCAAAATAGTATCTAAAGCGTTCACTTAAACTCTACATATATACTTTTGTACCCATTTGGAACCTCATCTTTTTAATTATATTCAATTTGAATGAAAAGATTTGTTTGCAGAAATCTGAAAGGAATGTTTTTTTTTAAATAAATTTAAAGTTTAATTGAATAGAACTTTTGAAGGTTAAACGGAATGAAATATATGTTGGTAGTGGAAGAAAGGCTAAAGTATCTGCTTTCTTATCATATATGTTTTTAAAAAATTTAGGTCTTTCTGATGGATTCCTTTTCTATTTTAATTAAACGATTAGTTATGCAAAATATATTATTTTGATCAAATTTGAAGTTTAATTAAATAGAAAACGCTTTTGAAAGTTTAAAGAGATTAAAAATCGTTTAACACCAGGAAGAAGGTCATATTGTCTGTTTTAAACCCATATATATGTTAGGCACAAACGTATTTGCACCAATCTGATTAACTCTCTGTAAATTTGATGGAAAATTTTATTTTTGCAGAAATACTGTGTGAAAGTTTATTTAAATATAACATTTAAGGTTCTAGAGATTCTGCTACTAAAAGAACGGTTAAAGTGTCTACCCTAACCCAATATATAATCCGTAGGACACTTTTTCAAAAGTAAGCTTTTTAATAAAAAAATATAAATTTTTTTTCAAAATATTGCTGTAACCTTTAAACCGTTTGAGATACCAAGTCGATTTGGAGGAACAAAAAGCAAATAACCTTTGAACCATTTGAGATATATTATTAAAATGATACGGTCCAAACAAAGATGTCCTTAGGTCGATTTGGAGGAGCCAAAAGAAACTATGTGGTCAGGAGCGTAGTCGATGATACACCAAACTTGGGCACCTCAAATATGCAGATTTTTTAATTCACAAAAATTGAATGAACTCGGGCCAAATATCTTCCCACAAATCCTTTCCAGAATAAAATTACTTTTTTATCTTTAAAGTATCCTTAATGTAAGACAACATAAATAAGGTTAACACCCGAAAAGTATTTTCTGCCAAACGGTCCTTAAATCATGACTTATAGGAGCTGGCATTTTGGGTATTTCTCCATAGAACATTTTTTGTATTTTTGAAGAAATTATCCATTTTTAATATTATTAGTGAAAGTATGGTAAAAATGTATTTCATGTGATTATAAGTATTTTTGGGGAAAATATGTTTTTCTGGTGAAAATATGTATTTTTGAAGAAAATATTCATTTTTAGTATTATTAGTAAAAATTGCGTGAAAATGCATTTTGGATGACAATAAATATTTTTGTGAAAATATGTATTTTTATTGAAAATATGTATTATTGGTGACAATATGTATTTGTTGGTGAAATATGTATTTTTAGTGAAAATATATTTATTGATAAAATAATTTTTTGTAGAAGTATGTATTTTAATTGAACTGTATTAAGTATCTGAATTGATCCAAATTTGTACAAAATAAATATAATGTGAGCTAAATATTGAAAAGAACAAAAAATTATGAATAATAATATTAATTAAATTCTATTCACCAAATTTTTCTCTGCCTACTAGAATCGCTAGTTTAATGTTTAAAATATGTTGCTAACTGATTTATTCAAACTAAATACCATAAATAGTTTAACATTCGATAACTGATTTTTATGAAATTTTCATGAAGAGTCCAAAAATTTTCTGTCAACTTAAAATTATCTGTTAACTAGAAATTAAAGCGTTATAGATACATTATTACGTTATTATCTTAAAATTATATAAATAGCACGACGGATGGATGCACATCGTTAAATTTCTTAAAAAAGTGATTATATTGCAAATTCAATGTAGGGTATACACACTTAAATAAATACCAATAATGTATAGTTATTATCAACTTAACATAACCCTTTTTACTGGCCGTTATCAATAAATTGTGTAAAAGCATAAAATAATACAAACAGATACTCACACACATAAATACCAATTTAAAATAATTTATCTAACAAAACATTTAAAAATCCCCAACACTTAAGTAACCAAAGCAACAAGAGATATTATATAAAAACAACAACAACAAAAAGCACTTTATATAGAAAGATTGATTTATAAAGTCCATAATAACATCATCATTAAATAGTATTGTCTTGAGCTAAAAGCTATTTACTCTTAAAAGCAGATCTCAACACAGCAAACAAAAAAAAATAATAATAAAAAAACAATATCCCTTTTTTATCTTTGAAGTACCTCCACAGCTTTTTTCATTCCTCTCGAAAAACTTTCTTTTATTGTTTATTTTAACTGGTTTATTTGTTAGAATTTTTTATATTTATTTTGACCCCTCGACGGGTAATAGAAACTAAACTAAAACAATAAAATAAAATAGAAAACAAAAGAGCTAAAACATGGATCCTTATATTGTCGAGCATTTGCCACCAATATAAACGAACGACAAGGATAATTTAACATGTTGTATTATATTTGCCAGATATACATCTCATCTGGTCTCCCCTTTCCTGTTTTGGCAGTTTATTTTAGATTTTATTTATCATTCTTAGTGTTTCAGTTAGAATTTATTTCGAAAACTTTAAATAAAATTCCATTTTAAACGTTTTTCATTTTCGGTAGAGGAATAAACACTTTTTATCCAAAAAGAAAAATACTATTGATTCCTTTAAACGTAAAGTAAAAAACGTGCTTAAATGGTTATTTTGTATGTTCAGTTGGCTTTTTGCTCCTTTTCTTTATTAAATGTATTGGTTACACTTTTGGCTTGAAAGAGAAAATGAAAAAGGACGAACATGGGAGAGTATTTCCAAAGGTGCATACAAAGTAACAAATAACAGAGAAATAAAAGAGTAAGTTGTTGGATAAAAAAGAAACATTAAAAAAATTATCCTGCATGCAGACAAATGTCATAATATATTCGCGGAAAACGTTTATTGTTATCACCAACATGTTAATTGTAGAATTCATTGATTTCTGATAATTCGTTACTGAAATAAAATTATTTTTATTAAAAAATATTATGGTCGCAATATGTTTGACTGATTACAATTATATTGCCATTAAGCAGCCCGTTAAAAAAACTATTGTTATAAAGTACAATATGTTATTTTCAGTTTACAATTTGTGTTAACATGATAAATAATACATATTTGATTTTGGTGACAATGACAGTATTTTTAGTGGCGATAACAATAATAACACTGGCGATAATAACAATTTTAGTGACTATAACAATATTTTTAGTGGCGATAACAAAACTTCTTTTTATTAACGCAAAATCATAATGCGAATAAAGACACTTTCTATAACAATAACAATATTTTTATTGCAATAACAATATTTTTAGTGTTGATAACAATAACTAAAGTTATTAATGCAAAATCATAGTTCCAAACATATTTTTTCTCTGCGTGTGTGATATGAAACAATTTCTTTTTCGATAAATTGGATGAAAATGCTATTAAGAAATCGCCAATTTCCATTGAATTCGAACATTTGTTTCAGGCGTGAGAATGTTTCAGACAGACCGACAAAGCTAAATTCACTCAGATTTTGATTTTATGAAGTCTTAGGTGAATTCTTCTTAGCGTTATTTTGTTTTATATCTTCTCGAAATATTCTTCTCAAGTTTTAAGGGAAAAATGTATACATTTATTTCAAGAGATTTTCTTGTTATCGAGATCTTTTTAAATTTTTATTAAAAATTTTCTTAAATCGAAAATGTCTATAATTATATGGACATTACATTTTTATTCCGTTTGTAACATCAAAAAAGGATCATTAAACCTCATAAACTATAAATATTCTTGCATCAAAATCTGATGCATCCGTCTGTCTCTCTGACTGTTCTTCTATCTGTTGCTGGCACGCTCACATATTTAGTTGCAGTCGTAAGTCAATGAAATTTGGGAAAACAGTTTATTATTTTCCTATGCAAAAATCTTATAGACCGATTTCTGAGTTAACCTCAAAATTCCAAGTTAAAAACCTTTTTATTTTTTTTAGGTCAATGATATTTGGATCTAACACTAAATTCCTTTATACCTCCTATTTCCTCTTCTGCTAACACATACATCAATTGAATGTGAGCCATTTTAAGAAGAGATATTTAGTGAAAAAGGATATATATTGCAAAAAAACAACAGAAAACGAATAAAAAAATAAAATACATTTATTCTCATACATACAAAGTGGTTAAACGCAAGTACTTAATCCCCAAACGATGTTGCTTCTAGTTTGACCGCAAATTCTAAAAATACAAAAAAAATTCACAAAAAAATATTTATCACTGATACTCACTATACAATAAACACTATTTATACCAGACACTTACAATTACTATATATGTATGAATGTATGTATAAAAAATATCCTGGTACACTCACTGAGTTATACATACAAATAGTGCAAATATAGTTGTTTGCTAATAGAGGCATCCAAAATGGAAAGAGTGAAGGGAGGGATGAAGAGGAGCACATTTAACATGCATTAGATTTAACAACAGCATTTAACAATTTTTTTCTTTTATTTTAAATATTTATTTTTCAGTTGAGTTTCTTTTCACTTTAAAAAAAAAAACTATACCAACGAAAATTGTTAATTAGAGATATATTAAATATGTTGTTGTGTGAGAACCAAATCATATAGCAAAAGTGATTTTTCCCAGAAAAGTTTAAAACCGACATCCGAAAATATCACTGAAACCTAATAAGGTAAAGTATGAATTTGGCTTAAACGTCTACATACAAATTTGATCGAAATGAATGATATGGAAATCTGACCCGATTTGGGGCTTACAAAAATAACCGATTATTGCGGATTTTAAATATTTTTGTACATTTAAAAATTTTATGTGCTTGATCTGCATTCCAAGTAGCGTAGATCGAAATAATAAGCTTAAGGTAAGCGCAGGTGTATTGTTGAATTAAAAATCAGCAATAGACCAATAAAAAGCATTTCAGAAAGGGATCTTAATATCCTGTTTCAAACCATATGACTATTTGATACATAAATATTAAACAAACAGATTCGGGATAATTTTTTTTCTCGGGCAAATGCGCGAGGATTTACTAGATATAAGTATTTCGACAAAAGCTGAAAAGGGACGTTTAATTGTCGAAATATATAGCGGGGAATATTTCTAAAAAAATATTCTTTTATGAAGAGGTGATTCTTTCCAAGTTATCAAAAGCTAAAATCACTGGGAAGAAATTTGGCTCTAAGCTTATTTAGCAATATCCGTCGTTTATAAAGATATCTCAAAAAATATTGTGGGTCCTATAGGTCCTACAAAAATTAAATAGGGTTTGCGAAAATCCAGAAAAATTATATGATTTAGTGATAATTTTCTACGCAGTAAAAAAACTGCTCCTAATTTTAAAAAGATCGCTTTGCAATTTCCTACATCTTGCATATTTTTCCGACTTACGAAAATCCCCTAATATATCTCATTTGAAATAATTATTATAAAAATATTAAAAAGAAATATTTTATATTAGCTCGTATTAAACAACTAAATTCTACGAGGGTCGGTATATATTTTTCTATGCTTCTGATATTTTAATAAGTTTTTCTCAGTTTCACTGAATTTTTTGCAATTTAACTCTGTATATTTTCGATATTAAAGTGATTTTTGAATAACCATTGAGGTAGAATGGGTAACACCCTCCATAATTATTTGAAATCTTACAGATGGAGGGTACTAAAAATTCGTTTAATCTGGATGTAACATTCTCACTCATTTTTTCTCCTTTTTTTCCTTTTGTGGCAACACATTGAAATCCTTTTTATCGTTTTGTTGTAATTTCGCTTTAGGTTTTTATTCCTAATAGTTAGAGATGTTCCTTATTTGCTGTTTCGCTAGTGTGAGTAAAATGGTTGTTGTTGTTGCTCCAAATGGTACAAAAGTATGAACATATACAGTGTTGTTCGAAACCTAAGCAACTTTTTCTAAGTTATCACCCATGGACTTATACGTTTTCTTTAAAAGAGTTATAAAAAATCATTCTCTTATAATTACAATAAAACTTAGAAAGCTTCATACTATCTGAGAAGCCTATACTTACAATTTATCATTATCATTTATTTTTTTACAGAATGATCTGTCTGTTCCCTAATCCGAAAATCAAAAAGAAAATTGGAATGAAGCAAAAAGGCAAGTAAAACAAATTGCTAAAATTGTCTGTCTAAAGTTTAAAATGCATTTATTAATTTAATTAAGATCAAATTATTTTTTCAAAAATTATTAAAATATATATTTTGTGTATTTCTTTGTAAAAAATAAAATATAAAGTTTAAAATCAATTTCAATTTAGTTTTATTTGAAATTAAGCTAAAAGATTAGTTAAAACAATTTAAAATTGTCTGCCCGCTAAAGTTTAAAATGCACAATTACCCCAAAAAGTCATAGTGGTTAGGGTATGACTTGATTTCTCACCTTTTTTTTTGTGAGGTTAGCCTGGTATTTTTTACCAAACAAGAATGGCCCATAAATTTCTTGAATATTTTGGTCGCCCATCTGTTATACATGATTATAGCAACAATAAAAAAATTCAAAAATTAAGTTTATGAGATAAAATTGTAATTTTGATCTCATAAGCTTCTTATGGACTAGTGAATTGAAGAAAATGTTTCCAATATTTTTTTAAAGGAAAGCAAACAAGAAATAGTTGCTTAAATTTCAAACAATACTGTATGAGTCAAATATTAGAGTAAAATTTTGCACAGTGGAACTTAGAAATTAATTACCATCCAACTTTGTAAATGTTTTTTTTTCCAAAATATTAAAACTTATAAAAAAAAATTATATAGTTTTCTTTCCCACTGTGCTCCTGTTATTCCCTCTGTCTGCTGTTAGTGTAAATTGAACCAGTAAATGTTAGACATACAAAAACAACTACAATTGTAAAAGGAAAAACAACAACAACTAAAAATGAGAAAAATATAACGTAGAAAATCCTTTTGTTTTATTTTTCCAAGTTAAGCTTTGCTCTTTTGTCATAGATTATTTTAGACAATAGCGTCAAAATGAAAACGGATGAGAAAATGAATTATACGCTTTAGCAATTTATGAACTAAACGATTACGAAACCAAATACTCACACAGACACAAATATTCCCATACCCATACAGTTATATTACTCCAGTATTAAGTCCTGTGTTTCTTTTTAAGGCAAAACAAATAAAAAGCAGCAAATGATAGAACATTGAATTTATAGTGGATCCTTGTAGTTTATATAACTAAAAGCTTGGAAGTATTTTTTTCTATTTTATATCTTTTATTTCTCTCTTCTTCTTACTCTTTCTCTTTTGTTTACTTCATTTGAATTGTTTTATTTATTGATGTCGGTTAATATATCCTCTTTTTTAATGTTAATTCCTTCTTTTTCTCATTTTATTGTATTTTTTTTTTTTTTTTTTTTTTTGTTAATTGCTGACTGAACACATGTTTTAATTCTTTTATGTTGTTGTTGTTTTAGATAATGATAAATATCTTAATGAATCATTTAAATTATAACATTTTGCATTTTGGCTAAAAGATATTTAAAAAGGATAATATTTTAGCGTTAAGTTTTAAAGTTTAATAGACATTTCATTTGTATAACTACTAATCGCAAATATTGGTCCATTACTTTCTTGAAACTGGACTGATTTTTTCGTTTTAAATAGAAAATTGTTCGAATCCCCTAGAGAATTCCCAAGTATTTTTGAAAGCGATAGATTACATACGACGCTTCAGTTGTAGTTCGAAGCTGAAAAACTGGCTTAAAACAAAATAATTAACGAATTTTATGCAGTTCATGCCCAGAAAATTGCGCTGAGTTGGAAAGAAGTGGAAAATCTCACACGAAATGTTAATAGTTGTTGAGGTTTCGAACAGCTAATTTTTAAGTTCGTATTGTTTTTATTATATTATAATTTCTAAGGAATATAAATAATTTTTTGTTGTAATTTTTTGGCATAAAAGACATGTTATAAAATCGCATTTTAAAGAAAAAGTTAATTCGCATATTAAAGAAAAAATTTATATAATTAAATCTATAAGACAATGAAAACTTATTGAGAAAAAGTTGCTTAGATTTTGAACAATACTGTATATACTTTATGAAGGAGAGCTTGGCGTTACACACCGAATGACTAACTTTATATACCCCATATTACAACTTAAATATTTTATAAATTTAAAAATATATATTTTAAAAAATTTCTTATTTTGAGGAAAATTAAAATTTTAGAAAATTATAATTTAAGAAAAAAAATTGTCTTTTTTTTAATAAAATAATTTTTTATTCAAAATTTTTTTAGTGTTTTGTGTCACTTTACTCAAACAAGTAGTCCAACTCCTAACATACTTTTTGTGCTATTAAATTCTCTTTTGAGAAGAGCCCAATATCTCTCCAATGGTCTTAGCTATGGCAGTTAGAAATATTTCTTCTTGTACCACTCAAGGACTTATTTACCATAGACAGAATGCCAAATCAGGCCAAAAATAAGTGAATACATTATGAAGTCTAATGAATAAAAGCATCCCTTTTTTAAACATTCCAACAAACCTCAACTTTCGCGCTCTGGTTTTGGTCTCTAAAATTTTTGTCAGCATTCCTATCAGGAACATTTTTAACTTTTCCGGGCTGCTTTTATATCGGATGTGTTTCTTTTTTGTTCCCATTATGTGGACGTATACTTTTTTCTGAACCAGGTTTTCTATCAATGGTCAAGTACTCTCGGTACTGTAACATTGACCTTTGAATGGTTGGTCAACTTTTTCCACGACCAGGTTGGATTTTGTTGAAAACATTTAATAATTTTAGTATGCACTTTTTCCACGTCACTAATTTTAATCAGATTAAAAATTAAATTTGCTTGACATTAAAAATAACATATTTTACAAAGAAAATTTGATCCTGAAATAAATCAAATAACACTTGAGTTAAAAGTTTTAATTGAAAAACGTGTATGAAGAATTTCACTATTTTACACATAGAAAAACGCATACAAAAATATATAAAAGTTGTGCATAAACATAACATGGATATATTTAGTGAGTCATAACATTAGTTATATATTTTCTACTGAACCGATTTTGAAAAATTTTGTAATAATGATGAAGTGCAAAATCTTTTTCTAATTTGTCGATTTACAATAAACATTTTTACGAATGATCTCTTCGTCTTAGATATCGGTCTTTATCTTTTATATTGTATTATTATATGTTCGATGGTATTAAATACGAAATTTAAGGTCTGTTTATAATTCTTAGCGTGACACACGGAAATGCATAGTTCAGCTTTTCGAGGTGGAGGGTATAAAAATGACAAAGTAATTTAGTCGGTATTGAAAAAGTTGAAAATTGTATGTTTTAAAATATTTGTATAAACTTTTCATATTATTTAATAACAAATATTTCAACTTTTGAAAAAATCTAATTCTTTTAAGAAGTTGACTTTTATAATGAAATCACACTTTTGTATTGAATACAAATTTTAATTAAAAATTCACAATGAAATTTTTATAAAAATTAAAAAAATATATATTTAGTAAACAAATAAGAATGTTTTATTCGACGATGTCGAATCTTCAATACCCTCCACCACAAATGCATGTAAAGTAAATTCGTTATCTTTTGTACAAACACATTCATACATACAGACTTAAAGAACAAAGAAATAAAACTTTTTTCTACTGAACCGATATTGATAATTTTGGTAATGGAATGGTAATGAAGTACACAATATTATGGCAAAATTTCAGTCTATTCTGTCGAATTATAAATGAAAAATTTACAAAAGAATTTTGCTTAAGGTTAGATATTGGTCAGATATTGGTCTATATCTTATCATATACTAAATCGATTTGATCGTTTAAATATAGCAAATAGTCAAGTCAAATTCCATTGAGCTATGAAAATTATTGTGGATGGACAGACGTACAAAGCTAAGTCGACTTTGATTTTGATTGCCAGAATACATATACATTATGGAGTCTGAGATGATTACTTCTTAGCGTTACACATGGAATAACAAAGTAAATATAACCTCTTAACCACTTGTGGTGGTGGAGGTTATAAAAAGAATAAAATTAAAGAAAATACTTGTAATCGTAGGCGAACAACAATACTTTTTGGATTTTTTTTATAAAACTTGAAACTTTCAGCTAAAATAGACAAGTTTTTATTATTAATGGAACTTTTTTTGTGAATAATTTAATCACATAAAACCACCAAAAGAAAAAATTCCATTATAAGAACAAAACTACTTAAATTCTTAATTTTTATCGTATAAAAATCCCCACTTTTCCCCTTTATTTTTAATTCATTTCAAACATCAAACATTTTTATTAGAAGTGAGAAACTCTTATACAACACCACATCACACAACAAGCTTTACAATCCACAAAAACACGGCAAAAAAAGTTTATTTAAAGTTTTTTTTTTATTTTCAACAAAACAAATTGTCAGGTGTTTGACTTAAATCAAGAATTAAAGCAAAAAAACAAGCTTTTTTTCAGAAAACTTAACGAATGTGTAAATGTTTTCTTTTAAATAGAACAACAACAACAACTACAACAAAAGTATGACTTAAAAGCCCACACATTTCGAACACTGTTTGGAAAAAGAACTTTAGCAAAAAGTTTAAAATAACTTTGAAAAGAAACTCTTATACGAACAAAGTGTAATCAAAAACAGCATCTCAGTTTTTTTTTTTAGTTTTATAGCATAAATAAAAACAACAATAAAAATAAATATCTACAAAAACCAAAGACTTAACAACTTTAAAAGAAACTTAAAAGTTTTCATAAGCACCTGTCGTTGTCAGAAAGAGAGAGAGAGAGGGAGGGAGAGAGAGTAAGAAAAAAACCTGACTTAAGCATACAAGTAGGCAGACTTACATACACAAATAAACATACTGTTACTTCTTTTACTATTTTAGTTGAATTTTCAAGTTCAATGTCATATTAACCCTTAAGCGAGACAGGGGTGTAGTAATAATTTAAACTTTTTAAAAATGACAAAAAATCCGATCATAAAGACTGGTCCAACTTAAATGCATAATATTTATTCTAAGTCGCAATTTTAATTTACCTTTTTATGTTTCAGTGTTTAACAATTCGATTCGAAATATATCAGGTCCAATAAGGAGTATAGGTATTTATGATCATACTTCAGCAAATAGGAGCTGTACTTATATTTTTAAACAGTGGACCAAATTCTTTTATTATAATCACTGTCATCATATTCAAACCACAAATCATTTTAATCATCGTTAATACATATTCGAATGGTTGAACTCTACTCTAAGTTAATAAGATTAAAGTAAATAAAATTTAAAATGCAGGTCTCATATTAGACCCTCTCCATAGACTCGTTTATCTTAGAGTTTAATAACAAGTTATTTCGATTTTTCCTCCCAATTTTTAGCAACGTTCAGCTCTTATCGAACAAATCAGTTCAGTTTTTTTATTTTTTATAGCATAAATAAAAACAACAATAAAATAAATATCTACAAAAACCAAAGACTTAACAACTTTAAAAAGAAACTTAAAAGTTTTCATAAGCACCTGTCGTTGTCAGAAAGAGAGAGAGGAGAGAGAGAGAGTAAGAAAAAAAACCTGACTTAAGCATACAAGTAGGCAGACTTACATATACAAATAAACATACTGTATTTCTTTTACTATTTTAGTTGAGTTTCAAGTTCAATGTCATATTAACCCTTAAGCGAGACAGGGGTGTAGTAATTATTTAAACTTTTTAAAAATGACAAAAAATCCGATCATAAAGACTGTCCAACTTAAATGCATAATATTAATTGTGAGTCACAATTTACATGTTTATGTTTCAGTGTTGTTTGTTGTTATCACTGTCGTCATGTTCAAACGACAAACCATTTTAATCATCATTAATATATTCGAATGGTTGGACTCTACTTTCAAGTTAATAAGATTAAAGTAAATAAATTTAAAATGCAGGTCTCATATTAGACCCTCTCCAATAATTTCTACCAGGGATCAAGATGCATATGACAATCAATATTTTTTGACTCGTTTATCTTAGAGTTTAAAAACAAGTTATTTCGACTTTTTTCTCCCAATTTTTAGCAACGTTCCTTCAAGAATTTTTTAGCCTTGTATGGTTTTAGATCTTAAAAGTGTCATAACTCTCAAAACTTTATTTTATTAAACCTGCATAATATTATACGGACTTCTCTATACTTCACCACCACTACGACTTTGTAATTCCATCAAGAACGCATTTATCAGACCCTATCAAATATATACCTTCTTCTTTCAAAACAAATACGAATGATGTATACAGCTCTGCCGAATCTTAAGTTCATTCTAGAATGAGCCTTCGATGGGTGTTAAAACCGAATATTTACCGGTTTTTGATAAATTATAATTAAGAACAGTTAGAAAAATAATTGAATAGAACTTCGATGAAATTGGTTCATATTTAAAAGTATTTTAATCTCAAAACCCTATTCTGGAAAGAGGGATTATATGGATCCAAATTGACATCCATGTCAAATGGCAATTGATACAACTAAGATGAATCATGAATTACAAAGCCTTTTTTGCAGCCTGTGGATATTTTCTTACTATTTAGTAATTAAAAGTAATTAAAGTACTTTTTTGTTCATCGACTCATTTTGATCATTAATGTGATTTTCAGATACTATTTCAGAGTTTTCAATAATGGTCTCACTCTTATAAATATAGTTTCCGTAATAATAAAGAAATACAAATTAAATGTTTCGAAAAAGTGATGATACAGCACTTTCATATTAAAACTCCTCTTTTACTTGTTTTCAAAACATAGATCTTTCTATCACTCGCTCAAAAAACCCGTTATTTTCACGATTATGTTTTTTTTCAAAAATAAAGATTTCTATAAGAGCACAAATTGGGAGCAATTGTCTCTCTAACTTTAAAATTTACTTTAAAACACGTCATCTGGTCAAAAATTTTTATTCACAAAGAACCCAGAAAAAAAAACAACAAAAAAATTAAAACTCTGTTAAGGTTAAAACTTAAACTCAAAACTACAAACGAATTAATAATTTTTGAACTTTCAAATTAATTCCACAATAAAGACAACACAATAAAAACTATTAAGTCGGTCAAAAAATTATAGACATTTTCAAATATTTTTGGTTATGAAATTAGTATCTGAATGATGATGATGATACACAGAATTAATTTTAATCAAAACTAAATAATAAAAAAATTAAAAACAAGTGAGAAGTTTATTCGGCTACGCCCGAATCCTTCAATACCCTAAACCACAATACTTTGTTGCGTACATTCACACGCACATTCCCCTCACAGAGTATGCATGTAAAAGTTTTCTTAAATATAACACGGAACACTTAATTTAGCAAATAAAGTTAGTTATATATTTGGCTATAACTAAAACCGATTTTGATAAATTTTTGGAATGATGGCAAAATTTCATTCTATATAATCTGTCGATTTATAAAATACAAGGTTTATCTTAGATATCGTCTATTATCATTTTTATACTAACCGATTTAGCTGGTTCTATAGGAAACTTCTCAGGACTTTAGCAATAGTCCAGATCAAAATTCCTTTTAGGCTATACAATTGTGTGCATATGAGGGTGCCAAACACAGACAGACGGAAGACAACGGACATGCCTTAATCGTCTCAATTTTTTGTGCTAAGATATTTCCTTCTTAGCATTACACCACGGAATGATAAATTCATATATATACCCTCTTCACGCACTTCTAGACATGGTTTGGGGTACAAAAATTCACATAATTAAACATAACAAAATAGAAAAAATAATCTGAAAATTAACGTTATTTAATTTAATTAAATATAATTAAAATACAACCATGTTTTGAAACAAGGAAGGTGTATTTTCGAAAACAAATTCAAGATGTTTTGGTTTACACATTAAATGATTCATAAAATTAAAAAAAAATATTGAAATATTAAAATTTATTTTAATGGTTTAAAGCGATTATTGACAAAAAGACGACAAAAGAATATTTATTTTCATTTTGAATTTAAATTTGTGAGATAAAAGAATCGTTCAAATTTTATTGATTAACAATCATTACAAATTGATATGTTTGAATTAATAATAAATATATTATTTGGTCATATAAAAAATATTGTAAACTTACACTTATTCGAAAACAAGTCGGTTAAGGTCGACTATATAATGCTATATGCCTTGACATGAAAAATATAGACCAACTTTTGTATAATTCGTTTCTGTGTGTTTTTTTTTTAGATAAAACTTTATCTTTTGGACTTTTATCATAATACTCAGAGTTGGAAGACAATTATTCGGCTTAGAGATGGTGTTATGAACTGATCCTCAAAATATTAGGAACAGTATATTGTGATTGTATAAATCTTAAAGGGATGGAATATTGTCCAAAAATTACCATATAAAGATTGATACACTTTAAATTGATTTTTGGAAGAAAGTCTGTATAAGAACTTCGATTACTTGTCAACAAAAATTCGATATACAGATTCGTAATAGAGTTTATCTTCGGAAAAACATTAATAAGTAAATAACGGGAAATTTCTATCGGGAACTAAGTTAAAGAAGATATATGATATCCACAAGTAACTCTAGAAGGAATCGTATAAGAAATCAATGAAATGTATTTTTTTAATCTCCTGAACAGTTTCCCATTTGAAACATGATATATCGATCCAATAGCAGTAAATTTATAGACTGATATCTGAGACAGAATTCAACCTATATCATCATACCAAAATTCATCTAAATCGCATTAGTAGAATATCTCACATACATATGTTATAGTACGGGAAAGAACCTAAAAAATTGAGGTTGTCTTACTTGGCTCCAATACAAGGACCTTGTACGGAGTAAATTTTTAAGCATATAAAACTCTAAAATATGAAATATTTCTATTTACCTTGCAGAGAATGTTCGGTCGATCACAAAAAGTGTAATGTGCATTAAAAATACGGTCGTTTGCAAAAAGTGTGCTGTAAAAATGCAGTCGTTTACAAAAAGTGTGCTGTAAAAATACGGTCGTTTGCAAAAAGTGTGCTGTGTATTAAAAATACGGTCGTTTACAAAAAGTGCGCTGTGCATTGGAATTACAGACGCACAGTGTTTCCGAACAGCTAGTCCAATTTCAATGAAATTCCACAAAGTGCCTGTAAATGACTATGCAAATTTAGGCTTTGAGTTTGTACTTTGTAGACAGAGTCTCAAAGTTAATCACTGTGGGTAATTAAAATATATAAAGCCATCCGGATTCCTTATATCTGAACCGGTTTTAAAGAGTTTTATATGAATGGCTTCTGCTAGTCAACATCTACAAAAAATTTATCTTATAGTTTAACAGATATTTAGTTAAGAAAATGTATATAAATACGGTTGTTCACAAAAAGTGTACTGTGCAATGAAAATAATAACGTGTTGTGTAGTAACAAATTTCCAAAAAAAAAAAAACAAAGAACGAAATTATTCTTAACATTTTTACGATCTTAACTTTTCAATAAAAAACGTCAAATAGTTTACAAATTACAACAATACTCTATCTACCATACTTTTTATTAAACTTGCTTAGCTCATCCATACTTTTAAACTGAACCCCACTATCCCACAGTTTTCAATAGGCTAACCCATTTGGAGATGAATTGTAAACAACGCCATCTAGATTTTTCTAATTTACATTGTGAAGTTTTTAAAACTTCTACCACCACAAGTGCTGATAGAAGAAATAGCAAAGTTATCACTCCGTAAGTCTGTTCGTATATCAGTTGGAAATGTTCTCATGGTCACCTTAATAATCCGAATTTAATAAAATTTTGCCAAAAACTTTTTTCATTTTTAAAAGTCTCTCTGCGTTACAAATTTTAGAATTCAACAGAACAGACGAGTTCAAATAACTCAGATAATTTTAATGTAACCCAATATTTATATATACATAAACCCAAAATTTCAAACAAAAGCGACGTAACACTTTAATACTTGTTGACTTATTTTTTTCCTGAAAGAATTCAAACGCTGGATTCATGTGTTGAATTTTAAATAAAATATTAAATAAAAATATTCTTAATTTTATTTTGTTTATAGAACTTTAGGAAAAAAATAAGAGTGTGGATTTTTTAAACAGATGAAAATCTTTTATTTAATTTATTTAATTTTAACGGAATTTTAAATGATACTAAAGAATTAAGAAACGAACGTGTTAAAATTTTTAATTTCTTCTGTGTTCAGGTGATTAAAATTTTTTAAGTTAAAAAAAAAAAAAAAAAAAAACAAATAATTTGTCTTAAAAAAAAAATAAATAAATTAAAAAAAGATAATTATTTTATCTCTAAGAAACAAAAGTAAATAACATTTTGATTGCAAAAAACGAAGATTTTATATGAAAAATTTAAATAAGAAAAAGAGAAGAAGAAACCGCATTTTAGATCAAGGTTCAGTCTATGACTCCTCATTGATCATAAAAATTAACATCTCGTTTCTTATTTGATTTTTTCATACTCAACTTCGTAAATAAAAATGTAAATAAAAAAGTTTTATTACAAACTTCAAGTTTGAGGAATTTCTAAGAAATTTTATGACTCTGAAAATTTGAAAAAAAATGAATTTTACTGGAGTAACGAATTTGAAATTGAAGCAAATAAGACTTTTATCTTTGGCTTTACCGAATCTACAATAAACTCCACTACAAATGTATATAAAGTAAATACGTTATGTTTCGTACATACACACTCACGTGAATACGCACAGATTCGTATTAAGGATTTTCTTATGCATAATACAGATCACATAATGAGTCGTAAAATTTGTTATATAACTTTTTTCCATAACTGAACCGATTTTGATAATTTTTGAAATGATATACAAAGTCCAATATTATGGCAGAATTTTATTCTATTTTTTTGATTTCTAATTGACAATTTTACGAGAGTTATTTACTTAAATTTAGAGGTTGTCTCAGATATTTGTCTATATCTTTTGCTATATTAAATAAGCTATAACTAATACTTAGGCCACATTTCATTGAGCTCTGTAAATTATAGACTTTGCTAAATCGATTCAGATTTTGATTTGATGCAGAAATATATATTCATTATGGGGTCTTATATGATTCCTGCTTAGCGTAACACACGACATAGCAAAGTTAATATTTGCTCTTAATCACTTGAGGTGGTGTAGAGTATTAACATTAATAAATTGTTTATCAAATTTTTAAGAGTCATAATTTTTTCAAGTTCAATTTTTTCAGACCCATTTTATTTTCCATAAATATCTTATTTTGTCCCACTGTATTTCTAAATCATAATGACAAATAACTAATATTCTTAAATACTTACTAACGCCAATTACTCTTTCTTATTGTATTCTTTCTCTCGCTCTCTCCATTTTTTCCTTTGTTCCCCAATTAAAAGGTTTGTTATAATTTGTACATGAAAAAAAGAAGAAAAGAAGGATAAAAGGAATCGTAAAAATTGCTTGTTATGACAAGAAAATATGGAAATTTGTTTAGAGAAGAACACAAAAAAGAAGAAGAAAAAAAGGAACAATATTCTATTTTAATATGAAATCACAGCAGATACGCATAAGAACCACTTAAATGAAAGCAAAGAAACGACAATTAAAGATTTTTTCATAGAAGACAATGATGAATAAATTATACTCTACAACATGGCATAGGGATCGTAAATCTCCGCCCGTCCGTCCCTCCATCCGTCCGTCTGACTGTAGACCTTGTGAACAAAATCAGGTCAGAATTTTTGAGATACCTTGATGAAACTTGGCATTTGTCATTACTTTGCTTGTTGAAAATGGTGATGATGGGTCCATTATTTCACCTAGTCCCCATACAAATGTTCTTCCCAGAATGGGGTTTTAAGGTCATAAAAGTCCTGAATATTTAAATCATTAAGACGCAGTGACATAGTGAATGATCCCACCAATATTAGCGTTTTGGCGTTCAACCAATGGCCAAGGTACTCTCCAAACAAACAACTTAGGAAAAATCTAGTAAAGATAACATCAGGGGTAAAAATAATAGAATATTGAAACCTCAAAATGTAAATTTTATTTCTATTCGCTTTTTGTGATACGAGCAGCGGTGTGCGTCTCACAATTACAACATGATGTAATGTTTTAAATATTCGACTTAGGCGCACTTTAATTTTCTTACTTGATTAATTTACATTATTTTAGTTGTTTTTGTAACATCTTAAAAATAATTACAGTTCAAGAACTATATATTCATCCGATACGTTTTGGGGGACTGCTGTTCTCTAAATAAATAATTGTAGGGTGCTGTATTTTACCACTCCCCAACAGTCATCACACAATCGCAACAAGAAGAGGGCAAATAATACGAAAGAATGTACGTAAAGAAAATAACAAAACTTCTGTGATATGTAAACAAAAAAATAAAAATAAACATAAAAAAACAAACAAGAAAAAACGTAACAGAAGAATACAACAACCAAAAAGAACAAGAAGACATACAAAAACAACAACAAAAAAGTAATGACTTTTAAGATTTAACCAGAATTTAAAATTTTTTTCCTTAAACTCGAGTTAAATAATAAAAAGAAACTAAACTAACAACAATAAAAGCAACAACATTAATGGGATTCTTAATGGTTGTAAATGTTGTTGTAGTTGTTGCTTTTGTTGTACTGGTAAATATAATTGTTGATTATAAAAAGTTGTTGTTGTTGCATTGTTTAATATTTACTTACACCAGTACAATTAAAATGTTAATGTAAAAAATGCACAGTGGGGCAGTGAATGGAAATAATAAATGGGTGAAGTTAAAAAAATGAGAGAAACGCATGCTATAGTTTGCGGAGACGATTCCTAATAAACCTCCACCTCTGAAATTTTAGAATAATTGCTCGAATTGAATTGAAGAAATATTATTTAAGTTTTATCAATTTAATAAACTTTTCTAGGAAGGAAGCTTTATATAGAAACTACAGCTAAATGTGAACCGATATTCGTTCGTCTGAATGGTAAATTAAGCAAAAGAACAAATAAGAATGGTATATTCGGCAGACAGAAAATTCATTGTATTTAGTTTTAAAAGAATCATATTAAATAGTTTTATAAGCTTTAATCGATATAACATGAGACTTGATGGTGCCTTAGATGATTTCTTCCTGGTGTTACACGCGGAATGAAAAAAAAATAAAGTTGGATATTATATAGCCAGTATATTACACTCATATTTGGATTTTTTTCGTTCTGATATGATTTAGATGAATTTTGTAATAAAATACTTGACGTTGACTCACATATTGATTTATAACTTTTTTCTGCTGAACCGACATTGTCAGCAATATTTCGTTAAAATCGGTGTCTAACAAATAGACAGACGGACTGACGAATATTACTAAATCAAATGTTGAAATAGTCCAAGATTATGTACTTACTAAGATCTTCTTGAAATGACTAAGTAAACTTAATCACAGACATCAGGTTTTTATAGGTTCAAAACAAACTATTTAACAATTCATACAAACAGATTTAGAACTAATTAGAACTTAAATTTTAATGTAGGAAAACTATCAAATTAATTAGAGCGATTATAAAAACGTTATCTAATTAATTAATTTTATAATTTAAATCGCCATTTTTTTATTTCCATTAAAATTCAATTATTAAGTAGATTTAGTTTCTCTCCTTAATTTATACAATTGCGACCCACTGTGTTTTAGTATCTAAATGGGTTTAACCAGATCTATATGTATGTAGTAGTTTAAGTTTCTATGCGTTACTTTTACTATTTATTATGTTGTTGTTGCTTTTTCAGTTAGTTAATTCTTAGTATTCTAACTTTATATTTAGTATTTGTCTACAGATGAATCTTTAACTAAATTGTTATTGCTTTTCTGTGTACAACATCAAGATCACAAATGACCGCTAAATAACAAACTTGTTAATTTGTGAAAGAAACCTAAAAAAAGCTCCTCTTTTTAAGGCAGACTTTGAAAAAAGCAACAACAAATACAGCAAGAGGAAGAAAATAATCAAACTATTAAATTCAATAGTTTTTTTTTATATGAAACTTCACTTTGTCGACTCTTTGCATGTGTATGCGTGTATCTGTGTTGAGGTATTGAAATTGAAATTTTATGTTTAAGAATGTCTCTAAGAAGAAGATATTGACAGTCTGAAACCAAACATCGGTTAATAAAGTTGTAGCGATTTAAAGCAAACGAAGAATAAAATATAAAACTTAAAAATAGAATTTAATTGAATTAAAAAAAAGTTAATAAAATAAAAATCGAAAAAAATGCGTATTTTATCCATTTGCGGTTCGGTGTTATTGATCACCATGTGCATTATTATGCAACAACATAATGTTGAAGCTAAACCATTTATTTTTAAATTCCTTGTGCCACAAGGTAAGCGATTTATTGTTGTTGCTGGTGTTCTCCACGTATGCGAAAGAACAAAGAAATTTTATTGTGCGTAAAGAAAAGAGACACAAAAAAGAGTTTGAAAAGAGGAAAAATAAAATAATAAAATGAAGTCTTTAATAAGAACAAGAATTAAGATCGTGTTTAAAAACGAAAAATTGAAATTATTCTAAAATCATATGTTTTTAAAGGATTCTGAAGCTTTTCGAAATCTTCCATTAAAAATTGTTTATACATGTGAAAAAATCGATACACATGAAAACTGGAGAATAAATTCGAAATGTGTGCAATATTGTTAACGAATAACACATAAGGAACTCTATAATAAACTGAAACTATTAATCTTCTAGGATAATAACATACGAGAAGTTCTTTCAAAAATATTCCTTACAAAATGCTTTGAAGACTCCAGGATTTGTATTGCTTTAAATCATATATAAAAGATTCAACTATGCAGAGGAAAAGTCAATGAAAAAATTATTAAAACAGACATAACTTAAATTTGCTTCATAGATAAAAAATGTTAATTCAACATTGTTTTACAACAAATGCAATTTTTAAAGAATTTTCTTAGTTGAAATTTAACTTTTAATAAACGAATGTTAAAAATTATTGTCATATAATTTTATAAATAAATATCGAGAGATTCTAATATGGAGAATATTATTTCACCGTGAACTCAAAATATTTAATTTAAACTGAATGAAAAAAAAATTGGTCAATGTTAAATCAACTATGTTTTCAGCTATGTTTCAGATTTCTTCAAAAATATAATTTCTTTTTTTTTATTTAATATTTCTATATATTTAATGAGATTTTTATAAAAAATTTACTTTATTAAAAACAAAAATTTAACTTTTCTCCAAGAATTCATTTTTTAAAATAATTCAATTAAAAAATATGTATAAATTTAAGTAAAACAAATTTTCACCAAAAATTTAACTATTCACCTAAATCGAATTTTCATTAATAATTATAAAATTTTTAATAATAATTCGATTTTTTGATATAAAGAAAATAATAAAATAGATTTAAAAAAATAGTTTTTATAACCCACGCCACCATAGGTGGATGCGATATTATGAGTTTGTATTAAATTTTGTGACGGAAAGAAAGAAAGAAAGTGTTCTTTCATCACTTTAAAGTAAATCGTTTGATTCCGAATTATTTTCTAAGTTACTTTAACGATGTCCATCCGTCTGTCTGGTTGAATATGTAAATCTTTTAAACAAAATTTAGGTCGCAGCTTTATATATTATCGATATCTTAATAAAATTTAACACGTGTCATTATTTTGGCCCAAGGACAATGCTTTATTAAAAAGTTTAAAGTGGGTCCATTATTTTGGGGACCTTATACAAATGTCCCGCAGAGATGGGATTTTAAGCTCATATAAGGAATTTTAACGAAATTAAATATTGTTATCGTTGAATGGACTGAACACTTAAACATAATTCAAATTATACGAATGACCTTCGCATAACTTTCAGTAGCTTCCATTTACAACCCACTATGGTATGCATAGTATTACATAGTCTGTCTTGAACGACTATAATTAATTAATTAATTAATTAATTAATTAATTAATTAATTTTTAATTTAATTATTAGTTTAATTAATTAAAATATTCCAAATTAATAAGAAAAAGAGTTTTAAATAAAATCGATTTTCAACAAAATTTTGTCAGAATCTGAATTTCTAGAAAAAAATCTATTTAAAAAAATGTCAAAAATCTATTTTTTAGATAAATTTGTCGTTATAATTTTTTAAAAAAATTCTACGAAATTTAGATTTTTTGCCTAAAATTTTGATTTTTGACAAATAAATTTTCATTTTAAAAAAATTAAAATTTCAAAAATTAAATTTTGATTCAAATTTCTTATCGAAACATTTTATGAAATTTAATTTTTATTAAATCGAATTAAAATAATTTTTTAACGTTAATTTTAATAATTTGGATTCTTTAAATAAAATTTCAATTTTATTATATAAGAACTATTTATTTTAATTTATTTTTTTTATTAATTTTTCTTACAAATTTTTAATTCGATTTTTCACAAAATCTCATATAAAAAAGGGTTTTATAAAATTAGGTGTTATTTACAAGGATTCGATTTAAAACTAAAATAAAAATCTTCTTCATAAAAAATATATTCTTTTAATAAAATTTAAAAAAGGTGAAGTTTACTAAAAATTAATTTGCTAAAAATTTAATCTTATCAAATTTAAAATTTAATCCTGAAATCAAAATACTCGCAAACGTAAAACTTTTCTTAAACATTGAATTCTTAATTAAAATATGAAACTAATTTGTAACTATTAAAATATATTCTCAACTTCTTCTTCTTTTTAGCCCCTGCTTCAACTCGTACCTCTAGTTCCTCCAGCTCCTCTTCAACTTCATCGTCCTCCTCATCATCACCCTCCTCCTCCTCGGCCATCTCTACCAGCTTGGATGTTAACGGCATTATAAACAGTAAAATCAACCTTATTCAAACTATTTTACAAACTGGTCTTAATCTCAAATCCCAATTTATTAATTCAGGCGGCTTAAATATTGTTTTCAGTAAATTGTTCCCCAATACCCAAATAAGCACCACCAGAAGACCTTACACTTCCACTACAGCTTCTACACCTGAAACAGACTTTGAACCAGAATCTTCAACTACAGCTAGAACAACAACAACAACTACAACTACCAGCCCTTCTACTTCTACTTCAACTACTACAGAATCCACTACTTCAACCACCTCAACTTCGTCCAGTAATACTGTAATTTTATCGGGTTCCGATTTATTATCGGAAACTATTGATGCTGATACAAACACAACAACAGAAAAATCTGATGCTGATGGTATTAATTTAAGAGCTGGTTTCGATAGTAATGATAACGATAATAAAAAAGATAATCAATCGGCTGACAGTTCAGAAAATAATGTAATGATTACCAATGTGGAGAGTGGAAACAATGATAAGGGAGCTGATGCTAAAGCGGAAGGTGAGAGTGAAAATGTATCTCAAACTAAAATAAGTTCGACTACATCGGATAACGGCACTGAAAATAAATCGGATAATAATGGTTATAAATATTCCGAAACCAAAGTATCGGTAACAAAATCCCAAACAGGTAACGATAAGTCAAACGATAATGATGGTTACAAATATTCTGAATCCACAGTAACGGTAACAAAATCCCAACCAGGAAATGGTAAATCAGATGATCAAGGTTATAATTATTCAGAAACTAAAGTATCTACAAATGTGGCCTCAACTGGTGCCAGTGGTAATAAAAATGGCTACGAATACACCTCCAGTTCAAGCTCTGCTTCTGCGGTAACCACTTATAAGCCTAATGGCTACAGATATACAACACCTAAATCTGGTGGTTATAGTTATAGTTCTTCTGATAACGAAATCTCCAATGAGATCATGATGAATTGATTTTTAAATTGTTAATTTATTTTTATTCAAAAAAAAAAATCAAACATTAAAATTATTTATAAGTTAAACATTGCAAAATAGAGATATAAGATAGTTATTTGTTTTGTACGAGGGGTGCGGTTAAAATTAGAAAACATTTATAAATGTCTGAAACAAGAAAACAAATAAACCATACAAAATGTTAATGATCATGATCATCATCATTATTATTATGATGATGATCTTTTAAAAAATGATTTGTATGAATTTAGCATATAAGAACAACAAAAAATAATGTGACAAGACTTGATTTTATATATATTTTTTAAGTAAGTTAAAATATAACAATAAATATTGTTTTTTTTATTAATAAATAAACAAAAATAATAATAAAATTTAAAATTCGTATTTTTAATAATTTTACTCTTATTTTTTTTTAATTTATTCAAAAGATCAGTTTTTTTTCGGAAATATCCACACGGAAATTTTTCAAAAAATTTGTATTGAAATCTTTTAAGAATATTTAAATTTGCATTAGAATTTAATTTATTGTTTTTGTTATTGTTTTTAAAAAATGTATCTCTATATTTTATAGGTTAATTAGTTGAGAGTTCTATTTTTTCTACTCACGCTCTCTTGATAACTGATCTTTTCATTTTACGTTTCGTTTTTATCTTCGAAATTCAAGTTCAAATATTTATTTAGTTGTTTTTTTTTTTTTGCTTCATTTTAGTTTTAAGTTTCAACAATTTAACTGTTGTTTTAATTGTGTCGATTTGTATCTTCAGAGTTGGTTTTTTATTACTTTCAAATAGTTTATCGATAATTTTTTTTATAATGTAGATGGATGAGTTGTGTCCCAAGGAAATCTTTAATTGTTTTTATTTAATTAGGAACAGATATATTGTTGAGATATTTATCGATTAATGACTTTATTTAGCTAAATGTTAAATCACATAGAAATATCTCAGATACTTTTGTCAGTTTATAAAGACCTTTTGTTGTATTGTAATAAAATTTAGAAATTCAGGTCAAAAACATTTATTGTATATAAAGTTTATTTATTAGAAAAAAAAAACTTTAAAAATATTAACCCATTTTTGCCGCTGAAGTAATAAACATCAAAGTTACAGAATTATTAAACAAAGACATTTTTAAACCACTGTGCGATACAGATAAAAATATAATCCTCAGTCGTTATAAAGATACATTTCCGTCTGTCTGGTTTGGATAACTGTCTGTGTCAAATTATTATAAAAGGTGATAACTTCACAATGTTTGACAAAAGAGATTATTTTGACTCACGAACGAGTGCTATTAAAATTGGTAATGCAGTTCGGAACGTTAATCTATATACCGAGGTGCTCTTGTAATTTGAAAATTGATATCGCAAAATATTAGACATCAAAATTGTTTTCTTTCTTTTTTCTTTTACTCTTCTTCCTGCCTTTTTAATCATAATTTTTAATGTCCAAAAATATTACACCTGCGCACATTTTGAACTTTACAACAAAATTAGCTTAAAATAAAATTGCAAATAATTCAAAAATTTTTAGTCTCTAATTTTAAAATCACTTCCCCATAATAAATTTAATTCTGATATTAAACCGCAAAATATTTTTCTAAATTAATAAAAACTAAATGCAGCCAACACGTTTGAAATCACCTTGTGCTAATTAAATTATGTCATTAATATATGTTTTAATATTTTTAAAACTGGTTCAAATATTTTGAACTATTTCGCAAACATTTGCTTATATTTCAGGTTCTTGAAGTTCATTAAATGCAGACACGAGATACACTAAAAATTTCATTTTTAATGAAGACAATTAAGAAGAAGTAAAAAGGTTATAGTCTGTCAAGTCCTATGCAATACCCTACACTGTACTGGAATATAAACAGGAATCTAAACTGGAACCTAAACTTGAGAGTGAGTTAGGAACTTAATTGGAAACAGCACTGAATTTCGAAATAATTGGTGACAAATTTTATTAAGAACCTAAAGTAAAATCGGAAAAAGATTCTAAACTAGAATTTAAACAAAAATCTAAATCAGAATGGGAATTAGGATTTCAGAGAAAATTCTGAACTAGATTCTGAAATAAAATTTGAAATTTGAGTCTTAACTAGAATTTGAACCAGAATCTGAACTAGAATCTAAACAACAATTAGAAGTAGATCTAAACTGAACTGAACTGAAACTTGAACCATTAAGTAGAACTTCAACAAAAATCTGAAATTAAAGAAATATATTCTAAACCAAATTGTGAACTACAAAACAATAATAAATTATATAATAACATAATATTCTACACCACATTGTTCTTTGTAAATGACAGCTATGAAAAATTTATAAACGGCCCTCGCATAATTTTTATTTCTGATTTATGATTAAGTATGAAGTGCATTATTGTGATACTAATATTTATGTGAAATTTAAAGGTTTAAAAAGAATTTTTCTGGAGGAATATGGACCGACCCTCGCACAATTTGGCATTTCGATTTAGAATACTAACGGACTTATTTTTGTTAAATTTCGAACACGCTTTATATTTAGCATTTTTATGACCTTAAACTCCCATTTCGAGAGGACATTTGTATAGGAGCTACCACAAATGTCGGACCGAACATAACCAATTGCTTTGTCCTCGAGGCAAAACAATTACATGTACCAAATATTCCAAAAATTGCGAGGTGTAGAGTGTTGACAACGTTTTGCAGACGGACGGATGGACAGACAGATGGACGGATGGACAGACAGACGGACGGATGGACAGATATCGTTAAATCGACTAAAAAACTTATTCTAAGTCGAACGGTATACTTAAAAATCAAAAATATTTAATTTCTCAAAATTGCAGGAATTTCATTTATTTCTAAAAAAATAAAATTTTCATAAAAAATAAATTTTAGATTACAGCAAACACAAGCAGTGCGATCGAAAAATTCTTAACACACGTTTTTCATTAAAACTTTAAACCCAATTATTTTTTGGTATTTATTTATTATTTTATTTTTATTTTTTTTTTTTTTTTTTTTTTTGATCAAGTTACCTTCATAAATCTTGGTTCTACAAAAAGTTGGGCAAACATTCAATGATTTGATGTCAAAAGCATTTTCAAAGGAGCTCCAGAACATCAGGTAGGAAAACTAACCTACGGACTGCTCATTGCACGGGCTATTTGGTACGAAAACTTAAAACAAGGCTCAATAAGTTCTTTGCAGAAGTGCTACAAAAACTTTGAAACCAAAAACAAATCACACAAATTGAAGATAAGTTTTCTAAAATAGACGACGTAGTGTATGTCCTGGCAGAATTTTCACAATTTCCTGGTAAAAAATTTTATGTCATTTGTTACATTGAACTCTATACATAAGAAAATGTACATTATGGAATGTTTACAAAAGAGACTGCTTCCATTCATAAGACTTTACAATGCATCCTGTCACTATGGATGAAAGAATTTTTCGAAGGAATTTTTCGATGAAAGAATTTTCCGATCTCACTCCTTAATTCTGAATTATGTGCAAAAAGAAAAAATAACGGTTAGAAATGTAATGCTCAAAGTACTACTTTTCACCCCTATAACTCCGCCCATTGCCCTCTTGAAGGGATTGATTTTCAAACTAAATTTTTGTACATAAAAACATTTTTTGAAACTTCAGGATAAACAATTCCAAAAATATAAAAATCTAAAAAATTTGCGAAAGATCGACATTTTTCGAAAATTCAAATTTAATGGTACGATAAAAGGTTTTTAATAAAATAAAATATATTTGAAAAAAGTAAGAGATAATATTATTAAAATCGGATTAACCCTTTAGATGTTAGAGATTTATTTCCATTTAATTTTTCATATGAAGCACTGTGCATACCCGAGATGGCCAATGGTTGAAGGCTTTGAAACCTCTTAATTAAATAAAAGCCCCTACTGCTATAGTCACGTTGTATTTTCTTTATCTCGAACCGATTAAGAGTTATAGTTTATTTACAAAAAAATATTGCTAAACGTAAAAGAATTTAGTATCATCCAAGTTTAAACCTCAAACTTTATTTTGATTTTTTGTCGCATAAGCAATACCAAACGTAACAATACCGTTGTTCTCAACTTGTGTTGGTGGATTGTATAAAATATAGTCTTTGGACCCGTTTCCCATTATCTTGTACTAATTATCTTTTGTTTTACCAATAAAGTTGTTTCCGCCAAAAATATTAAAAATATATTAAAAAATGTCGTTTCCGTTAGATGGTTTAAATTTTTGGAGGTTTATTTTTTTATTCTAAATTTTGTCAAAAAAAATCAAATAATTATGTTAATTATTTAATAACAATTATTTTTTTCAGATTTACTTCCTGTTAAAAAAAATTATATCATTTTTAAAAGATAAAAATAAAATGTGCCAAAAGTCGCATGGTCGAATGCAGATTTGCAATTTTAGCAAAATAAAAAGTTAAACTTGTTTTTTTTATAATTTTTATTTATTTGTTTATTTATTGTTATAAATATAATGATAATTTCTTAATTTGCATAATAATTTAGAGAATAAGATTCCTTTTTATAAATTTGATAAATATTAATCGTTTATTATAGAATTAAAGTGACAGTGACTTTTAAATCATCAGAGATATCATTATGAAATATCATATGTTTAAATGAGGTCTTTTTGAGCTGACTTGTTAGAATACAGTCCAATACCTAATCTGGGAAGTATTCGGCGAACCTCTAAAGTTGGCCAAATCAAATATGTTAATAATTCAAAAATTAGTCAAAAATTTATTTATGAATTGAGACAAAAGAACTTTTGTACATATACTGATGCATATTCCTATAAACGCAAATATATTTTCTTTAAAGAATTCAAATCAATTAAAGGAGAAAATATTTGCTGTAATTAATATTTTAATTAAATCAAAAAAGAGTTTTCGACACATCCGATAAGAAAGCAGCCTGGTTAGCTCAGTGCTCGGACTACTTGGTACGAAAAATTAAAGCTAATACAAGTTTTAAAAAAAATTTAAGGCTGAATTTCCTTACTGGAATGCTGTTCCCTTCCTCTGCCCATTTAATATATTTTCGAGCAAATTTTGGACGATTTTCTAAATGTTGATTTTAAATTAATTTTAGCGTCTGCGTTTATAGAAATATTTTACATAAAATGGCACCAAGAATAATTTATCGCATAAATGAGATAAACAACAAGAATAAGGAAAAATCTTGTGTACTTTAAAAAAAGTACCGTTAAGTTGCCTCTTTTTAAGAAATCACCATCTTTATTTTTGGACGAGAACCAATATAAAATATAAATAGAGAAAAAATTGAATGCATTTATAGGAATATGCATCAATATGATGCACGGTTCTTTTTACGACAGAGTGACCAATTTTATTAAAAAATTCAATTTTTTAACATGATTTATATGGATTGGGATTTTTGGTAATTTCCGTATGGAAAAATGGGAATCTTTTTAGTTCTTTGAATTATGGCAAAGTTCGTAGTCATTTAAGCTTTTTTAAGATTAAACTTCAAATTTATTTCTCAAAAATTAGAAAAAAAAAATTAAAAAAATTAAATTCTTCCTAAATTTTGATATGAAATTAAATTTCACTTGTCTTTAAATTGTGAATCTTTAAAGTTTAGACTATAACTTTTGTATAATAATTTTTTTCCCCAGGTTAACTCAGATATAACTTTTTCCATACTAGAACCAATTATCAGACCATCAGAGTGCCAACAATAGATAGACAGATGGACACAACTAAATTTAGTTAGATTTCCATTTATTGACAGTTGATGTAATTAACGATGGATCCCTTTGTGGCATTTCTCTTGAAATGACAAACTTAATATAACTTTGGTGGAGGATTTTATAAAAATTACTACGGAACCCTTTCCAATTTTCTTTGACGCCATCTTTTTTTGATAACTTTTTTTTCTTTTACAAACAAAAAATACTTTTTTTTAAATCAACCAAAATTTGTTATTTATTCAACAAATAATTTCAATAATTCCATTAAAAATTATTTAATTAATAACAGTTTTTGTTTATTTTTCTTTAATGATGCCCTTTTTTTGTTAATTCAAACTCATTTTTCATAAAGTTTTTTTCTTTTTATCCACGAGTTCCTTATTGAAATAAAAAACAAAAATAAGAGACAGAGAAAGAGAGAAAAGAACTCAATTAAAAGCACTAAAGTTTTCATGATTTCTCGCAAAGAAATTCCCTTTAAAGCTTTCAATATCCGTAAAGGGATGAATGAATCTTAAAACGAATTAACATGGCAATAAAAAGGTCCATCTTTACAATTTGTTTATCCTTTTTGTTATGATTTTATTATTCTTTTACGTTTTTTGTTTCACTTAAGAAAGGGGAAGTAAAAAAAAGAAAGCAAAAGAACAAACATTTTTACCAAGAAAATCTTTTCTTTTTTTTTTGTTTTTGTTCAATAAAACAAACATTATTTTTAATTACTTAGGAGAGATTCCTTTTTTTTATTTCCTACTTGGACTTTGTTTTTTTTTTGCAGCAATATTTTCATAGTTTTTTTCTATATATGTGTATATAGTATATGAATATACATCTCTATATATTCTAATACTTTGCTTCAGATTCATATTGTTACTTTTGGTCTTATTTCACTAAGAGAAAAGAAATTATAGCAAGTAAGAATGCTAAATTCGGCTATGCCGAATCTTGTATACCCTCCACCACAATGTGAAGAAAGAACTTATTATTCGTACATATAGACACACACACATAAACTCACAGACGTATACAATAAATAAGGTTTAGTAATAAATAAATTATATATTTTTGACTATAACTTTTTTCTACTGAACCGATTTTGATAATTTTTGAAATGGTAATAAAGTACATAAAGCCTGATATTATGGCCAAATTTTATTCCAATTTTAGCTTGAACTTGGAAGATGCCCCAGATATAGTTCTATATCTCTTAACATACTGAACTGATTTTGCTGGTTTTAAATTGGAAACTTTTCACAACTGTAAAAAATAATTCGACTAAATTTCATTGATCTCTGTCCATTATTTAGGACGTTAGTGTACCAACAATAGACAGACGACAGACAAACAGATGGACATAGCTAGATTGATGACAGAAATTATATACAATATGGGTTCTGAGATGATTTCTTCTAAGCGTTACAACAGAATGACAAAGTTAATGTACCTTCTTCACCACTTGTGGTGCTGGATTGTATAAGATATGTAGATAAAGGGACTTGTAATCCTCCAAATTATCTCCCATCGCAACTCTTTCTATATGAAATTTCATTAAGATATATTTAACGGTTCAAAAACCACTGAATTATTTCCAAAAAAATATCGATTTAGACATACTGTACACTATAAGAGGAATACTTCCATTTCTCAAATGGATGACCACTATACGTAGTCTATTGTGGTTACTGATTAACATGGGAATTGAACTAGTTTGCTATGCTGACGGCTTATCAATAATTCTAAGAGAAAAAATCTAAATGCAAGAGGGGTAGAAGAATATCTGAACTAAATTAAGTCTCGAAATAATATCGATATACGTATAAAAGCTCTATACTTATGGTAATATCCGACAACATACCCCATAAAAATATTCTAATTAATCGAAACCAAGTCACAATATTCGGTGGTACTCTAGAATGAAAATAGATACAGTACCATAATTCCAATAGAGAAAATATAACGTTAAATCCAGAACAAGCAAATAATTGTCGAAGAGAGACATGAAAGACGCCGTGATAGTGTTTTGTATTTGGTAGAATCTGAAATCAGGACGGACGATTAAAAGAAACCCTAATCAAGCACAATTGATTCGTTTAAAGAGCGCAATCATACAACTTTTAGATCAGATCAAGCCCCGTCCTATTAAAATTTTGATCAATTCAATCACGCTCTTATTGGAATGTGCTTCATTTCAGCAGTATCTATGGACTGTTTTTGGAATAATGTGCATTAATTAGGCAACTACAAACTCAAATATCCAATATTAAATTTAAAAAGTATTCTGAATTTAATTCTAAATCTTTATATAAATAAACTGTTCCATAAACTTTAATCAAATTATATGCCGGTCATTATTATTTAAAAAATAAAGAGAAAACTTCTTCAAAGAAATTTAGCTTGGAAATAAGAAAACATGAAAATACAGAAAACTAAAAGAAATCCATACTAAATGTTTGCTTATGCACAAAAAAAAAACAAAACATCCTTGTTCTTTTACACGCTACTGCTGAAAGAAAGGAAGTTCGACACTATTTTCTACAAAAAACAATGTACAAGGAAAAGAAAGCAAAAAAAAACAAGTAAAAATGTTATAGTCGATCAAGTCCGACCATGTAATATCCTACACCACATTGTTCGTTCCCACGACAATTGGATCTTCATTGCGGAACGAACCGAGTTACATGCGGTCAAAGATTGTGAACTCAGCGACAGCTGTATCAAATGAAAAAAATTTCCCCATAAAAAACTTTGGGTACAGTCAAACTGTTACAACAACCACATTTTTGGTCGTAAATGACAATTACCAAGCTTTTGAACGGCCCTCGTATAATATTCTTATGTGTGTAATAGATTATTGTGATGTTAACATTTATGTGTAATTTGTACGTTGAAAAAGGAATTGTTTCTGGAAAATTATATGGAAGTTAGAAAAAATTATAAACCGACCCTCGTTTAATTTTGGACAGCAGTTTTGGCTTATATTTATCTAAATTTGACTAAATATTTTAAAATATGTATAATAAGTACATGTGCGATTTATGAGTTTCAAAGAAATATTTGAAAGGGCAGGCGTTTGTATAGGACCATTCCGGGTAGGAATTTAACTGGGGTCTATAAGAAATAATGTACCGATCATAACAATAGGCATATAAAATACGTGCAAAATATTATTAAGAAGCCGGACGGACATACTTAAATTAACTCAGGAAGAGATTCTAAGCCAAATGGTTTACTTAAAGACTATTTTTTCTGTCCATTACAAAAAATCTGTGCCAACGAATAATACCACTACCACCTATGGTGGTGTAGGGTATAATTTTCTTAACAGAGTTAAGAAAAGGAATGTAAAAAGAAAGGATTTTTTTTAGAAGAATATAAAACTGTTTAGCATACATAAAATATCTTATCCGCATACTGGACATTTATTAAACTTTACGCAAGTTTTATATAGTTTTACATATTAATTTCATAGTAATACACTCACACATACATACTTGTATATATATTTAACAAAGAAAAATTAGTTTTATTTGAAGTTTTTGTAAGAAATATAAAAACATTAAGTCATAAACACTTAAAGAAAAAAAGTTGAAAGAAAGAAGGTTTAAAAGGAAATTCAGTTATTGTTAATATATAAAGGATATTGAATATTTATAGTACTTTCATTATTAATTCCCTCCAAAACCAACTAAATCTAAAAAGAAGATAATTACAGAAAAATCTGTTATCAAATTTTAATTAAATAAATCAATAAATAAAGTGTAATACGCATAAAAATCTTTAACTTCCCTAATATAAAAGCTATAGATAGGTTAATGTGGACTGATATATTTAAAAATTCACCACATATATTCACACCAAATCCAATATGATTATTGCCAAAATTCATGGAAATACTTTCATTTTTAGAAAAACTGGGACATATAGTATTGTTCGAATCCTAAGCAACTTTTTTCCAGTAAGTATTCATCATCTTTAAATAAAATAATGAAACTTTTTCTTTACTTTATGTAAAAAGCCTTTTGCTATTATGTAATATGCCATAACAACTATATAAATCTAAAAATTGGATGTTCGAAGCTTAAACAACTTTCAACATTATTTGATATTAATTTTATAAGATTCCTTAGAATAAACGAAGAAATCGCTTCAGATTATGACTTCGATAGTTTATCATCTACAGAATTTTTTAATCTTCGTACTCAATCTCTCCCTTTTCAAATTTTAAAGGGATTCTAAATGAGTTTAAAATTCGGAAACTACATTAGCAAACCTACGGCTTGAATTCCATTAACTGATCATGGACCTGGTGAACGCTTCGGCCCATTGCCAAGCTGAAACATGCATCGAATTGTTATTTTTCACTCTACATAGCGTAACATATGGGGGGCCAACATGTCCCTGAAAATAGTACCTTTCATTGCCTTTTCATCTTAAGTTGGGATTTCTATATATGGACCAATTACACTGTGCGAAAAAAAGATTAAAACCAAAACACTTCCACCATGATGTCAATAAAGTTAGTATATTCAAGATGTGAGTACTAAAATTACTAAATATTTTCAACAAAACCCAACATGCTCTTACAAAAAGTTGGACATTTAAGGGTCTACAAACAAACTGTTCAATGTTATTAAGCAAGTACGAGAGAACTTGTTCGTTAATAGAAAACCTTTCTCAGGTAGAAGGAGTGGTTCACATGATATTTCTAAAATAGCTCAGTGCACGAAGTATTTGGACCAAAAAGTTAAAGCTAATTCAGGTTTTAAAACACACAGGGCTTAAAAGTTCCTGATAAGAACGCTGCCTTAAATGAAAGGCCAAAAAGAGGCCAAAGCAGGAAAATTGTAGTCAAGTTTTCTAAAAATATTCTTGCTGCATAATGAATGACAAAACTTCCTGATAAAATTTTATATTGCTGATGCTTGAGAGAAGAAAAGCTTTGGACCCAAAGCAGTAAAAAAATTCCGAAAAAAAGGTTCTTAGTATGGCAAGCATATGCAGTTGTGGCAAAACAAACCATACATTTTGTTGAGTGGTACAGAACAATTATGTTGTACACAATAAATAAATATAAACTCTACGTTTATCGGTTTCATTAACATATATGTATGTTAAGAATTTTTCAATCTCACTCTTTATATTCTTGGATCTCATCAAAAACTGAGTCGATTTTCTAGCTGTTTTTCTGTTGACACGGTCACTTCAAAACAGATATGTATTATTGTTATAACTTTTTAGAACCAGTTAAATCGGTTTTATATATCTGAGACAACCTCAAAATTTATACAAAGAAATTTTATTTTTTCTAATTAAAGGCAAATGCTTCGACACTGTGCAAAATGGAAATCGGATCTGTAGAAAAAATTATAACCAAAAATATGACACATTTTGAGACCCTCTGAAATACGAATGTTTGCTGCGTATTTATTAAGGTTTGTGTGTATGTTATTATGTTTATGGATGTATTAGTATAACCATGCACACTATCTCATGAAAATTTAGCCCAGAACATAGCATTTTTGTTTGTTATAATAATATTTTACAAAACAGGGAACATTTCCTCAGACATGAAGTCATCGATATATTATTTGTCAAGATCCTTTAATTTATTACATTTATTGCTTGGAATTGGATCATTTTTATCATCGATCATTCTGTTAATATTAAAAAAAATAAAATTTTAATTTTTCTCAGTGTATTCATTAAATGCCATATGCTTTAAAGGCAATAACTAACACAACAATAAAGTTCAAAAGATGTGGCAGTTAGTTTTTTTCTTCTTCTTTTCACTTTTTTTCCGTTTCCTTCTTTAGCAGATCATAAAAAAACTGTAAGTGAAGTATATTGTTTATGCATAAATAAGTAATTAATTAATGAATTTGCATGAAACTCTAAGCAAAAAACCAAAATAAAATAACAACAAAAAAATAAATATAAAAGAAAAAATTAAAAATAGAACTACAGAAAAAAATTACATAAAGTTTCTTTAGCAACAAATAAAATAAATTAAGTAAAAAGTTAGAAAGAAAAAATGTTACAAAAATTATAATAATTAACGCCCAACTGAGTTTATAAGATTATAAAAATTAGTCACAGAGTTTTTCTTAATACAATTCTCGTTTAATTTACAAAAGATGAACAAAATTTGTAATAAAAATTGTATTTTTATTATAAAAGGGATTGATATTGGGTTATGGAAAAAGTATATGTCCTTTGTGATTATCTATACATATTATTGTTGGGAATAAAAAACTAAAGAAATTTGCCCAGATTTTTAATGTTTTCTTTTAAATAAACGAAATTTTGGAAAATTTTAACTAAAGTTATAAGGACTGAAATCAAAAAAAATCTTAATACACGTATTTCATTAAAAATTCTAAACCAAGTATTATTTGATTTACTTTTTTAACAAGTTACCTTTGTAAAATATTTCAGTTATTATGGTAAATGTCAAATAAATGACAATAAGCCAAAAAATAAAAGAAATAACAACACATGAGGTAGAAAAAAAGTCCAGTGAGCTAAGTCCTGCTAATGCAAGTTTAAAAAACACACAAGGCTCAAATAGTTCCTTTTCTACTACCAATTTTAGAGGCCACAAACAGAGCACGGAATTGGGGTCAAGCTTACAAAAAAGAATTCTTCCGGTTCAAAAATTGTATATTGCTGATGCTCAAGGGAATAGAAATAAAATGTCGTCAAAATTTCCCAAAAAGTTTTCGGAATGATACACAAGATGCAGTTGCAGCAATAGAAGCAAATTATATGTTACAACGGCTCTATAAATACCATCATCAAGGAATATAAATTTCGGTCTAACTTGACATCCTGTCACTATAGTTAATAAGCCTTTGAATGCTACAAAAACAATAATGTGGTATTTGAACCAAAAGAGGCAAAAACTACTCCGGTAGTTTGGAGGATTTTTTTCTACGGAACCAATTTTTATAATTTTTGAAATGGTAAAGAGGAACATTAAACTTCATTTAATTTTGTTCTAATCTTTTGTTTTATAAGAAAAAATTAATATAATCGTTTCGCTTGAATTTAGAGGTTGACTAAGATATCGGTCTATATCTATTAATAAACTAAACCGATTGCTGCTTTTAAATAGGAACCAGCTCAAGACCATAAAAATTTTCACTGAGTTCTGTCAATTACTGTGAATGAGAGCGTACCAACAACATGCAGACGGACATAACTTAATCGACTCAGATTTTGATTTGAAGCAAGAATTTATATACATTAATGGGTTTTAGATGATTCCTTCTTAAAGTTACACACGCGATGACAAAGTTAATATACCCTTATCACGACTTGTGGTAGTGTAGGGTATAGTAATCAATTGTGTTTGGCAATTGATTGCGATAATCGTATTTGACTCATATCTGGCTTCGTAATACAAAATAACCATCTGATTGTAACAAATACTGAGCATAATATTGTCCTTTTGAATGGTCTTTGCATGAATTTTGAATTTTTAACCGTAAACTATGACAATCATCCTTTTGTATATTCAAACATTCCAATAGATTTCGGTCACTGTACCCATCTAGTTAACCGAGAGTCTAAAAAATCCATCCATTAAGCTTTTAATTAGCCATTTTAACAAGGCTTTGTCTTAGGAGGTTTTTCCAATACAAAACAAGCACTTGAATGCACTTGTGGCAATAAAATGGCTTAAGGCATTGTATTTTATCCCTTTACTATCCACGTTTAAAAATCACTTCACTTAGCTCCCGACTAGTAATTTTAACAAAGGCTTCCTTGTCCTTGTACAAGAGAAATACTTGCAGCCTTCGTTAAACCTTGAGGCAATAAAGTAGTTCTACGCAATGTATGTTATCACTTTACTACCGCTTTTGTGGTCGTGGGCATACAAAGTCCCCCAAAGGTACATTTAGTGGTGACAAGTGTGGACATGTACACAAGTTTTTCTTTTATGTCTTGTCGAGATAAAGAGGTTGAACGTATTAACGTATTGAATTTTATTGTCTTTTCAAAAAAATCTTTGGGGATGTATTATAATGTGGTTTCAAATGGCATCTTGGTCTCGACATTGGCATCCACAATATCTATCTTTTATACAACCCAACATTATGTTTTTCCGGCAGAATTTTAATATTTTTACCAAAAGAAGTTTCTTCTTGTTTATATCATAAAGTAACACTTAGAAATAAAATTATTGGATTTTTTTATCTTGTCTTCTATATATATTGTCTTGTATAAATATATATATTTCATATTTGTACATATCAACTTTAGCAATTGAAATTTTCTTTATGTTTTAAAAATTTTGTTTTATTTACAAAAATTTCTTCAACTTTTCCGCTACTTATATTTTTGAAAAAGAGCTACAAATCCACTTTTGATGCTGCACACTTAACCATTTGTATTGTACTTTAGAAATATTGCTCATACTCCCACATACACACAAAGATACAAACACACACACAATAACATCCCTCTTTATTGGTCCATAATGTATTTTCTTGTTTCAGTTTTATTTTCTCAATTTCCTCTAAGGATTTGTTGTAGAACTCACACCAAAAAAAACATATTTACAATTGGAAAAAGGAGTTATTTATCTCAGTGTACACAAAAAATGTCGAAAAATGGAAGTAGAGATGAATGGTTATTTCATTGCAAACAATTTGTACACGTTTAATGTCACATAAACCTAAAGTACCTTTCTTTTGATGCTTTTGTGCATATGTGAACGTGTACTTACACATATACACATATGTGTGTGTAAGAAATGTGGTACTGTGTATGTGAATGATTATGCGCACATATAGACAATTGTTATGGAATTGTTAGGAACAGGGTTATACGAGTTATACAAATCGATTTGGACAACATACAGTATTACTATCGCAAATAATTTTTGTCAATTATAATAAATATGGTATGTGGGAGGGTAAACTGTTTTCAATATAATTCGGTATAAGACAGATGTCAAACAGTAAAAATGCATTATTTTTTAATCGATTTTTCGAATTTTGTAAACTAATTTTTGTAAAAAGGTCACATGACATTTTGTAAATAAATCTCATACAATTGTACATGATTATATCTGAGGTGTTTTCGAGTTGATCTGAAGTTTAAGCGAAGTAGAGGGTGCCTTTCTGAATGTGGTCATTTCGCCTTTCCCACAATTCTCCCAAATAATTTTTTTTATAAACTTCACCATCAGAAATACTGAAGAAGGTATATTAACTGCCTTCCCGTATATAACACTAAGAAAGAATCCAAAGACTCAATTATGTATATATAATCATGCATCAAATCAAAATCTGAGTCTGATTGTTTTTTCATTTACAGAATTCAATCATATTTGGCCTGATTATTTATTGTTGTCCTCAGCAGTTTTCTTTTTTAAACCAGCAAAATCGGTTAAATGTATTCAAAGTAATAGACCGATATCTAAGGTAACCCCCAAGTTCAAGAAAAGAACAAATTTAAAAATTATAATATAATGATATTCTACCATGGAGTGAGATCAAAAAATTCTTAACAAACATATTTGTTATTGAAAATTAAACCACTAAACAGAGAGTTTTTACTTGATTGAAGTTATTAACAAAATTTACAAAAATTATATTTTTATAGTTTGAATCCCAAGTGATAAAATTTTGAATATTTTCTGGAAATCCTTCCATTAACTTTTTACAGAGCTTTCTGTTATTTTGCTTGAACTGATAGTTCATTTCCTTTTAAAATCGATTACTCTTTTGGACTCCTTTTTTGTGCTCTTCAATTCTAAAGGGTTTGTTATCCATAGGAACAGTATGCAAGCCACGACAAAAATAAGTGGACACATTTTAAAACCTTACGAATGGAAGCAGTCTTCTTTTGTTAACATTCCTAAAACTTTTCTTCAACATTTCCATGAGCAGCAGCAACAAAACATTTTTGATTAGGAAGTTGTGAGATTCTCATGCTGCAAGAAAATTTATTTAGGAAAACTTAAGTTCAATTTTCGTGCACCTCTCCAATTATTTGCAATGTTCATGTCAAGAACTTTTTTTAACTTTTTCTACGTTTTTAAACCTGATGGGTGCTATTTTCAAAATGCTTTCTATTTTATGGTTTTACTATGAAAACTATTCCTATTACCTGTACCAGGTAATCAATCAACGAATAAATCTTCTGATACGGTTTAATAACAGTTTGACGGCAGAAATTTGAATTTTTGGCCAACTTTTTGCAAGATCAAGTTCGATTTTGTAAAAAATATAATTTTAGTATGCACTTTTTTTCTTTTTCTTTTTAATGAAAATAGAATTTTAAGAATTTTTCGATCTCACTCCTTTTTCAAAAACAATTAGAATCGGTTCAGTAGAAAAAAATTATAGCCAAGATATGACTACTTTTATACTTTTTCTGTTCTTGTGTTATATTTATATCTGTATTACAATTACAGAAAAATGAAGATTTGTGCACAATAACACCTTCTAGTGTTAAACCCTTTCCTCATTCAAAACTCTTAGTATTATACATTTTTTTAATAAAAAACTTTTACGCACTCAAATAGTTTCATCTCATTCTAAAATTTTTATTATCAAATATAAACTCTTCCTTAAAATGGACATTCCACAAACGATTTTATCCTTTATTTCATATTTTGAAAATATAAAAAAGAAATTTATGTCATATTATCCGATTCTTGTTATGATAAGAAAACCAGCAAATAAACTATAATGACATTTTCAGCATAATTAAAAATTAAAAAAATATCAATAGAAAAATTAGAAAACTTCTAAGTTTTAAATATTTTCAAAATCGCAAAAAGTATTCCGAAGATTATTTTATTTAATTCTGATTACATGTAGGGTATATCGTAAGCTGGACCATAATTCTTCTTTTGTTCATGTAATTATTTTTGAAATACTTTTTTTTACTTTCTCATTCACTCTTTCACTTTCATAAAGATTTTCAAAATTCCGTTTAAACATTTCAATTCAATTGCTCTTGTAAAATAAATTTAATTTTACAATATGAAATATCTTTTCACATTTACAACAAATACATAAGTGTATTTGTACAATTGTAATAGAAGATTTTGTATTAGAGAATAGAATTCGAGTTAAAAGAAAGAACAAGTAATCAAGTTGTAGTGAGTCAAGACCGAATATTTTAAACACTTCTAAAGAAATTACGGACAATTTGAGGTTTTAAGTAGTGAAATTTAAAGAAAATTTGTGGAAAATTTAAGAACGAGATCCTTGTACGATTTGGAGCAATGATGGTTAAACCAAAAAATATCCCTTAATATATTTAGGAGAATTTAGCTAACTAGAGTCTAGTTTATTAACAAAACTAGAGTCCACTCAGCAATCAGAATTCCTAACTGCTTTCTATTGAAAGCAGATCACTGTCTGGTCCTACAAATATCGTAATTAGCCCAGAAATTCGTAATTAGCGGGAAATTCGACAGATGCACTCATTTATCAATCTCGTCTGTTTAATAGCATACCAGAGGAGGTCCAGGCAATTGATCATTGTAGTCATAGTGGCAGAGGTTTCTGCCTTCATGATGCTATCATTCTTGAGTCTAAAGGACACTCTAACATCGAAGTCCTCAAAAAAACCTTCCCTTTACTCAGCTAACCCCCGCCCCAAGACTTGGAACAATTAGTCTACACATTATAGATCCGTTGGAGTTAAGTCCCAGGGTCTTTTCTCCTGCATCATGAATGAATTTCAATAATGATTAATTCCAATTCAAGTGCAGAGAGATCTAAAATGCGAGAATGCAGGTGCTCCTATCTATTCCACCTATTTCGAAAATCATCCGATGGACGTTCCTCTCAATTATTCGCCATCATACTAGGGACCATATATATATAACAAAAATGGGTTTCGCCTTAAATATCGGTCTGTGTTTTTAATACACTGAACCGATTTTATGTTTTTAAATGGGAAACTTTTTAGGGCTTTAGCAAATACTCAATCCAAAATTATTTCGCTCTGTCAATTAGACAACATACGGATAGACGAACATAGCAAAATCAACTCAGATTTTATTTCATGTAAGAATATATATCTGCATTATAGGTCTGAGATGATTTCTCTCTCACTTATGGTGGTGCAGTGTATAAAAAGCGAAACTCTGGATTGAACTTTTCGAAATAAAAAAATTTTGAAAAGTTAAGAACTTTTCGAACTTTTCGAAATAAGCATTGAACGAACTCTGTCTGCCACTGAATTTGATACAACAAGTTTAATTGGTTCTTAAGTTGAGCTTTCTTGCTGTTACACTTCGTATAACAAATTTAATATATCTTCGTTTAAAACTTGCTGCAGTGGTTGGTCAAACTTTATATTCCCATTCTTAGATTTTATTATTTAGTGTCCATAAAATGTATCATCTTCTACTGGAGTAGTTTTTCTCTCAAAAACATTATTTAAAGTGCATATCACTCTTATGTCATGAAGTACAATTGTAAGTTTTATTTTTTATTCTCTTGTGTTAGAAAATAGTTTAAATTTATCTTTGGATTTATTAAAGGAGAAATCATATATTTTCTACTTATTACAGATATTTGTTACAATCAAAAATTTTTAATAAAATTGAGAAAAAAGTGCTATTAAATCTTCAACCCAGAATGTCTTTATTTAAATTTCATTAAAAATCAAGAAAAAAACTGATATTAATTACCAAAAAATTTCTAATCTCTTTTCTAAACCAAATTTTTTTCTATTAATATTAACAAACAACAACAATAACAACAGCAAAAAACCTTAAAAATTAATTTCAAATTTAGGCACTTGATCCTTATTGTCCAGTTTTCTACTCTTCAATTTTTGGCCATCAATCATGTTGTCATTCCCTGAACTCAAGCGAAAAAATTAAAAATAAACAAGTAAAAATACTTTATGCAGCAATGCCGAATCTTCAATACCCTCTACCATAAATTCATATGAAGTAAATACGTTATGTTTTGTACATACACACTCACACATACAAACAAACATATACAGCATATATAAAAGTTTTTGTTTTCTTTTTAAATATAACACTGGAATACTTAATGGGTCATAATTATTTATTTTTTTGTCTATAACTTTTTTCTATCCAACCGATTTTGAAGTTGTATTATAGTACATTTAGCTAATTAAAGCAAAATTTCAGATTTAAAATTGACAATTTTACGAAAGTCCTTCACTACTAAACCGATTTGGCTTATTTCAAATAGGAAATTTGTGCCAATTGTTGTGGATGTGAGCGTGCAAATAACAGAAAGACAGACAGTCGGACATAGCTAAATCGAGTCAGATTTTGATTTGATGCTAAATGATTCCTTCTAAGCAAAATTTTAGATTTAAAATTAACAATTTTACGAGAGTATTTCACTTAGATAATGCATTTGCATTATCGGGTCTGAGATGTTTTCTTCTAAGCGTTACACATGGAATGACAAACTTAATATGCCCTCTTCACCAGTTGTAATGGTGGAATGAATAAATAACAATAACAACAACTAAAAATACACTGTCATGATTTTTTCTCTCTCATGAGAGATAAGTTGCAGAAAAAATATTAAACATTTTTGTTGTTGTAAAAGTAGTTTTAACAAAAAATATAAATAAATTTTTAGCAAATTATTTTTTTTCGTAAATATCAGTTATTTTCATTTATATAATGAAGGTTTGTGGGGGGGGGGAAATTAAACAGATACGGAAACGACAACAACAACAAAATTTTGAAAATTTTTATAAAAAAATTAAACAAATGTATGAATATGTGTGTGTGAATGGACAATTTAAAATTATAAATGAAATTAAAGTTTAGTACCAACTAAATATCTAATTTAAAAATAAAATTTCAAATGATGACTGTTTTGGTTATTGAGAGATAAGCAGATTCATTCAAAAAATAAATACGAGATACGAATGAAAAGAATCCAATTCAATCCAAGATGAAAGAAGTTAAGCTAATTGAAATGACAAGTTTTAGACCAGTTTATTAACTAGAGTTCAAACTGGTTTATTGATTAAGTTAACACTTGTTTAATAGCCAAAACTTTAGACCAATTTAGTGTTCAGATTTCAGACTTGTTTATTCACTCAACTTTAGATTATTATAACAAACGGACCAATCTTCTGAGCAGAGTAGTATTTAGTTTATTCAACTAAATTTAGTCCAGTTTACTGACTTATCTTAAGACCAGTTTTTCAACTACTCCAGTATATTAAGAATTTGAAATCTTATTTCTTAAATAGACTGAAGCCGATTTTATTAAAGAAACTAAAGTCTAGTTTATTTAACTTATGACATAGTTATTTTTTAACTAGACTAGAGTCTAATTTTTTAAGCTGGACTAGAGCCGAGTAGTTTATTAAATACACTGAAATTTAATTTGTTTAATAGACCAGAGATTAGTGTATTAAATAGGCTTGAGTCTAATTGTTGAAGCTAGACTAAAGCCTTATTTTTGAAACTAGACTAAAGACTAGTTTTTAACAACTAGACTAAAGTACAGTTTTTTAAATTAGATTAAAGTCTGGTTTTCTAAACTAGACTAGAGTCTAGACTAGATTGCAGTTTAGTTAATTTAACTGGACTAAAGTCTAGTTAATTTTTAGTTAGCTTATTTAACTTGACTAGAATTTATTTTTTTTGGTTAACTAGACTTGATTCTAGCTTATTAAATAAACTAGAATCTAGAGTATTTAACTGGATTAGACTAGTGTCACATTATTTTCACTAAATATTGAAATTTTCGCTAAAAATTTAATTTTTTATTAAAATTAAATTTTTCACTAAAATAATATTCTAAAAATTGATTTTACTTCAATAAGAATTTTATTTATTATGTTTTAAAATCATACTAAACCCGCTCACTTAGAAACTGATTAGCTTAATTGATTCCAAATAAACACATATAAGCAAAAATGACATGATGACGTTGTTGATAACAAAATGTAACTGAAATGGAAAAAATGCAATAAATGGCTTAAAATTCATTTAGCATTTAGCACATTAACATTTTATTAACCCCATTATGATATTTACTAATTAAAGCAAATATCGTTTAAAATTTTAATCAATTTAAACAAATTTTATTTAAAAATAATTTTTCAAAAGTTCCATAATTTTTTTACAAAACGATTTTCATAATATTCCTGCAGTTCATAAATCAAATTACAATATGTTTGTTGAGTTAAATCTCTCTTAATCATATTCATACTTTTTTTCATTTCAGTTAAGGGTTAATCTACCGGAAATGGAGTAAGAAAAATACATTTTTAGATATAAACAAAGTTGTAAACTATCATTAGTAAAATTAAATCTGCTATTTTCTTTCAGTTAAACAATATTTAATTTATGTAATTAATTTGATAATGTTGTCTTCAACATAAATACGAACAGCAGCAGAAGCTGCAGCAGCAATAAAAACTATGAGCCCAAACTTCATTCAAGTGTGTTTGTAGTAACTCATACCCTACAAAAATAGTTGCAACCTTAACTTACAACCACTCTTACATTTTTTTTCTCAACTAAACATAGTTACGAACAAGTAACGCATTGTGACGACATTCATTAATGCTTTAAGTAGCAAAGTTGTTGTTGTTGTTGCTGGAAAATGTTGAAAAACATTTCCACTTTTTTCCTCATTTTCATGCAGCAGGAAGCCGAGACAGAATCTGGCTAACAAAAAAAAGGAACACAGTTAAAGCAGCTAAAAACAAATACTTAAAAACATTATATTCAACAATAAGTTGCAAATATAAGTTGAACAATCTACACTTAAATTATAAACTGCAGCAGCAGCAACAACAACAACATTGAAATAGACGACAAACGAAAAACTAAAACTTTTCCATTTTAAAGTTTAAATAGACATTCAGCATAATCGTTTGTAACCTAAATAACTAACTACCTAACGTTCTTTCCACTTAAGAGTGAGATCGAAAACTTAACACATGCTTTCATTAAACTTTTAAGTCAAGTTGTTTTGTTCAAATTGAGTCGATTTAGTTATATCTGTTATTGATACGCTCACATCTACAATAACTGATAGAGCCAAAAAAGTGGCCAAAATATCAAACCTGCAAATCGGTTCAGTTTACAAAAATATATATAGTTCGATATCTGATAAAACCTTTAAGTTCATATGAATAAGTTTGAGTGACCAGAAAAAATTGGCCCTACAAAAGTTGGCCAACTATTCTATGGTCTGCTGTCAAACAGCTTCCAATGTTATTTAACCAGTACCGGGAGAAGTTGTCTGTTGATAGAAAACCTAACTCTGATAGAAGGAATGGTCCACATGGTGTTTCTTAGGTCAAAAAATAGAAAGCATTTTTAAAAGAGCTCCCAAAACATCCATTCATTTCAATGCTCGAACTACTCAAAAACATACAAGGCTCAAAAAGTTTCCGACAGGAGGTCTGCTGAACATTTAGGAACAAAAACAGAGGTTCACGGATGTCGAAGACAAGTTTTATGAATAAAATATTCTTGCTGCATAATGGATGCAGAAACGTATGTTCTGGTAGATTTTTCGCAACTTACTGGTCGAAAATTGTATGTTGCTGATGCTCGAGGAATGGAAGAAAATGTAAAGACTCAACAGCAGTAAAATTTAACCAAAAAGTTCTCGGTATATCAAGAGTTGCGGCAATCGTTTCCGTTCATTGAACTTTATATTGTCGCCACTTACTTTTCGCTTATCTTAACATCCTGTCACTATGCTAAACAAGTCCTTAAGTGGAACAAGAACAATAAATTGGTATTGCACTTAGAGAGGCACATACTCCAAGCTGTTCAGATCTAAGGTCACTGGATACCTTTATTTAATTCTTGTTAAAAGAGAATTAAAAAGCACACAAAAGGCGTCCAAAAGTGTAGTAGATTCAAAAGGGCAATGGACTACCTGTTCGAGCAAAGAGACAGAAAGCACTATAAAAATATTAATGAATTCCCGAAACTGTAATAATAATTTCAGTCTAGTTAAGTGATTTTGTAAATAACATATTTTTCGATCTCACTCCTTATTGTTGCCGTTGTATTTTACTTAACAAGTATTTCACTTATTATCAAATACGAGTTTCTACTGCAGTTGTTCTCTAAGTATTCACTAAATACAAGTTTGTTGAACATTCATCCAAATGAAATACAAAATAAAAAATAATAAAAAAAACTACGAGTAGATAATTGTAAAGTTAATTAAGCACACGCTTAAGTTAAACATGAATAACGACGAATAGTTAAAAGATTGAAAGAGAATTTTAGTAGCGAAAAGAGAGGAATGAGGAAAGAACGAACTATTGTTCTTTTTTCCATCAGGTGAAAACAATTCGAAATTATGTAAAACTAATGAAAAGTGAATTTGATATGAATCTTAAGTTATAATTGATTATCGTTACTTTTCAATCTTTTTTAAATAATTAATTTTACAAACTGTTAAAAAATACAACAAACTGTTTAAAAACAAAATTATAAAGAAATATATTCAATATAACAGACTAAAGTCTAATTATTAAACAAGACTTAAGTCAAGATCACAAACTAAACTAAATTCTAATTAAAAACCCAACTAAGGTCTCGCTAACAAACCAGAATAAAGACTTGTTATCAAACTGGAGTTAATTTCAGTTAAAATATGGATTAAACTCTATATAAAAAACTGGACTAAAATCTAGTTAACAAAATGGAATAATTAACTAATTAAACTAAAGTTTATTCTACAAGCTTGAATAAAATTAATCGCAAATTCACACGACGCTTTTTTTGAAAATAAAATTCATAGGAAATTTTCTCTAAAAAAATTCATAGGAAATTTTCTCTAAAAAAATATGGGAAATTTTCTCTAAAAAAATCATAAGAAATTTTCTCTAAAAAAATTCATAAGAAATTTTCTCTAAAAAAATCATAAGAAATTTTCTCTAAAAAATTCATAGCAAATTTTCTTTTCTCTAATAAAAAAAATCATAGGAAATTTACGATAAACTGAGAATTTTTAGCAAAATTTTCCCTAAAAGAGAATTTATAGAATATTTTCTCTAGAGGGAAAATTCATGGAAATTTTTCCCTAAAAAGAAAATTGATAGGAAATATTCTCTACAGAAAAAAATCATAGGAAAAATGTTCCAAAGAAAAATTTAAGAAAATTTTTTAAAAAGTCCAACAAACCTTTTCTTAAAAGACAATTGATCTCAAATTATGAATTTTGATCACAATTTGTTGTTAAAGAAAGAAAAAAATTTATCTAAAAAAATGATTGAGAATTTCCAATTTAGTAGAAACTGATCGCAAGTTTTATATGAAAATTGATCACAAGTTTTCCCTAAAAGGGAAATGTATTGCAAATTTTATCTAAAGAAAAAAATGATTGTGAATTTCCAATTTAGTATAAACTGATTGCAATTTTTATATGAATAGAAAATTGATCACAAGTTTGTCTAAGAATTGATTATAGTCTCGACAAATACCAATTCTAGTAAATGAACTTGAATAGAGTCTAGTAATAAAATAGACTATAATCTACTTAGTTAACAAGCAAATAGTCTAATTAATAAAAAGGCCTAACCCCAGTCAAAAACTATCCTATAATAAATATAATAATATAATAAATTAGCCTAAATCTAATCCATTATCTAGTTATGGTCCGTAAAAGACTTTTGAAGATGACTATTATTTATCTAATAAAGCAGACTATATTCTGTTCATTTATATTCGCTATAGTTTAGCATATAAAATATTTGTTATCTATATTATATTTCAAACCTTTCAAATATCAAATACCTAATAACCACTATCGAGCCCTTCATATTAGTTCTGTTCACTAACAACAACTAAAATTCGTTAAACCGAAAAAAAAAACATAAAACCACAAAATAAAAATCAGTTTTGTCAAGTATCATGAGAGTATAACAATGATAAATTTTCCGTGCTGATGATTTAGCTCATAATAGGAGATAGTTAAAATATTTAACTTAGTATGTGTACATTCGTGTGTTTGTGTATGTGCGGGTGTATTTAAATTCTTTGTATTGGTTGGTTATTTCCGGCCATTGTTTACGCATGATATATGCGGTGACATGAATATAAAAAAAGTATTTTTTCAATGACATAAAACGAAAAATCGTTTAACTTTTCAAACACAAATGAACATTTACATTTTCACAAACACCGACACGATAGTTTAAGCACAAAACGCAATATTTACATACACATTTATAAACAAAACTTTAGCTGATAATACAGAATATGATAAAAATGAGGTTGGAAAATATGAGGTATTTTTTAAATGGAATAAGCGAAAATTGTTTGGAATTTTCTATAAAAGAAAAATTATCAAAAACTTTTTCTAAAAAAAATTTAATAGTTTAAACTTTTCTAAAAGGAATATTTAACGAAAGCTTTCTGAAAAGGAAAAAGAAAATTTAACGAAAACTTTCTCTTAAAAAATTTAACAAAAAATTTCTCTAAAAAGAAAATTTTATTTACTTTAAAGAGAAAATTTAACGAAAACTTTCTCTAAAAAGAAAATTTAACAAACATTTTCTGTAAAATAAAATTTAACGAATATTTTCTCTAAGGAAAAATTTAACAAAAAATATTTAAAGAGAAAATTTAAGGAACTTTTTTAAAGAGGAAATTTTACAATAATTTTCTATAAATTGCACTAACATTTTTTATAAAGAGAAAATACAACGAACATTTTCTCTAAAAAGAAAATTTAACGAATATTTTCTCTAAAGAGAACATTTAACAAATATATTACCCTGAGAGAACATTATACGAAAATTTTCTATAAAGAAAAAATTAACGAAAATTGATCAGAAATTTTATCAAAAGAGCAATTTGATCGGAAATGTAATTGGGAATATCCAAAGAAAATTGCTCGAACATTTTCTATAAAAAATTAATTGATTGGAAATTTTTTCTAAAGTGAAAATTTATGTCTACAAAGGAAAATTGATCGACAATTTTCTTAAAAGAGAAAATTGATCGACAACTTTCTTTAAAGAGAATTTAAACTACCTTTTCCCATTATTTGATTAACACAATCCTGGTATATAAAAACATAAAAAGAGAAAGAAATAGAATGAGCAATCAGTCAAGCACTGAGTCAGAAAAGAGAGGGGAACATGCAGTGAATTGTCATTAACATCTTCGTTCATCACAAACAAAAATTTGAATTAAAAAAATATTTTTTTATATTGGTGTCCATGGTTATGTGCATTATTTGTTGTGGTTCCTTGTGTACACAAAAATATTATGTAAAATATCAATCACAGAATGTTCCCCCTCTCCCACCACCTCTTTATAATACAAATATTGGGTTTTTATCAATGGATCAATATCATCTGGTTTTTATAGCCTTTTATGATGGTCCACTAGATGAGAGTAATTTTTTTATATTGAATTTTTTCTACATATTTTCTTTCAACAAATAAATTGAATAAATAAAATTTTATTCAAAACTACAAAATAATTAAAATTGTAATTTGCAATTTAAATTTTTTCCTACAAAAATATAATTAAATCTCAAACATGTTGAATTTAATATTCACTACTTTAAAAACCGGATACATTAAATTATTTAGTCAATTTAAAAAGGATTTTAACTTTAATAATATAATTAAAGCATAACTAACAGGCGTTACCATTCTCTAGCATAAATAACAATATTAAAGTCTACTTTCAGGCTTAACATTTATTTAATTTCTTGATTTCATTACATTTATTGAGATTTAATTTTATAGTTTTGTTTCCTTTTCTACATTTACAACTATTTCACTTTATTTTCTACCTCCTTCCCCTCTCAATTACTTACACTTGAGCATTCATATTATGTACGTGTTCCATTAATGCTCGTGTACAATATTAAAGAATATTGAGAATATAAAAAAAGTGTTAATATTTCCCTTTGGAAAATCATGCTACAGTCTTGATAACACTCCCAAGAGTGTTTGCGTGGTCCAAAACCATTAGATTAAGATGCGTATGTCACGTACATAAGTACATAGTTTCAACTACAGTTAACGTGATGTGATATTACTGTGACTACCACCACTTCAACTTAAACAATCAAAGACAGTGGTCATTCGAGAGAGCAATTTATTCTTCAGGTCTGTATAAAGAAAAAATGAATGAAAAATTGTCTCTAAAGAGAAAATTTATCGAAAATTTTCTCTAAAGAGAGAATTGATCGAAAATTTCCTTAAAAAGAGAAAATTGATCGAAAATTTTCCTAAAAGTGAAATTTGAGTTTGATAGAAATTTTGATGATAAAATTTCACCAACTTTATCACTATATTTTCCACTAAAGCACTTACAGAGAACCCACTAATAAATAATTAAATTTTATAAATATTTCAGGATTTCAACCACTATGCGTTACCCGTTTTCTTACTGTACCTCTTACACTCACACATACCCACACAAGCAGCCATCAAATTGTCATAAACGAATGTCCTGAACATTATATAAGTATAAATATATGTAAGTGTTGTATGTGTGTTTAATTTAAATATTACTAACATTTTCCCGGAAACGGATTTAACACAAAACAACTACAAATGTTTGTCTACACAAAACCATTCATCTACATAACTCTTCGTCAATATCCAAAAGCTCATGAAATGTACATTTACAATTTACAATAATAATTTTCAAACATTTTGTCTCATCAGGTCTTTGTGCGGTCTAAACGTCTTTATTGTGTCACAATTCACTTTGAATTCGTGTCGTCGTGTGAAAATTCGTACTCAAGTATTTATCAAAATGTGTTTGTTTTGCGTAAATTTTGAAATGTAATCAATTAACGCTTGTAAGTCATCGCATATTAAACACATTTTATATCATTTACCAAATACTTTAGCACCACTACAACAATAACTTTTATGTCAATTACAATTCTTAGTACAACTTCTTATTAAAACAAAAACAAAGTTAACTATTTTGTAGGTCATTAGTTTCAGCTATTTGAGTTGAACTTGTCTCCGTCTTAAGTTAGTGACTTAGTTTTCACGTATTTCGAAGTATAAAAATAACTTTATCTTCAACATTTGAATAAATTTTTCATAAAAGAGTAAATAAGTGTGTATGTATCTGTGTGTATGTATGTGTTATTTAGAAATTTAATTACTTCATTTTGATAAAAGTGTCAAAAATTGTCTTCTCATTATTTAATTAGAAAAAGTAATCGTGTCGTTAGTCAAGCATTAAACTGGAAATGAACAATTCATTATTGAACCAGATTAATTGTAAATTAAATAGATACATTTTTGACAATGAGATACACTATCTAAAGGAAAATCATGTAAAAGAATTGATGGGTTAAAATAATAATATGATTTCGTATTACAGAATATTCCCATTGGTCATTTAAAATCCCTCACAATTATCATTTCAGAAGCACGTAGTCATACGTCTTCATCAGCATTCCAGTCTCATTAAATAATTCAGTTTTACATTTCTCTAGTTAAAGTTCAAAACTTATTTACTTAGTTTTTCTCTTAATATTTCACTAACTACTTTCAATTTTTTCCTCAACTCATTTACGACCAAAAACTTTGTTTAATATTCAAGAAATGTTTCACGTAGTTTTGTGTGAATTTGCCCCCCTTTTTTATTATTTTGCATTGCATAAAATAATTTTATTGCATCTGTGAGATATGAATTTATTCCATACTTTCATTCTTATTTTATAGAACGTAAATGCTGATGGGAGAGAATAGTAAAAAGGTACAAAAAAAAATTATAACTGAGCAAAACTCAACTGAAACTGAAATCTGAACTAGAACCTAATCGAGAAACTGAATTAAGCCCGAATTGAAACTTAACTGAAATCAAATCTAGAAAGTGAAACAGAACCTGTGCGGGAATTGAAGCAGAGTCAGAATCTGAACTAAATTCTGATCTAAAATTTGAACCTCAATCTCAACTGAATTAGAATTGAATAGAAGAGAACTAGAACTAGAACTCAAACTAGAACTAGAACTCAAGTAGAACTCAACTAGAACTGAACTAGAATTGAATAGAAGAGAACTAGAACTCAAACTAGAACTAGAACTAGAACTAGAACTGAACTAGAACTCAAGTAGAACTCAAATAAAACTGAACAAGAATTGAACTGGAACCTGAACTAAAAAATGAATTAGAACCTGAACCAGAACTGAATTAGAACGCGAACTGGAGCTGAAATAGAATGAAACTAGAACTAAACAAGAATTGAACTATTATCTGAATAGGAGTTAGAATCTGAACTAAAATCTGAACTTAGAAGACCATAGATTTCTTCAAATGTAATTTTAAACTGTTAATTAATAAATACCTCCATTAGGAGTTCTTGTTATATCACTAAAAAGAGACACTTACTTGGATTAAATTGGAGTTTGTTTACCACAATATTAACACCTTTACGATATAGAAACTAACTTACTAACACCAATACAATAACCATGAACATGGTAACAAAAATATAAAATAAATGTAACTCAGACTAATAAACAAACACATGCAGATATTAAGTGTTTACATTTTGCTTGATCGTAATAATCCTTAACTATATTTTTTACACTCATACACACACACACACACTTTTTTCATTAATGGTTGCTCTATTTCACACGCACACACACACATACACTCTTTACTTTTAACTGACTTTTATTTTGTATATTTATAGAGAAAATAACATTTTGAGCACATGTTGTTATTGTAGTTAATGCTTGATAACTGTAACAGTAGTTGTTGTAAGTGTTTTCATTTGTTGTTTTATTTTTCCTCTCATATTATCAACAAATGTCACTTTATTTATGTTTAATTGTTATCAAAAGCAAAAAAAAAAACGAATAAGTGTAATCTAAAAAAATACTTTTTATATAGTGAAAAAGGCATAAATACGTGGAACTATTTATTAGAAGGGTGTTAAATAATTAATGTTATTTGAATGTCAATTATTTGGAATATAAATATTTTAGCTCTTGTTGAATTCCACTTTAAAAACATTTAGTTTAATACTTAAGTCTAAAGAGTCAATATAAACCTACAAATACATACACATGAACATTTTATATGTTTATTTATTTACAAAGACATTAGTATGAAATACATGTATATACTTTCTATGTATCGTGCATATATGTATGGTTATATTCGAGTGAACTCCTAAACCGAAAAGTGTTTAACCTGACACTCTACTCCACTTATTTCACCACTTTTGTATTCCAAGTATTGTTCACAATCAGGTTTCTAAACAGAATTGTATTGTATACAACTATTACATAAACTATTATATATTTATTTAACTGCATTAGTTATATATACATTTTATATTGCTTTAATAAATATAAAACATTTTAATAGTTTAATAACAATAAATAAACAAAATTTTCACTTAAATTGTTTGAATCAATTTTATATGAATCTGGTAAATGAGAAGATCTCTTTAACTAGTGTTATTGTAACTATTAAGTTCAAGTAAATTATTTATTTAAGTATTTAAATTTGTTTAATTTAGTTGAACATGAAAATGCTTCACAACACACTGAAGCGTATGATAAATATTTTATGAAATAATATTAATCATACGTAACCAATTATTATAGTTCAAATAAAGTGAACATTATTTCATACTTGATTAAAGTTTGATGTTTTCAAAATGGAAACTTCTATATATAAAATGAATCATGTTTTTTTTATCTATTTGTTCGTTTGTTTGTTTGCGACTTATAGACACTAACTACTGAATCGATTTTGCTGAAGGCTATGAAACATCCGAGAGGACCAGAAGGACAGACTATAGCCATACAAAGCAAACATTGATTATAGAAAATCTAAAGAACTAAAACTACGAGAGCTCTTAAATTTTGTCCCAATCACTTTCTCAAAGATCTCTTTTATGGACAAAATGTAGGATGGATGGGACCAGGAAGTGGGGTACCTCCATGCAAAGCAAACATTGAGTATGGAAAATCTGGAGAACTAAAACATAGAGAGCTCTAAAATTTGGTTTATTCGCTTTCTAAAGGATCTGTTTACTGACAAAATATAGCACGGATGCAGGTGCAGGGTGAAGGTTTGATCACATACTAAGCAAATATGGGTTGTCGAATATCTACAGAACTACTTAAGCTTTAAAAATTTGGTATCAATAACTTTTTTCAAGAACAAAATGCAGCTCGGATAAGGTCAGGGAGATCCTTCATATGGGCAAATATTGCTTATAGAATATCTGAAGAACCACTACAACGAGAAGTTTCAAACTTGTTCGTATTCACAAGGAACAGTTTTAGTGGACAAAATATATGACAGATATGTGTAGCCTCCATACAAAGTAAATATTGATTATCGAATATATAAAGAACTATTGAAGTGAGAGCATTAACATTTTATCTCAATTACTTTGTCTTGGACAAAATGACCCAACAACATTAAAAAAATATGGGTCAGATAGGACTATGATCCTCTTGCAGCTAGAATTAATGAATTTAAACTCCAATAATTTTCCTGTAAAACAGTTTAATGTGAAAAAATGGAAGGTAGTTGGGTCCATAAAAAAGGGAGGGCCCTTTCCTATGAAATGATTTTATTGATAAATTTTAGAACGGACAAGGTCAGGAGGATTTGGAAAAACTTCCGTTGCCTGATTTTTTTCTGTACACGTCATAGTTTGTGAAATTTCTTACAAGATCTGGAACAAGGAGAATTTTTGCGCAGCAAAGCGCACCGGATAAAAGCTATATAAATTTTAGAAAAAAAATATTTATTATTAACAGAAAATTTACTTTAGTTTTAAATCCTTTTCCGTTCTATATCTCATTAAGATCAGTTCCAGTACATTCCATAATAGTCTTCAATATTTTTTAACTTCCTGCATAAAACATCTTTAATGTCTTCTTAACTTTATTCTAAATAATAATTAGAATAAAAAGAAGTTTTATTGAAAAATAAATTTATTTTTTAGGAAGTTTATTAAATTAGAGCTTTTATTAAAATCTTATTTATAGATTTTCACAAATTTCGGTTAAATATCACCATAAAAAAACTTATCGCTGCAACTTTATCTAAAAATTTAATATCAACATAATTAAATAGTGATTTTTTCTTTTAATCACAAATTCACATTTTTTTTGTTTGTTTGTTTATTTATAAATTTAATTAAAATTTATGAAACATAAATGAAGTTAATCATTCATAATATATAATATTATGTGCGTCCATGTGTAGGCCAATATTTACATAAATATTTATTTTTGCTCTGATATCCATATTCATCTGTTCGTTCATCCATTTAACATTCATTCATCTATATTTTATGATAAATTTAATAAAAATTAAAATTTATTTTTAATAATTTTTTTTATTAAACTCAATTGTGTTAATTAACCTTGATTAAAATAAATGTTGGGTTTTTTAATGCTGAAGAGATATTTAAAATTTAATTAAATGCTTTTTTTTGTTAATCTTGTGCACATTTATGTTTCAAATATAATCAATTTTATATACGTGAGACTAAATGGCAGATGTGACTAAAATGAGTGAAATTGAATGATGAACAAAAAACGATAAACATACAAACATTCGAAATTTTTCTTTCTAATTCTGATTTTATTTCAGTTTAATTCAGCTTCTGGTCTTGTTCGAGATAAGATTAGATTCTACTTCAAATTTTTTTGAGATTCTCACTCAGAATTTACTTCAAATTATATTCCATATTAGATTCCTGTTTAGATTCTAGTTCACATTCAAGCCTAAATTTTAGCTCAGATTTTAGTTATGATTCTAGTTCAGATTTTAAATCAGATTCATATGAAGACTCTTGTTAGAAATATAGTTCAGATTAAGTTGAATCTTGGTCAGGTCCTAGTTAAAATTTTAGCTCATATTCAAGAGTTTAGATATTAAGTCTTGTTCTAATTGTTGTTCAGATTTTAGCTCAGATTCAAGTTTAGATTCTGGTTCAGATTCTAGTTCAGATACTTGTTCGCAATTAAATTCAATTTCAGTTCAGATTAAGTTCAGTTCTATTACATTAAAAGTTTAGGTTTTAGTTTAATTCTAGTTCACATTCAGTTTAGTCAGATTTTAGTTTAGATTTTATTAAGTTCAGTTCTAGTTCAGATTCAACTTCAGTTCAGATTTTAGTTCAGTTCTTAAGTTTAGATTTTGAGTTCAATTTTTGTTCAGATTCTCAAATTCAAGTTTCTGATTCAGTTCTAGTTCATTTTAGTTCATTTTAGTTCAGTTCAAGTTCAATTCTATTTTAGTTCTAGTTCAGTTTTAGTTCAGTTCTAGTTTTAGTTCAGTTCAGTTCAGTTTCAAGTTCTTAGTTCAGTTCTAGTTCAGTTCTAGTTCAGTTTTAGTTCAGTTCTAGTTCAGTTTTAGTTCAGTTTTAGTTCAGTTCTATTTCAATTCTAATTTAGTTTTAGTTCAGTTTTAGTTCAGTTCTAGTTCAGTTCTATTTCAGTTCTAGTTCAGTTTTAGTTCAGTTCTAGTTCAGTTCTATTTCAGTTCTGGTTCAGTTCTGGTTCATTTTTAGTTCAGTTTTAGTTCAGTTCTATTTCAATTCTAATTTAGTTTTAGTTCAGTTTTAATTCAGTTTTAGTTCAGTTTTGGTTTAGTTCTAGTTCAGTTCAAGTTCATTTCTAGTTCAGTTCAAGTTCTAATAGCGTATAAGTGATGTTGAGCAAAATAAATCAATTAAATTAAGTATACGCTCCAATTAGTTCTTGCATATTAATTGCTCCATTTTAGGTTTTACCGCTAATGTCCAACAAATATAGTACATATTTTTATGGATTGCAAATCATTATATAGAAATTATGAAATAAATCCTAATTCTGCTTTGTATTCATATTTTATTGTATGAATTTTAAAAACAACTATTTCTATCAATTTAATATAATTTTCATATTAATTTAAACATTTATGTTTATAATTATATTCTGAATTATAACGTAATAAAATACGATTAAAATTACAAATTTTGAAAATTTACCCAAAAATAAACTGTACTAATTGAGTTTAAATATTAATATTAATTAAAATAAATTTTACACAGAAACTGGAATTAAATAATATTTTTGTTCGAAACTATAATTCTCAGAATTTTGTAAAATAACTAAAATTATTATAAATGGAAAGTATAATTGTTTAAAGACCAGGAATGTAACAAAAATGTAAACTTCTTTAGAAGATAAAGATAAACAAAGTTAAATGGATAAAATTTAAAAATAACAGTAAAATTCGAAATCTGATAATTTTAACTTATTTTATTTATTCGTTTAATATTCGCAGTTAACCTGTTTGAAGTACAAATTATTTAATTCTTTATAAACTTTTTCCAAAATTTGTACATTTTTTCTAAAATTTAACTTAAATTTATTTCTATATTTTTTAACCCAGAAAATGTTTATTTAACTATTTGTGTGTCTCTGCGTGTGTAAGTGCGTAAATCTGTCCAATAAAATGTTAAAATATTTTTTGGTTTTCTATGTAAATACTAGCTTTTACCCGGTGAGCTTTGCTGCACAAATTTCACAAAATTTTCCAATAAAACCGTTTCAAAGGGGAGTGACTAAATTTGGACCAATAATTGCTATATATATTGGAATTTGTATGACAACATCTACCATCTAATTTCTCACGTTAAACTGTTTTACAGGAAAATTATTGGGCCAAAATTTATGAGCTCTGGCTGCAAAAGCTGTATGAACAATTCATGGTTCTATCTGTCCTATATATTTTTTATCAAAGCAATATTCCAAGAAAGTGATTAGAACTTAATTTCTTAACTCTAACTAAAGCAATTCGTTAAATTCTATAGGGGCCACCTCTCCCCCTGGTCTTATCCGTCCAACATTTTTTTCCGATAAAACAGATTCTCAAGAAAGTGATTGGAACAAAATGTGAGAACTCACGCTTTTGAAGTTCTTTAGATATTCTGTGAATAGTTGCTTTGTATGGGGGGTACCCTCCCCCTGGTCCTATCGGAATTTTTTATAGCCTATTTTACTTGCGGGTATATTGGAACCATCATTTTCATCAAAATCGGCCCAGCCTTTTTGGATTCTTTACGTTACATACATATACACAACCTATTTTATATATATATTGATAATGCATGTATATATGTATTGGTGTGTTTGTGTACATTTACATTAATGATTCTAATATTTTTTGGGGGTTTGGTTTTTAGAAAATTCATTTCATTTTGAATGTCTTTTTTTCTCTTTTTCAAGCACCCGTGTAATACAAACTCATTAAAGGTAAACCACATAAACATTTATGTAAAAATACAACAACAACAAAAACAAATAACCAAAATACACTATTTAAATAATATAAATTAACAAATAAATACATGAATAAAATTAAATTAAATAAAAAATAATAATTAAAAAAAGAATGAAAATAAAAACAACAAAAATTATATTAAAACCAATTTAGAATAAACAAATACTTATACAGGAATATACTTATACATATATGTAAATATATATGTAAATCGAAACACATGTGCACTCTAAAACACTTACATGACACTTTAACAGTGGGATAAAAAGAATTCTAATAACTGTCACAGGGTGTGACCAAATCGATTTTTTAAATATTCGATAACTTTTGAACCGTTAGTGAAATCTTTATAAAATTTCACAGGGTGAAAACTGAAATGTCTTCGACTTCGACTTTGGTTTTTTGATACCCTATAATTAATATTGCTTATATATAGTGACTATCTCTCCCTCTGAATTGGAATCATTCTGTGTAAATTTCATCAAAATCAATCCAGTTAATTAGCTGTCAATAAGACCCAAACGAACCAACAAACGCAGATTCAGTTTTATATATTTATATAAGTAAAGCTTTATTTAATTTATTTCTTGATGAAGTTACTTTTGAAAACCATATAATATACTCTCAACAAAACCCAACTTGGTCCTACAACAAGTTGCAAAAGCATTCGAAGATTTGTCGAAAAATTGTTTCCAATGGTTTAAAAGCATACAAGTCTGAAGAAGCTCGCGGCTGGAACACTGCTATAACCATAGACACTAAGATCAGAACACGGAAATGAAAATTCCAAAAAAAAATTGTCTTGCTGCATAATAGATGAAGAAACGTTTGTTTTGGCAAATTTTTGAAACTTCATTATCAGTGAGTGCTGGGAAAACTCAGTTAAAAAATTCTTGGTATGACAAGTAATATGTAGTTGCGTTGAATTAAGCCAATCCTTGGTAATCCTTGGCATCCTATCACTATGGTTAACAAGCCCTTCTGTGGAACAGAAGATAAATAATGTGGTACTTGTAACAAGAGATGCAAATCTCTCAAACTGCCAGAAACTAAGGCCAGTAGAGAGATATTGGGTTCTTGTTAAAAAACAGTGTCCACAAAATGTGGTAGAGTTGAAACGAAAAAGGACTATCGGTTCGAACAATGTGGCAGAAAGCACTAAAACGTTAATGGAAGAGTGTTTGGAAAAAGTTAAAAATAGAAACTATAAGTTCAGTTCTTAATACAGTTTCGTATTTATCATTACCTAGAACAACGCCCTCTATGTATGATGTAATCATTGAGTATTTTGCTAATTTTACATTCCCCCCATTTCCTCAAAGGTTTAACTGGTGGCTCTAACTGACCATCCTCTGGTATTTCTTTGTTGATGTTCTCTGTATTCATCGGAAGGCGTGTTGAAGGAGGATAATAATATAACTACTGTTTATAACCAATATTGTGGTGCAGGGTATTACATAGTCGGGTAAATCTTACTTTTTTTAATAAAATTATATATATAGTAATATATCACTAAGATGTTGACTAAAAATCGAATCATGCTACATTATTTTCACATTTTTACTTTTACAGCATTTTTCAGTTAAACGATTTTCCTCATTTCGAATGTCTCATATTACAACAACTACTGTATGGAATAAAAACTAAATTTTAAATGGGTTAATTTCTAATTTTATAATAAAATATGTTTATTTGTTTATATAAAATTTGTATTTTTCAGGTATTTTTTCATGTTTTAATTTGTTTATAAGCGGATTTTCTACACAAAAATATAAACACAAACATACGAACTAAACAGCTAAATATGTATTGAAAATATATTATATATAGATCACACACACATATACATATATAATTTAAAATAACAATGTTGGCAACCATTTAAATGATTTTGTTAACAAAAACTCAAAAAAAAAAATAAATAAATAAATTTTACATTAATTTTTAACACGAAAAAATGAGAAAACAATAACAAAAAACATGTTAATTTTATATAAAAAATAATAAAATATGATAAATTTAAAAATAAATATTTTTAAAAATTATTTTTAATTATCACATTATTTTTATATTTAAATTTGGATAAATATAAGAGAAACATTTTGGATTTTTTTTTTTTTTTGAAAAATTATGAAAATATTGAAAACTGTTTAGAGTAAACGAATCGATATGGAAATTATGACAGTACTATTTTTTATAGGGATATCGATCTTCTTGATATCGATCTTCTTGAATGAGATTTCGGACTTGGTTATGGCACTAATTGATTACAAATTTTTTCCCGAATTTTAACTTTTTAATTTTTTTAAAATCGGTTCATAAACCATCGAGATATGGTAAATTCTTTCTTTCTTGTTCCATGTGGTTGTTGTTGTTTATAACTAAAGAAAGACAATAACAACGTTTAAAATAATGTTTTTTTAAGATTTTGGTCATTCTATTAATGCTAGAAACCAAATTTTTTAACTTATGGGTCAGAAAAATTTTTGTGGATTTTTCATAAGAAGACATAAACTCCATTATGCCATTAGTTTTCGAGATATAAGTGAAAACTTATTCTGACGCTCCTAGAGCTGCTACGGACCTTGTTGCCACACAGAAAAATTACTAATTTTTTTCTCGAATTTTGGTTGTTATAAATTTTCAAATCAGTCCATAAACAGCCGAGATATTGGCAATTCTTTATTTTCCTTGTGGTTGTTGTAACAATATAAGGGAAATTAATGTTTTCGACTTTTTTAGCGTTCATTTAAAGGTAGAGACATAATTTTTGTACCAGCTGATCGGAAATAATAAGGAGAATTTTTGAGTTGATAAACATCACAGTTTTTTTCTAAATTTTGATTTTTTAAATTTTCGAAATCGAATCGAAAATAAATAGCAGAGTTATATATATTTATACTAGTACTGTTTTAGTGAAAGCGATAACTACTCATGAAAAAAATTTTGCATTCATATCAATATATGTTGATTCACTAGAGTGGGTATAGAAAATTCGGCATGGCCGAATTTAACACTTTAACATTTTTTCATAATTTCCTGAGAACTTAATTAAAATGTCAATTATATATTATATTGGATCAAACATCCTTAATTTCAATAGGATCCATAAACAAAATTTCATACACTTTAAAAGACATTTCACTGGCAGCCAGTCGAATGGAAAAGTCAGATATCGACCGATATTTTATTAAGGGGGAATAAAAAATATTGAAAACACCATAATATTAATAAGGTTTCCATTATGAACTACATTCTCGACATACTGTAGCTGAAGAAATTAAAAAGGCAAAGTTTTAGTGAAAATGCATTTTTAGTGAACAAGTAAAAAATGCATTATTTTTCAACACCCTCCACCACAAATTCATGTGAAAAATTTTCAACATACATGTTATTAAAAATGAAATAGCTAAAATTCACTTTTTTCGATTGATGGAATTTTGAACCTTCCTCGGAAACTTTTTCATTGTCGTTTTTATAGTGCTTTCTGTCACCTTGCCCAAACAGGCAGTCCATCTCCGTTTAAAATCTACCACACTTTTGGATACCTTTTTTGTGCTCTTTAATTAATTCCAGACAGGATTTGCATCTCTTGGTACAAATACCATAATATTGTTCTTGTACCATTCAAGGTCTTGTTTACTATGGAAGTCAGGCCAAAAATAAGTGGACACATTATGAAGTCTTATAAATGAAAGCAGCCTTTTTTCTGTTAATATTCCTTAATCAATTAATTCCTTAGTCGGACGAAGCTCGACTACTGCACATTGTAGTTGTAAATGACTGCTACGGAAAATTAATGATCGGCCCTCATATAATTTGCTTTTTATACTTCTGCTAATGTGTGCAATAGATTATTATGATACAAAGATTTATGTAAAATTTGTACGTTTTAGAAGGAATTTCCTGGAGGATTTTATACGAGTTAGAAAAAAATATGGGCCGACCCTCGTAAAATTTCGCCCAGCGATTTTGGCTACACACTTATATGTGAGATTTTTGATTTTCAAAAGTGGTTGTATGGGACCTATAGGAATAATAGACCGATCATATGTATGGAACCTTTATAATAAGACTTCATAATTAGTACACTAATTTTTGGCCTGGTATTTGGTAACCTGTCACTATGATAAACAAGCTCGTTAGTGATACAAAGATATAAATGTGACATAAAAAATAATTAAGACCAGTGGACTGATATTAGATTTTTGTTAAAAGAGAAATGAAAAGCACAAAAAATGTGTCCGGAAGTGTGGTAGATTAAAAAAAAAACATTGATTAACGAAAGGGTTTCCGAAAAAGGTTCAAAATTTCATCACTATAGTGATTTAAACTATAAAATTATTTTCTGTAATTTGTAATAATAATTTCAATTAAATAAAAAATAGAATATATGTGTGTTAAAAACTTTTCACTCTCACTCCTTTGCTACTATCAATTTCTAATTTAACTCTTTCTCAAATACCAATAAAATCCTTGAAAATATTTGTATTCAAATGCAAAACAACAATAACAAAAATACTTATAATGTAATATTATTTAATTTACAAATCAGTAAATTTATTAACATTATTGTTATTGTTATTGTTTTCTATGCAATTTTGTTGAAAAATAAAAATTTCAAAAAGTAAAAAAGAAGAAAAAAAAGGAAAAACAAATAGAAAATAAATATTTATCAATTGAGCCATTGACCACAATAATAAACAACAAATTTTGCGAAAACAATAGTTTTGTATACAAAATGGTTTCATAAACAAATTATGTAAATTTATTTTAACATTTTGATAAAAACACAACAACAACTAAAACAACAATAAAAGTGCATATAAAGCAATATAAAATTTAAACATTTTCCAAATAAACAATAAATTGAAAAACTAAATAAACAAGTTAAAAGTTATAGTCGGTCAAGTCCGACTATTTTATACCCTACACTGCCTTGTTGGTTACAAATGGTAGATATGAAAATTTAAAGAACGACACTCGTATAAATTATTTTCTAATTTATGCTTCAGAGTGCAATATTTTATTTTGTGCGATTCATGCGTTTTAAAAGGATTTTTTGGGGGCGTAAGAGGGCAGCTAGAAGAAATTATGTACCGAACCTCGTAAAATTTCACACATAGATTTAAGTCCCTCTAAATGATATTGAGAAATAATAAACAGATCCTCGTATAATTTGGCACATCGTCTAAGATTACTGCATGAATTATTTGTGCCCAATTTCGTTAAAATCGCTTTAACTTTTGGACTCTTATGACCATAAAACCCCGGACGGACATCGTTATATTGACCCCGAAAATGATCTTGAGTCGAACGGTATAACTAAAAGTGATGGTAGCGATATGTTTTTTTTTTTTTTTTTTGCGTTATAAACTTAAGCACAAATTCATTATACCCCAACCATCTATGTTGGTGTAGGGTATAAATAGAATGTTTTTGGAAGAATGGAAAGTGGAGGAGGATGGAAATATTTATACATTTTACCAAGTGAAAAATTATCAATTTATTAAGCGGTTACATTTTAAAATTGGTGAAATATGAAAACTAAATTCACACAAATAATCATTTTGCTAAAATTTGCATTTAATTTTATGTTGAAATAATAAATTTTCATTTAATATTAAAAATAAGTTAGTGGAAATGGATTATTTAAATTTTAATTTTAATATAAATTTATTATCAAAATCACAATATTGTGAAATTTTTATATTTTGTTGAAAAACGAGAGGGAAATTGTCGAATTTCAACACATTGTTGTAAAATGTGTAAATAAATAAACAATAAAAAAAAATAAAATAATTAATATAATTTTGGAACTGACTTTGGGTAAACATTTTGGTTTGACAAAAAATAAATTTGAAATGTTGATTTTATAAAATCAAACAACAATAAAAAATATTTAAAATAAAATTTCAATTTCCCCTTTATGCTTTTGTCTGGCTCCAATATTAACTAGAACTGTTTTAATATATGAAATACTCAAATTTAGAAGTGAGATCGAATAATTCTAAACTTATTACTTTTATTTATTTTTTTGTGTTTAAAATGACTGAGTAAAACATTTAAAAACAATTAATGATTGTAAATGACTGCTACGAAAAATTTGTGAACGGCCCTCGTTATAAGTTGTTTTTCTTATATATGCTTATGCGTGCAATAGATTATTATAATACTAAGATTTATGTGAAAATTGTACGTTTTAAAAGGATTTCTTCTGGAGAATAATGGACCGACCCTCGTAAAATTTCTCACAATGTTTTAGCTAAAATTTATCTTAATTTTGCCAAATATTATCGCACAGAATAAATGCTTTTTATGAGTTTCAAAGTGATATTTGGAAGTATAATTGTAGGTGACCTATGGGAAATATTAGACTGATCCTTGTATAAATTAACACATCGTTTTAGAACATAAAAATAATTATTTTCACAAAATTTGGATAAAATCGTTTTTTACTTGGAAAAATTTTATTAGTTTAAACCCCCATTCCGGGGGGATATTTGTATGGGGCCGATATTAAATAATACACCGATCACAACCAATTTCAATAGGAATTGTCCTTAGGCCTAAATAATTGTACGTGTCTAATATCATTATCTTCAAAACTCCGACCAGTACTTTGCAAACAAGGCGGACGGATGGACATGCAAAAATCTGAGTTTAACGGTATACTTAAAAGTGATAGTATGACTAATTTTTTTGCCCGTTAAAAACATCTGCAAAAATACATTATAACCCCACTACCTTTGGTGGTGTAGGGTATAAAAATGGCGTCCGAAGATTATAAAATATTTAAAAAAATCAAAATTCTGTTTCCAATATTATTAAACAGTACCGGGAGAACTTGTACGTTGATTAAAAACCAGATTGAGGTAGAAGATATGGTTTACACGATAAAAAGAAAGCAAGTTTCAAATGAGCTTCCAATACATCCGATAGGAAAGCACCCCGGTTAGCTCAGTTCTGGGGCTTTTTGGTACGAAAAGTCAGAAACGCAAATCCTTCCGACTGCCCGGATCTAAAACCATAAAATTATAGACAACAAAAAAGCTGTTCAAACGTGTTTTAAATTTAAGCGGAGATGAATTAAAGTGATAGAAACCACTATAAAAACGTTAACGGAAAGATTTCCGTTATCGTGTTTTTGTTTTCATTAAATATATGTTAAGAATTTTTCGATTTCACTCCTGATACTTTCAAGTTATTAACATTTAAAAATGTCCTTTCAAAATATCCTTATAAATTTTAATTAAACTTATTTATAGGAAAATGATTTATAGTTGATAAAGAAAACATATGATATGATATGATATGATATGATATGATATGATATGATATGATATGATATAATATGATATAGAAAACATTTACCTTAAAAATTTTGAGAACTTTTCCACTTTTTCAAAACCTCCAGTAGCGAAATTCCTGAAATATTGAAATATGTTTATAAAAAATATTATTAGATGTTGAAGATCAATCTAAAAAATGATTATAAGAAAAAAAAAAAGAAAATTTATAAATAAAAATAATATGGTTGTGATAACCATAATATACTAGTTTTCAGTAGTATTCATCCTCTAATTATTTTTATCAAAGTAACGTAGCATAACATATTGAGGCAACAATGCCCCTGAAAATAAAACGGTACACTTTTATTTCATTTTTACAAAAGGATTAATTAAATTAAATTTAAATTAAATTATTAATTTAATTAAATTATTAATTTAATTAAATTATTCAAGAAACAAGTTAATACATTAACTTTACTATCCCCATAATTTTGGTTGGTCTAGAATGAAGTCGCTATTTCTTGGTTCATCTTACATGACAATCTCCATTTGAATTTATCTGGTTAAATTTACATTCACATATTTCTTTAACCCTAAGAAAATTTTCTTCATTAAAATTGCACTTTTCATTTAAAATCGCATTTTTCATTAAAAATTTAATTTTTAATTAAAATTTCATTTTCCACTAAAAATTTCATTTTTTATTAAAAATTGCACGTTTCATTTTAAATTGCATTTTTCACTATAAATTGTATTTTCATTAAAAATTTTAATTTTTCATTCAAAATTGAATTTTTCATTAAAAATACCATTTTTCGCTAAAACTTGCATTTTTCATTTAAAATTGTATTTTAATTTTTATTTAAAATTTCAGTTTTTCTTTTTTATTTAAAATTGAATTTTTCACTAAAAATTTCATTTTTTATTAAAAATTGCATTTTTCACTAAAAATTGCATTTTCATTAAAATTGCATTTTCCACTAAAAACTGCATTTTCATTAAAAATTTTCATTTTTCATTTAAAATTGCCTTTTTCATTTAAAATTACATTTTTCACTAAAAATTTCATTTTTATTAAAAATTGCATTTTCATTAAAATTGCATTTTTCACTAAAAACTGCATTTTCATTAAAAATTTTCATTTTTCATTTAAAATTGCATTTTTCACTAAAACTTTCATTTTTTATTAAAAATTACATTTTCATTAAAATTTCATTTTCATTTAAAATTGCATTTTTCACTAAAAATTTCATTTTTTATTAAGAATTAAATTTTACTTATAAATTTAATTTTTTATTAAAAATTGCATTTTCATTAAAAATTTTCATTTTTCATTTAAAATTGCATTTTTCACTAAAAATTTCATTTTTTATTGAAAATTACATTTTACTTATAAATTTAATTTTTTACTATTTTTTTATTAAAAAATTGCATTTTTACTTATTCTGGTTCATCTTATTTGTTTATCACTCTCATTAACTGTTTCCAGTCAAAGAGTCTTGTTCAACATAATTATTTCTTTTTTGAAAAGAAATTCTGCTTGAAAAACTCTAAAAAATGTTTTGACATAAAACAAATGATGTCTAAGGACTTTAACAATTTCTCCTCCAAAACACACACTCTCATAAATATATGAACAGACAGCAACTAGTTCAAAAATGCAGCAACAAAACTGATTCTTAGAATGCAACTTATTTCGTCTCAACAACTACAAAAACAAATGAAAGAAAGAGTCATGAAAATTGTACTAAAGTACTACTTTCCTTGCTAGTTGTTGTTGTTGTACGCGGGTAATAAAGATAAAAAACAACAAAAACAAACATCATAAAGAAAATATGATGTGTTAAAGAAACGGAAAACTAATATGACTACATCAGTAGCAGTAGCTTTGTAAGGAAAGCAAAGTCAGTACTTGGAAAGGGACCTAAATTCTTAAATAAAAAAATTAACTTCTTTGATTTTATTTAAATAAAAATTGTTTTTATATTTAATTTGTGTTTCTTTTGAAAGCCTTTTTTAAACAGCCCATAATGTTTCTTAGACGATTCTTTGGAATTAATTCTATAAGATTTGAACCGTTAGATAAATCTTAATAAAAATTTAACTGGTTCGACATTAGATGTTTTCGTGTTGATTTGGAGGAGAACAGAATAATGTTTCGTCAGGGGCGTAGTTGTTGACCCTTCAAAAGTTCATTGATAATTTAAGAAAAAAATTTCTTATATAATTATTCATTATAAATCTCTAAAAAACATACGTTTACATGTGTTAGTTATCTCTTTTAGTTTGAGAGATAGTTAAGTCGAAGTAAATTTTAAACCCATTTTGTTAAACATTGTTTTTACAGGCTAAGCAGACTTAAGAGCCAAGTTGTCTATAAAATTCTAAAAAAATATGGTTGCAGTAATCATGTAAATATATGAAACCGTAAAAAAGTTATATTAATGAGATGAAGAAACTTTGATTTTTTTAACAATTTCTCTGTTCTGAACTTTTTAATTTTATTATTTTATAAATAAATCTTAACAGAAGTTCTTGTAAACAAAGTACGGATGAGCGCTGAGATAAAGACCTGCCCACAAAGTTGGTCAATTCCTTAAATTTTTATCCGTATGTAGCAGCTTATCTAAAGTAAACATCCTAAAAATATTTTCTGCCTGAAGACCTTTATAATCACAAGGTGATCATTCGGTGAAAAATATTAAGTTATTAAGATTGATTTATACAAATTGGGATTTTGGGTTTTTTGGTATGAAAGTGTGGGTGTTTTGAAAATACTTTAATTTTCGGGAATTTTCATATACATAATACGGAATGAGATCGACAATTTTTTAACTACTCATATGTAAATAAAGACGAAACTACTAAGACTTACACTGCTCTGTGTGCTCTTCTATTCTTAGTTAATAAGAGCTCAATATCTCTCCAATGGCCATATCTCCTGGCAGTTGGAAGGATTTGCCCTTCTTGGGGCTTGTTTATCATAGTGACAGGATGACAAGTCAGTCCAAAACTAAATTGACGCATTATGAAGTCTTATGAGTGAAAGCAACCTTTTCATTGTTTACATTTATTAAGAGCCCGTAAGAACAAATTATTGGCTTCTTTTGTCGAAACAGCATATTGTTTACCATACCAAAACCTGTTTTGGGAAATTTTGACTGGATAACAGGATGCCAAGTCAGGCCAAAGCTAAATGGGCACATTATGGATGGAAGCAACTTTTTGAATCTTTACATTCCTTAATTTAAATTTCGGTATTTCAAGAGCCCATAGTAACAAATTACTGGCTTCTTTTATCGAAAACTACATATTGCTTGTCATACCAAAAACTTTTTGGGAAATTTTGACTGTTATTGGGTCCTAAACTTTTTTCAACATTTCCTCGAGCATCAGCAACATAATTTTTTTTTTGACCAGGATTTAACGAAAAATATGGTAATTTCATCATCCATTATGCAGCACGAATAGTTTTTTTAGAAAACTTGACTTCAATTTCCCCTTATTTTTGACATCAAAATTTTAAGCAGCTTTTTTTTTTTTAATCTGATTTAACTTTCCGTACCAAATAGTCCAAGCACTGAGCACAGCGGTCTGTTTTCCTATCTGGTGAGTTAAGGGTGCTTATGAAAATGCTTAATATATTGTTGGTTTTAGAAACATTATGTGATCATTCCTTTAACCTAAAACCTGTTTTTTATCAATGGCCAAGTTCTCCCGGTACTGTTAAAAACACTGGAAACAGTGTGACGGCGGACCTTTGAATGCTTGACGAATAATTGAAATGTTTTATGAAGATAACTTGTCCAAAAAATGTTAAGTATTAATTAGGTTAAAAATTTTAATATAAAAATTCCGAAAAGACTCAAAAATACCTCTGCTCTAACCATGTGAAATTTTACTAGGAATTACACAATTTTATACAAATTTCGAAGCACTGTGCAGTCATCTCTATTTGGTATTTTTTTACTTTTATTTAAAATTTATACAAATAAAATAATAAAAGAAATACTACGATGACTTTTTTTAAAAAGTTATTAACTATGAATTTATGTTTGTGTATATATGTTTCTATGTATGTATGTATGTATGTATGTATATATGTATGTATGTATGTATGTATGTATGTATGTATGTATGATTTCTTTATGGTTATATATTCTTTAAAAAGTCAGAAGTAAGATGCATCTTTCCTGTATGCAGTTTTGTTGTTATTTTCTTTAGACAAAAAATTGCATAGAGTAAAACCACCTTCATCACAAGTAACCAGCATTTGTAACATCATAAGCTAAGATGAATATCAAGAACAACAACTACAGCATCAGCAACGGTAGTAATAATAAAAGTAAATGTTTTATAACAGTGTTAGTTAAGTTAAACTTAACAGAGGCGTTGTCAAGGAATTTTGTTTATTAAAGACACGAAAAATATGTAAATCTGGGTAAATGAATACTTTTACATTACATTACCACAGTGGTCATAGAGGTCACCCACTACATTTTTGAACTGTCTTGGCCCAGTATTTCTACAAATCTGTTTGAAAATATCTTAGCTGTAATCATGTTAAAATTTAATTCGAATATTTCCAGGGGTTAAAATGTTACAGATTTTGAATCATTGCATTTATACAGTACACAATAACGTATGATTAATATTTTTATGTTGTATAAAATTGAATATTACTCATACGTTAATTTTATTTATAGCAGAGGATACAAAATTTAATTATAAAAATTTAAAATTATAAAACATTTTATTTTAAGTTTAGAAGTCAGGGATTTTTTAACGCCCCTGATTTTTCACTTTTCATTATATCTCTTGGTTTCAATAGCATATAATACTTTCCTTTTTTGCTTCGTGGAAGAAAAAATAAGCTAAAAACTATAGTTTCACGCTATCATTATGAAATACATTTGCCTGCATTACCAGCAAAAAAACAACAGAAACAAAAAAACTATAGAATTCTGTTTTTCTTCATAAGAGAAAAAATCTTTAAGAAAAATAATATAATTTACACCTGCATCACGATATAGTGTTAGACAAATTAAGGATATTCACTAGAATTAGACTGGGATTGAGATCTATCTACTATCTATATGAGAGTAGATAGATCTCTAAAATTGAAGTCATATGTGAGAGATAAAATAAATCATTAAAACCACATGGAGTTTCTTAAACGAAATCAAAATGAGTTCATCTTTTGGTATCTCTGTATACCTCCTCAACTGTTTATTCAACTGGCTTTAAGTCTGCCTATCCGTCTGCCACATTTAATGTTTGAAACCTTCCCTGGGTCAGACTAATAATTCTAAAATTAAATGGAAGTTAACAATATTCAGTTACAGGTGATTATATAACAATTAAGAGTGTAATAGTTGATTGAGAACTATATAATACCCTACACCACGGCAAAGCTATGAAACCTGATTCTTCAAAATATTACCTTCATAGAAACATTTATGAGACATTTATGCCGTTGAAAGTGGAGCTATAGAAAATGATCTGTCGATCTTCCTAACATTTAGTACAGAGTTTGTGGTTTTATAAATCTTTAATGGCTGGAATATCATAATATTAACCTAATTTGTGAGGACATTTCTATGAGAGGTACCTGAAATATTGGACCGATCGTTATCTATTTCAATACGTGGTTTTGAATTTTTTGAAAGAAAGAGCTATAAAAATTTGATTGGACATTTTACGTAACACAATTTTTTACTGTATGTTAAAAACATCAGCACAAACTCGAAATAACCTACCTAAGATGATGTAGGGGAATAATTCAGTTCAGAAAAAAACTAGACATTAAGATGACTCTAACAATGTAAATCGTGTGCTTAATTTGAACCGTCTGATGTTTTAATATATTTTTATTAAAAAAACTGTGGTGCACAGTTATATCGTGGTAGCCAATGTGTAGGCAAGATTAAGTTTTGAACTTTATGTACCTAAAGGGAACTACTCCAGAGGGTCTCAAAGTTGAGAACCTCGGGTCATAAACATAACCATAAAACTAATAAACATATTTTTTTCCAATTCCAGCTTTACGATTTTGAAAAATAGAGCCTAAAATTCGTTTATTTTAAAAAATTTATCGAACTGGGTAAACTCTAGTTCTCCCAAAATTTAATTTTTTGAAACCCTTTTTGCATTAAATAAAAGTTTATAAAGTGAATTTGGGAAGGGAAAGAAGAAAAATGTTTAATAACTCGAAAAGAGTGGAACTAAAACTTTTCTAAAATTTAAAGGTTTCTTAAGAAAATAAAACTTGTAAGATTTGGACCCGATATTTCACAAAAACTTCGCAAAAAATGGGTGAAACAAAAATTATTTTTTTCTTTTTTGTAACCAAATATCTCTTAAACTATAAGAAGTTACTTCACAAGCGTAATTCACTCATATGAAAATATTTAAAATCCGGATCGTTTAAAATGTCTGTATGACACGAGGTGTGACACACTAAGTGAACACCACTAATGTCACAAATTGTCGCTCTATATAAATTTCTTTTATTTTTATAACTTTATGCATGGAACATCACCTTAATGTATCTTTTCTCTTTCTTTATTATTTTCATATTCTTTATGTATAAAGTAAAGTAAAGCAAATAGCAAATGATCTACTTTGGTGGCTTTAACATACGTTTTTTCTTTTCGTTTTTCTTTCAATATTTTTCTTTATTTCAAATTTTCCTGGAAAATTTTGCAACATTTTTTTTTTTTTTTTTGTAAAGAAATAAAAAATATTTTATCACACTTTTTCTGAAAACTAAAATTTCTTATTATTTTTAATGACAGTAATGAGGGCATATTACAAGTAATGTGTAACACACATACAACTAAGAAAATAGATATGTGTGTACATGTATGTGTTAAAGTAATAAAGTTTATAAAGGAAAACTATTAATGAAAAACAAGTAAGAATGTTATATTCGGCTAAGCCGAATCTCCAATTGTCTCCACCACAATTGCAGGTGAAGTAAATACGTTATGTTTCGTACATACACACGCACACATTAAATCACAGAAGTTTACAAGTTTTTCTTCAAAAAAAAATAAAACGAAAGTGGTTGGGGTATTATGCGTTTATGCTGATGTTTGTTACATGTAGAAAAAATGGTGTTACATCCACTCTGAATCACTTTCTGAGTCGATTAACCGATGTTCGGCCGTATGTCTGTCTGTCAAGCTGACTCTTCATGAAAATGTTGTGACTTTTCACAGGTCAAATTTTTTTAAATATCTTGATGAAATTTGGTACATATTATTAGTCTGGCCCAAGGACGAAGCCTATTGAAGATTCAGGTACCTTCAATACAAATGTTCTTCCCGCAATTAGGTTTTAAAGTAAATTTGCTTAAAATTTGACACAAGTAAATGTTATAATATTCTAAAATGCTGTACAAAAATATGAGAGACTCGGACCATTATTTCCCATAGCTCCCATACAAACCCCCTTTACAAGAATCACTTCTAAGGACAAAAATTTCACATTTACGTTGATATTTTAATAAAAATTGGTCAAATTAAGATAAATATAAGCAAAAATGGGTGTGTAGAATTATACGAGGGCCGGTTTATAATTCCTTGTAATCCCCACATGAGCTCCCCCAGAAATTTTCATTTTAAACCGCATACATTTAACATAAAGCTTAATCTCACAATTATACGAGGGTCGTTCATTAATTTCTTGTAACTAAAATTTTTAATCAACGAAGTAATTAATTAGGGTGTAGCTAAATGTTATAGCAAATTTTCATTCTTCAACTAAGAGGTTGCCTCAGATATCGGTTTATATCTTTTAATATACTGGACCGATTTTGCTGGGTTTAAATTAGAATTTTCTCAGGACTGTAGTAAATACTTAGATCATTGAGCTCTGTCAACTATTGTGGATATGAGCCTGCAAACAACAGACAGACGGACTGAAAGACAGTCTGACAGACACACAAACAAACAGACAGACAGACAGACAAATAGACAGACACACAAACACACAAACAGACAGACAGACAAATATAACTTATCAACACTGATTTTGATTTGAGGCATGAAAATACATTATGGGTTCTGAGATGACTCCTGTTTAACGTCACTCACAGTATAACAAAGTTAATACACCCTCTTTACCTCTTTTTGTTGTAGAGTGTATAAAAATATAATTTTAGTCATAACTACTTAAAGGTGGACAAAAGTGAAGAATATCTTATAATTTCATTTACAAAATCTAATAAAAGAGATAAATTTGTTTTAGGATTTATATCACCATAAAGAGTTGAATAAAAGTTATAGCTTTAATAATGAAATGCATCAAATATTCACTTAAATTTAAATTATTTTTAATTATTTCAATAATTTTTATTGAAAAAAATAATGATATTTTCTTTTTAAGACTTAAAAATCTTATTTCAGCTTTAAAAGTTCAACATTATTTAAATCAACATCTTTTCCCATTAAAATGCCAAAAGACATTAATGCAGCGTTTGTTGAGCCAAAATTTGTAATAAATGTAAAATTATATATCTGACTGTTTTACATACAAATCGTAATTTTCGTTATCAAACAAAACACTAATTGCTCAAGAGTGCTGAACAAATGTAAAGTGTTCCATATCAAATGTTGAGAGCTTCTAACAGATAACAGAAACAGTTAAGGAAAAAAATATCCATTGGAATGGTCATATTCGGTAAGGATGAAATTTATAAACCCTACATCACACAGATGTTTAAATGAATAAATATTTTGTTAATTTTGTTATGCCCTACACCATCCAATGGACAGTGTATTCAAAGTTGATTTGGAGGAGTCACGTAGAGTTATTAGAGCTTCAAGTTACCTTTGCAATCAGATAAATATATTTTTAATCAGATTAAAGTGAGTGACCAGATAGAAGTATTTCATAGAATTTTTGAATATTTTTAACAAAACCCAACTTGGTCCTACCAGAAGTTGACCACGTATTCAAAGGTCTACAGTCAAACTATTTCCAATGTAATTTAACTGTACCGAGAGAACTTCTTTGATGATAGAAAGCCTGATTTAGGTAGAAGAAATTGTCCACATGATGTTTCTAAAGCCAAAAAATAGAAAACAAAACAGCCAAAAACAAGGAAACTGAAGTCCATTTTCTAAAAAATATTCTTGCTGAATATTCGCAACTTCCTGGTCCAACATTATCCAAAAGTGTGGTAGATTTTATACGAAGATTTATTATCTGTTCCAGCAAAGAAACAGAAAGAACTATAAAAACGTTAATGGAAGTGTTTCCGAAAAAGGTTCATTATTTCATTACTAATACCATAAAGGTAAAACAAAATAGAGAAGAAAATTAAATGCGTTTATAGAAATATGCATCTGTGTCATTTAAGATCAAGGTAATATTTTAGATAAGAAAGTTGTATACAAGCACAAATCATCAATTTGATTTGATGATTTGTGGTTCTGTCCATAGTTTGACTACATCATGGTGCAGGGAAGGACAGATATGGCTGTATAGCCAGATATAAACATTCCGATTCTATTCGAGCTTATCATTTAAAGTTACAAATCAACTCTTAACATACCCACTGCTTACAACATTATAGGGTACATCTTGGAAAAAATCGCCATAAAATATAACTAAACATTCATTTTTACAAGATACAACAAGGACTTTAGCCAGGAAAAGCCATAATGACTTTACGAGCCAAAAAAAAATCAAAATAACAAAAGAACAAAATAAAATACCAGAAATATAAAAATAAAATGAAGAAAATTAACTGTCTACACTTGCAACAACGGAGTAATGAAAGTGACCACCAAGTAATTAGTTGAGTCTTTTCATTAAAAGAACAACAATTTGTACATTTGAACATTCAGAGAAGGGGATTCCCTTTAAAAAAAAAAAAGACTCTTTTCCATTTAAGTTGAAATTGTTAATTAAAACTGAAGAATTTTATTTCCTGTTCCATCAAGGATCCCCCTTTTAAATTGTTCTATTTCATTTTCTTTAACAATAATAAAAACGGGCATAAAACAGTTCGTACAAAAGTCATCAGTCATAAAGTACTCCTTTTTTGGAGATATGAATTTTTTATGTTCCTGCAAAAAAATTTATATACAAATTTTAGAATTTTTTATAAAAATAAATCAAATTTATAAAAAAACTATAGCAGCAGCAATTGTAGTAAATTAAAATGATAAACAAAATGCAACTAAAAATATAAATTATTTTTTACATAAATTGCCTGAAATATGTTGGATATTTGGAATCTGGTATTAATATATTTAAATAGTAAGTTTTATTTTACTTATAATATTTTCAGAAAAAAATCTAAATGCTTTACAGTGCGAAAGAAAAGTGATTGCACACTTAAATTATATATGTCTAGTATACAATTATAGCATCACCTAATAATAATATAAATTATAAACTGGAACATGAACTAGACTAAGAATTAGACTATTTTCCTAGTCCATAAACTAAACTACTTTCAAGTCTATCAACTTAGACTATTGTCTAGTCTTTAAACAAAGCTATTGCCTAGGCCTGAAATTTTACTATTGTCTAATTTTTAACTAGTCGAGTCTATCATCCAGACTACTATCTAGTATATAAACTATGCTACTGACTAGTCTATAACCCAGACTATCGAGTAGCCTATAAACCAGATTACTGTCTAGTCTTTAAACTAAACTAAACTACATTTTGGTCTTTAATAGAGACTATTCTCTAGTCTATGTTCTATAATACTGTTTATATTATGAACTAGACTGCTGTCTAGTTTACAGTCTAGATTATAAATCAGACTATTTTCTAATATATAAACCGGAATATAATGTAGTTTATTTGGAAGACTATTTTCCATCTATTAACTAGACTACTGTTTAGTTTATTAGTAACTCTATGTTCTAGTCTATAAATTAGACTAAACGTTTAATCTGTTTAATAGAATATAGTCTAGTCTATAAATACACTACAGTTTAGTCAATAAAATAGACTGTTGTGTAGTCTAAAAACTAGTAACATAATTTTATTTTTTTAGGCATTTTTGTTTAGTCTACAAAAAGACTATTGTCCTTGTTTATAAACTAGACAATGGCCTGGTCTATTATCTAAATTTGATTAGACTATAAACAGGTCTATAATCTAGACCATAGACAAGACTTTTGTCTAGCCAATTATCTATACTATATATGGTCTATAACCTAAAATATTACCTAGTCTATAATCTAGATTATAAATTGGAATAATCGTCTATACTTTTATCCGCTATAGTGTAGTTTTTAAGTTACACAGTCAATAATCTAGATTATTAACTAGAATATTGCCTAATCAAAACCTTAGAATATAAACTAGGCTATTGTCTAGTCTATAATCTAGAATGTGAATTCCATAATCAAGACTATAAAATAGTCTTGACTATGTTTTAATATTTTATATTAAATTGTTTAATCTATAACTTTAACTTTCTTCAAGTCCACACACATTTAGAAACTGACTGTAACACCAAACAAAAATATAAAATATTTTTTCAAACATTTATCAAATGTTTTCCAACAACAATTCATTCTTTCCCTTGAGTGCAATTTATTTTTAATAAAAATTTTAAGTTTCATAAATCCTTTATCCTTTTCAAAAAAAAAAGGATTTTACAGGTATTTTTTAATTTTATTTAACCAAATAGTTGTGCGTTAACGTCTTATCAATATAAAATATTTTTTAAATAAAACTAGACAAGGATATTACAGACACATACATACACACATAAACATGTAAACGTATTAGTTAAGGCAAATGTATTATAACATAACTGCTATAGTCACTACTAAGACAAGCTATATGTATATGTGTGTATAAATGTGAGTGTGTTAAAGTTTAAAATCCATGACCATAACCATTTTACCGCAGTAATTTACATGAATCCAATTAAGTTAAAATCTTTATAGGAAAACGACACAAAACACACAAGTGCAAGTT